>CM067903.1:7503603-8001103 GCA_034621355.1 Mycalesis mineus
GTCGGTTAAAAAAATTGGTGTACGTACTTAGCTTTCCTACTTACCTACTCATACCAGTACTAATATTTAATTTTGATCATTTGAACGTTGTTGGTTGGTATATTATGTCGTATACCGCGAACGTAAATATTACGATAAAGCAAAGTTGTATTAATTTTGTGCAATAACCACAATGTGAATAATTGAATAATAATATGCATTAAATATACATGTTGTCGACAAAGTGCAATAACACGTTTTCCTGTTTTTCGGATCAGTAATACATATTTAACATAATTTGCAGAAAATAAATGCTGTAAACTCATAAATATTGCAACTTATTTGGCCTTAATATTGTTTATTAAATTGTAAATTTGTGTGTATATAATATTTTATGATGAATGATGAAAATCAATGGTTAGGCAAGACATGTACTACTGTAAACATCCAGAAAAATATTATTGAAAGTAGGTATTATTCGATTTTAAACTTTGATCCTACAAAATGACCTAACTCACAAAGTAAAACGCTAACTAGATTCAGACGCTTTATAAAAAGCCTAAACCTAGTAGTTTAAACTCCCTATATGGTTCTACAATTCCTTACTAGAACTGGCCTAATTTAGAAATTATGAATTTTACGATAACCGCCAAGAGTTAAAATTGAGACTTTTATACTTGATTGGAGACTTGGAAAGAACAAAAGAATGTTTTAAGTAAAAACTTAATTAACGACTAAGCAATTACAAACGTATGAGAATGAACACTTATAGTTAAGGTTGGCCCGTGTATCGACGCAAAGCAATGTATTATTTTAAAAGGCTTGTCCTAAGCATTAAAGTATTGCTCTGTTATATGCGGCGGTTTTCCATTACTACAGCTAACAGGCTCATTATATGTTATAAAAATCCGTTAAGTTTCTCTATAGACTAGTCGAATCACGTAAGTTAAACATTTGGAACTTTTCCAACACGTAAACGAAATGGGCGAACCAAGGTACCCAGTAACGATCGCATAACAATAAATATTAATAAACTAACAACCACCCGTGACTCTGTATGCGCGAGGACACGGTATTTTTATAATCTTTTTGACGACCTCCGTGGCGCAGTGCTATGCGCGATGGATTTATGAGACGGAGGTCCTGGGTCCCGGCAGGGCAGACTGAGATTTTTTTTTAATTTGTCTTGGTCTGGCTGGCTTGGTCTGGCTGGCTTTCGCCGTGGCTAGTTATTACTCGATCGACAAAGACGTACCGCCAAGCGATTTAGCGTTCCGGTACGATGTCATGTAAAAACCGAAAGGGGTGTGGATTTCATCCTACTCCTAACAAGTTAGCCCGCTTCCATCTTAGATTGCATCATCACTTAACATCACGTGTGACAGCAGTCAAGGGCCAACTTGTAGTTGATAAAAAAAAAATAGACAGACAAATTTCTACTATTTTCATACATTAAGAGTATGTACAGATGTATCTAGGTGTATCTAGATACACAGAGGCCACTCATGTTTATCACCCGAGCTATTATTGGTGCTGATAACAATCACTATGTACATAAAGAGGTAAGTGTGATACTTATTTAGTGTATGTATGTATACATATATAGATGCCACAATTTAAGCATCGGACATAAATACATATACTTACTTCATGTATAACCCATATTACAGTATATTGTACGTATTATATATGTGTCGTTCTAAAAACCTTCTAAAATATATACCAATCAAGACACAATTTTCTGATTTAAAAGCAGACGTGATCGAGATGGTTTTTAGCTATATACGATGAAAATTTTATAAGGCAATCAAAGATATCGACGTTCCGACGACTAACGACGTTCAATTATAATGGAAACAAATACTGACTTTAAAGTGGTTATTCTAGCAAGAGTCGGAGAATATTCAGCATTTTTAATTTTAGCTTTGAGGGGGTCTAAAAAGTTTACTTTGAGAGTCACTTCGTCTTAGATTACTATAGTTACTTTAAAAACGGCATTGCGCGGTAGGCGTACCTCAGCGCAACTTACCAAAGGCAACACGAAATCTTAAGCAACAGTCATCTGAATGAGGTCGTGCTCCGGTTTCACCTTTGCCTCGATACAACTAAACCGCCTTAGAAATTAAAGCCTAACCGAATGTTACAACGTGTCCTTTCAATATTGTATACATTGACATATTAATACTATGGACTTCGGGTCAGCGATAAAAAGTGTCCGAACCAAAAGTAAGCCAAAACGCGAAATGACTTCCAATCGCAATTCAGTCTCATATTAGCTGACTGACAGAATACACGTCAATAATGCCGTAATGTGTTATAAAAAACTTGTAAGAACTACCCGAGTAAGATGAGAAAAGAAGACGGTGAACCATATTTTCAGTAAGTAAATATTTACTGATGATTTTAAAGTATTATTTTGCTTAGAAACAGGCTATTTTATTAAAATTTTAATAAACTATAGAAACGAATTGCATAACCAACCAAAATGAACAAAAGTATCTATCTGTCCTTTTCCCATACGCTACCCGCGTATAGGATAGAAGGAGTGCAATATGTTTATCTAATTAACCACATTTAGTTCGGATCTGCCGTGAGCAATAGAATGTTTTAGAACAACGACTGCATAGAGTTATTTTGTTGTTTAACATTTGAATTATTTAATTACTTAAATTTTGAATGAAAATAATTTGATTATTTTCAATTCAAAAATTTTTATTTTTTATGTCATGAATATTAATCAAAACCAAAATTAACCATAATGGTATATTAATTTGATAACTATAAGAATTATCTACATGAAATTAGGAACAGTTATTTAAAAAAGTGATCTAACGTCATTGAAGTAAAAAATATATTTTCAGTTTAATTAAAAAGAGGAAAATATCGAGAACTTAAAATTTCAAAGTAAAGAACTATGTCGAGTGGCATATCATTTTGTACATTAGTGGATTTGGTTTGTAATTAATTATTATTATGACTAATTATTATTTTATACAAGATAATTACAACAATTATTATTTGGTACAAGATTTATCCCAGCATATAGAGGTCAGGGATATGTAAATATAAATTAAAATTTGCTGTAAATATAACATATAATTATAAGATGCCAAAAAAATTTGAAAGCTACCGACTCCACACCATTTATGTTGTCCTATTTTCACGAGAAGCTGTCATGTCAAAAAAAGGCTGCCATGGTAACCGTCAATCGAAGCAGATTACTTATTGCATGCAATTAGACCCTTGCAAATTAGACTGTATAACAATACGATAAGACATACATTACAATGTTATTTTGTTATAAAAACATAAATACATCCTAGTGTGTATAAAATATCTTGGGACACTTTTGACGTAAATTTTGCATTAGACCCGAAGTCCATAGTATTAATATGTCAATGATTGTATATAAGTAGGCGTTACTTTGCAATTAAACATTGTACAGTCAATATATATTTTGTAGAGTCCGACCGAAACTGGTTTCCCGGCCGAAACCGAAACCGAATATTCGGCCCTGGCTTCAGTTTCGGCCGAAACCAAAACCGAAACCGAAACTCATGTGGTGAAGTATAAAATTCCTTAAAATACTGAAATTTGATGCCTTTTACACATTATGCTGCATTAACTAAGTTCTACATTAATGACTAAGTTTTGTTGCTTCGGAGCTATCCGAACGGCGCACGCCATAGTGATGCCGCGAGAAACGAAGTTAGGCGAGCGTGCACGACTACTTCCGAAATCAGTTTCGGTTTCGGCAAAAGTTTCGGCCAATTTAGGCCAAAACCGAAACTACCGCCGAAATTTGATTTTTGGCCGAAACACGGTCGAAACCGAAACCGAACTTTCAGTCGGACACTAATATTTTGGGACTGATTCAACATCGCGAAATTATTTCGGTTGGTACACTTTTGTGTTAGGACTAGGTCCACTTCAATCAAATAATTATTAATTTCTACATAAAGTGTACGACAGTACCCGAAGACAGAAGAGAACTACAGACCCAGATAGGAAGTAGTGGGGGCTAAATTAAAGTACCTATATGACAAAGCTATAGTGACAAGTAAGCTCGCGTGAAACACCTACCAAAAACAGCTCTAGGACCACGAGTTCGAATACCAATTTTTACTGACGAACATTGTACAGACGTTGAAAAAATGGCTCCACGAAGTGAAGTCCGGTCCCCAGAGTTTTAAATTTCAAATCGATCCACGACACAGAACCAACATAAAACATGCATGGCGCCGAGAGGGGGCGTCATACAAAATGTATGGATATCGAAACTTGTTCATTTATATTCACACGCAAACACAAATCTGTCAAAGAGGTTAGCCTTTGGTACGACTTGTTGGGTTATGAAAAAGGTCGACATTCACTTAAAGCAAGTTAATACTCGGCTCTCTTTACTCAACCTGAAGGAATGATTTTAAACTCAATATTATTTTTTCTACTTATTTACCAGCAAAACCTGTGTGCTTTCTCAATTCAACGTTCCAATAGTGATTTTATGGGGTATTAACTTGGTAACTAAGAGTAGTAAAGGCCGGCAACGCATTAGCAATGCCTCTGGTATTGCACATTTACATGGGCGGCAGTGATCACTTAACATCAGGTGACCCGCATGATCGTTTGCCCAATTGAATAGCCATGAAAAAAGCAAAGGGCATAAGTGCATAAGCCTAGTTTATCCGGAGTACTATCGGCATACTTCAGCATCAGTTCAAGGTTGGTGAGACTTGGAAAAGATCACATATCATTCTCTTATTAGATACAATAATAATTAGTAATTAGCCTTTTGCTCTTACATTGTTATTAACAACAGCAATTTAAAGTATTTTATACCACAATCAGCCTTTCCAGAGTATTCGTTTAATCATTTGATCAATCAAACAATGGAAAGCCTCACGGGACAATGGTAATTGTAAAGGACGGAGAATTTCTTAGCAATTTGTTTCATGGTTACTTAATGGTGGCTCAGATGTGTTTTACCCGCGGTTTTACGCGTATATTTTCCGTCCTCGTAGAAAAATCTATTAAGTCGCGGTTACAATACTAAAACGCGTAATAAGTATCTTTAAACAACTAATTTAGTAAATGTATATTTTTGTAAATTAGATTTAATTAATATGGTTGTAAAAAGCAATCTTCTGAGTTTCTTAACTTCTTTCTAAGTAGGAATCTGCCTCCGAACCGGCGGTAGAGTCATTACAAATTCAGTCAAACTTGACTTTCTTATAAATATTGCGAATATTATTTAAGTTATGCTTGTATCTGAACTTAATGTACGACTTTAAGGCCAGCAAGTAAATAACGTAAATGTAATGTTTCTTTCCTTAAAACTTTTTCCTTCCCCAACAGGATTTGTTCTTGGAAAACCATCTATATATATTTATAAACTGAGGCTATTATGTACCAATTTTTCTTCATTTGCGCTCAATTTTCTTTCAAAACATTTTTGATTTTTTAGATCAGAGTTTCAGATCAATTGAAATTCTAGTATTATGAACAAACTTTTTATTATTAATGTTTTATTCCTTACGATTAGGTACATAACATAATATTTAACCGACTTTAAACAAAAAGTGACAATCAAATAATTTCCCATGAAATTATGATACCAATGGTCAGCAATCATTTTATTAATGTTTTAATATAAGACTTTTAATAAGAATTATCTAATTATTACATTACGTAATAAAATAATGAAAAGCAGTTAATAAATCCCAAGAAACAAGAAGCCCAAAAAATATCACAAACAAAGACCGTTTTCATTCCAACTTGTCTCAACAGAAAGCCCTAAAATTACTCGCAGAACAAAACAAAGCTCAATAAAAAAACAAAGTTAATACAAAACGTTGGCAGAAACACAAAGACGTTACGCAGTATCGTAGTACATATCTATAAACCCAGACACTTTCAAAATAAAAATATGCGAGCACATAAAATCATGGCGTCTTCCTCGTTCCCTCCTTATCATACTTCCAGTAATACCTGGGTAAGGTATAAGGGACATCAAGGGCATTCGGAAATCGAAACGTTTCGCCCTTCGGGTGTCGAGAATTTCTTATTAGATAGCTTTAGCCATGTTTCAATATATTTTGCCAAAAATGCGAAGTGCCCATTTCAACAATTACTGTCTTTTTACTGTCACAAACATCGTCTATAACCAAGCATTATATACATATAGTTTAGCGTTCCGATATGATATCGTGTAGAAACCGAAAGGAGTGTGGATTTCATCCAACTCCTAACAAGTAACTCTTCCATCTTAGATTGCAGCTTAACATCAGGTGTGCTAGCAGTCAAGGGCCAACTTGTAGTCGATGAATATACAGGGTGTCCCAAAACACAACGATAACCTGGTACCTGGTGAGAGGCCAAGTTATAACAGTTCTGGAAAAAATAAGAAAAAAAATCCATGTCACTTAGTTTTGTAATTATTGTCATTTAAAAAAAAAAGTTGGAAATCGACACTTTTGGTCGCATTTTTATGTACTGTAATCACTAATATCAAAATTTTGCAGTAATTTTTTTCATTACGTAATCTAAGATAGTGGTGCTACTAATTGTAATCACAAATCTGTGGAATAAACATTGTTAACTTATCAAAATAAATTAAGTTTCATTAAGTCATGGTTTACAAAAATATGGTCACTTAACTTTGACACCTCATTTTATGAAAATAAAGTACTACACTATGCTTTGCAAGTAATTTCAAAAGATGGCCTATTTTATCAAGATCTCAAAATGGTGCAACACTTGCCACTTTTCTTGCCATTAAAAATATTATTTATTATTTTTTGCCAAATGGACCTAATTTCGAATACTTTTTGTAATGAAATATCGGTGTCCACATAATGCGCATCTCCCGTAATCGTTTGTTTGTGCTCTGCAAACTGTGTGTGAATGACATGTCATATCTGTACTCAGTAGTAAAAGCCATTGTAATGGCTTTACCGCAGCCAGGTTGTATCGCGAGAGGTACCTGAATGTGGAATGTCATCCATTAATATCAGTCTTTCAATATGTGCACGCATCATACTCGGAAAGACTACTACCCAGTGCTCGAACGTCTGGTAGGAGACCTAGAAGTGTTTACGATGATGTAATTTTGAATGAAATTCTAAATGATCTTCATATTTCAGCACTTCAGTAAAAAATAAACGGAAGTACTGAAAAATAACGCACATCGAATTTTAAAACAATACAAAATACATCCTTATCATGTGCAACGTGTAAAAAGTTTGGTTTTGGATTGATTTTTGCAGCATCAGAAATAAATTCACAAAAATTTGCGCGATTAGTGAAAAAGCCTTTTTTGAGGCGTTTCAGAACCTGTATTCGCACCTACATATTTGCAATAGATTTAAAAAAGATATAAAAATAAAAATTTCATTTTATTTTTTCATTGTATTACTATCCATAATAAGATTAGTCATTTAGACTCATATAAATGTCTTTTAGAAGAATAATAATAATTTAACTTCAGATCAGTACTATTTATGGTCATAGTAAATAGACATGGACTAACTCAAGCTTTCCTATTAGTGTAATTACTCTAACATTCCACACGGTCCATTTGGCAAAAAATTAGAAATAATATTTTTAATGGCAAGAAAAGTGGCAAGTGTTGCACCATTTTGAGATCTTGATAAAATAGGCCATCTTTTGAAATTACTTGCAAAGCATAGTGTAGTACTTTATTTTCATAAAATGAGGTGTCAAAGTTAAGTGACCATATTTTTGTAAACCATGACTTAATGAAACTTAATTTATTTTGATAAGTTAACAATGTTTATTCCACAGATTTGTGATTACAATTAGTAGCACCACTATCTTAGATTACGTAATGAAAAAAATTACTGCAAAATTTTGATATTTGTGATTACAGTACATAAAAATGCGACCAAAAGTGTCGATTTCCAACTTTTTTTTTTAAATGACAATAATTACAAAACTAAGTGACATGGATTTTTTTTCTTATTTTTTCCAGAACTGTTATAACTTGGCCTCTCACCAGGTACCAGGTTATCGTTGTGTTTTGGGACACCCTGTATATATATAGGCATAGCATATTGTCTCCAGCCAGACCTCTTGCAAGATGTCTACTAATGCATTCAAATGCATTTGTTTCAAGTAGGCTGTAGTCTGAACAAGCACTTTTGAAACCTGAACTTTGTATATTTGTATTCACTCTATTACCATACCAGTTCAGAATGATACCTGCTGATTCTACTTTGACTTACATATTTTTGAACCAATTAAATTTATTTTTTTATCAATACAGCATTGCCTGATATCACAGGTATTGTTTACGTAAAAAATATTTATCACCGAAATAATTTTGTTGTTTAGTTAGATAAATTGAAAAACTAAACAAAATTTCTATTATATTTTTCCAATTTTCTCTAAAAAAGGTTCAATTAATACAGACAATTGGGAACAAATAAGTCAAGTACAAGACATTTGGCAGCCCTAAACAACCTTACGCAGAGGCTTCATTGAGCGGCTCCCGGGCGTCTATTTTAGGGGCCGGGGTGGCCCGGGACAGGGGCGCCGTGACGTCACGCCCTTTCCATTCAACCCCTGGCGCCCCCCCGGGGGAGGGAGGCGAAACATGTGCTCGCGTTTCCAACTTGTCGCTACAGAGAAATTGCTTTCTGATTGGCCTGTGGGTGTTTAATTCGCGAGCATTGGATATGGAAGCCTTGTAAACGGCAATTTTAGTTTCTTATTCAGGGTATATTTTCTATTTCTGGCTCTATACAGTTCGACGAAATGGAATAATGTAACTTGAATGATTATTTTTAAAGTAGCGAACGCCCGCGAATCTTCGTGGAATCAATCCCTATAAGGTAAACGTCCCAATAGTCGTCAGTTTCTGAACTTCGCTACCTTTGCAGCCTTGCCAGATTACTACTAGTCATAGTAGAGAAAAACTAATTACGTGACAAGAGAGCAAATTTAATTAATTTTTTAGAAATATAATTTTGGTATTAATTAGTTAATATAATGTAACTAAATATTTAAAAAATTTTCAAAATGAGCGATTTGTACCAGTATCCGCCAGGTTTGTCCTAATTATCGTCAAAATGTCCCAGAACTCGTCAATTTTGAAAAAGAATTTGAACTTTATTGACTTAGACATAAAGTTCATTTTATTAATTATTTTTTTTAGTTCAATACATATGATATGATTGTTTTGATACTCCAGCTTTGAAAATCTGTAGTCATAATGGGGGAATAGTATGCAGTCGATCTGGTGGTACTTGTTAATGGTAAATTTCCGAGCACCGTGTCTTGCCAATCGATCGAACTATAACCAAATCCTACAGAGATTTTGCAATGTGACGTACTAATTATGGGAAGAGACAAAATCAAACATAATATGATTGACTGTGAGTTGTTATGTTTCATCGAGTTCGATGCTAATTTGTTTGTGAAGCATTTGTTATAGGCAACATTATTTGGTCTCATTCCCATCCGTTCAGAACGCACAATAAGAAACTGCCCTCTGAAACAAAGTTATTAAACTAAAATCAGCGACCGACTCGAACCAAAACGTGAACATGTGTGACCAAGCGTGGAACACGGCATGTAACAAAAAGATCCAAATGCAGGACACTTGACGAAAACTTTGAACTCTTCCTCCAAATCCTACAAAAGTACTATTGCCAGGTGCAAGTTCATCAACAAATTGGTCAGAGGTTGCTTAAAATGCCACCTGGATCTCGTGCTTTTTGGTCTCCTTCCAAAGCCATTCAAGGCAACTTCTGCCGTTCTTCTTTTCCATCACTCTGCAAATTAGACGATACACTGGCCTATTCTGCTAAAGAGAAAGCAGAAATTCTTGGTACTCTGATTGACAATAATTCTACGCTTGATGATCGGGGAAATACACCGCCTACCATCCCGCGGTGTAATAGCTCTTTGCGTGACATACTTTTCACCCAGCGTGAAGTGCACAAAGCGCTTTTGTCCCTAGACATCAACAAGGCAAGTGGGCCGGATGGTATCCCAGCGGTTCTGTTGAGAACTTGTGCACCAGAGCAGACTCCAGTCCTGACACGTCTGTTTCAACTATCCTACTCCTCAAGTACTGTTTCGACTACTTAGAAGACTGCCTTGGTACACCCAGTACCCAAAAAAGGCGATAAGTCAATTCCACCCAACTATAGGCCTATTTCTATAAACTCCCTGCACCCCAAAGTGATGGAACAAATTATCAACTTCTTGGGTACCTAGAAGATCGTCAACTCTTCAGCGATTCTCAATATGGCTTTCGCCATGGCCGATCAGCTGGCGACCTCCTAGTTTACCTCACTCACCGTTCGGCACAAGCTTTAGAGAGTAAAGGAGAAGCTCGCGCGGCGAGCTTAGATATTGCGAAGAAGTTTGATCGAGTATGGCATAAGGCACTTCTGCCCAAACTAACTTCTTATGGACCCCCGGAGAAGCTATGCGATTGGATCGCCAGCTTTCTAAATAAACGGAGCATTAAATTCGTAGTCGACGGTTTGTGCTCCCTTCCCAAATCAATTAACACTGGTGTTCCACACGGTTCAGTGCTGTCGCCCACGTTATTCATACTGCACATAATTTCCAGCAATAAATGACATAATTTCCAGCAACAACATGCGTAGCTATACGAATGATAGCACGGGCGACGCCCTTTACAATGATCGCGTACAGCTTTCTCTTAAACAGCTGGAGGAGTGTAGGTCCAGACTTGTGTCTGAAATTGAGACTTCCCTGAATCATCGTTACTTTCAGCCTCAACATAGGCTCTTGCCGTATAAAGCCCAAGTACGTCCGCACAAGGAGTACAGCTCACATCTATGGGCTGGAGCACCTTAATACCAACTTCTTCTACTTGATCGCATTCAAAGGCGGGCAGTTCGCTTTGTTGACAATTCCAAACTCACCAGCAAGTTGGAGACCTTAGAATACCGTAGGGACGTTAGCTCTCTATGTGTGTTCTTTCGTCTTTATTATGGCGTGTGCTCTGAGGAACTGTTCGAAATTATACCCTCTGTCTTCTCTCAGCGGAACTTGCGGCGTAGAAACCAGTTTCACTTACACCATCTGGATGGCTGGCTATCTACAACCTCTAGATTTTTTAGATCATTTCTGCCGCGCATATGCAGACTCTGGAACCAACTTCCTGCTGCGGAATTTTCTGACAATTATATCATAGGGGTATTTAAGGGGCAATCCAATCAATCAATTCCTCAAAGGCTGGCAACGCATTACCAGTACCTCTAGTGTTGCAAATGTACATAGGCGGTGGTAATCACTCATCAGGTGACCCGCAGGTGAGCTGGTTTGCCCGCTTTAATAGCGATGAAAAAATACATATCTAACGATATGTTTAAACAAAGCAGCATAACGAGCTAGTAAAGCTGATATTTATATATAACACGTTAACGTAAAATCATATTTAACTTCAATTTTGACTTATGTTAAAAATGAAGGCATTGTAACTATCAAGCGGATATATCATCATCTTAACATTTAAAGCTAAGTTAAAGACTTAACACTACCAGGCCGTGCTTAATGCAACTTTCACCCTTATCCCCACGCAATAAAGCTGAAACTAGAAACGGTGTCAGATTTACGTTCATTTGCTGTGTATGTCCCAGTGGTCGTCAAAATTTTGACGAGTTCTGGTTCAAGTTGGGAATTCAAAGTACGAGTAGACGTCATACGCCCAAAATAAAAATAAAAAGAAATATAACATGGTTTTTTTAATTATTTCGGTAGAAAATTAAATTGACTCTTCTATAAAAGAATTGGATATATCAAAAGTTCACAACAAATGTTACAAAAGTTACATCGTATACAAGCATGGCGAGCTGCGATTCAGTGCCTAAACTTGTAAAAAAATACAAATATTCAAAAACGCAAACTTTCGTTTATTGTTTCTCAAACACCAATAAAGTGCTGATTAAAATTTTGCATACAAATTATCGTGTATAATACCACAAATATGTTAGCATAAATAAATTTTACTTAGTTATTATAAGAAATAAATAACAGGCCTTTTTCCATATTATGACGGCTATTGGGACACTGTCGACTTTACCAGCGTTTACCTTACTACCTGACATTTTATAGTTTAATAAACGTTATATATATGTATAAACTTTCCCTCACTATACATTGATGACTAGCGCATAAGGTTCGTTGCGCAGTTTAAAAAATCGAAAAGTACAGAGATGGCAGGAAGCGACTTTTTCATAAATGTAGAACTGAAATGTCTGAATTTCTTGTTGGTTGTTCTCAGTAAGACCTCTCTTTTCGAAAAAGTACAGTAGTGACGCTACAACCGATTTAAAAAGAGTGTTTAAGAAATTAGAGAGAGAAATAGAAATTTAGAAAAAGTGACAAAGATAAACTTTACCTTTTAAAAGTAAACATTTGTTTTCAAATCTTGTGAACTGAACCAACTCTCAACTGAGACTTGATACACTCGAATTTGCCACTTATTTATTATTTTTTGACAAGAAAACATTCAATGGGAACAAGACTCAATGTTTTGCATTAAATATCATATTTAAGAATAATTATTCTCCACTTTTATAAGAAAGGAAATTAAAACTTATTATTTACAACAGTTTAGAAATCAATCCGTCAATTCCGATTTTCGCCGCCTCCGTGAATGGCACCTAATACTTTCAACATAAAAACTAAAGCGAATATCGGGTACATAAAAACATAGGATTCCTTATTCATAATTTTCGGCCACATTAATTATTTCACGATACCGCATTAATCAATTAACTTAATTAAAAACGAACAACGTCCGCCCGTATTTACTACACTACATTATAATGATAAATATTCACGCACTTTTTTTATAAATAGCAGGTTTACTGTTGAAAAGCTATGTCTAGTAGTCCTGGCTTCAAGTCTTGAGTCACGGTATAATATATTAAGCCATTCTGTGTTCTCTCAGAGTTCGTAATGTTATATAGTTGTGCCTCGGAGAGCACTTCAATTTTGAAAAGCTCAATGAATTTAACTAGATTAACAACTTTTAGACGGGATATCTTTCCATCATAATCAGAAAAACACTAATATCTGTGGATCTTTAACCATAAGGTTTACGTCAGCTTTCAAAATAAACATTGTATTCCTTCCATTCGTTTTAGAATGTTATACCACAGACAGACACACAGACACTCCTCTTTTTGATTCAGGGATAAAAATCAAATTCGTTTTTTCAAAGTAGGTACGTTCAGTTTGCAAACACTTTTAAAACGTTCAGTCGTTCCCTACTGCAAGTAGCAAAGGTAGAAGAAGAAGGTCTACTGAGAAGTGCCAACAAGAAGCTGAGCAATTGCTCGTTTTAAAAAAGCATCGTTCACATATCAGGAACACATGTCGATCCCCATTCCCACACTCGACACAACCGATCAGTGTTCAAAGCACACATTTCAACCACAAAAAAAGATACTTGTAGCTCTTGTTAAACGCACTCTCGTTCCCATATCGATACACTTCCTTACTGACTCAGTAGTTAACTTGTACGTAACATAAGACCCAAGGTTCGAGGTTCGGGTTAGGTTAAAAAATAATTTTTATATTTCTGAAGTTCTCATTAGGTGGCTGAAGTTGGGAAAATAATGGCAGTACATTTCCTCCGCCAGATGGGAGCATATTAAGCCTCTGTTGGAGACAATAAATCTGATAGTGTTTGGATTCTGGATATATAGATAAATATGTATAAATATAGGACAATTGCACACATGCCCCAAAGTAAGCGTACGCGTAAGTAGCTTGTGTTATGGGTACTATGATAACTGATGAATATTTTTAAATATATTATACATAAATACTTATAATATATAGATAAACACCCAGACACTGGAAAACATCCATGCTCATCACACAAACATTTTCCAGGTGTGGGAATCGAACCCACAGCCTAGGACGCAGAAGCAGGGTCACTACCCACTGCACTATAATAGGGATAATATTCTAGTTACACTTTACACGACAAGCTAAAAGGCAGGTTAGTTGTGGTTATATTTTTAGCAACACCAAAGGGGTGAGGATTTCATCCTACTCCTAACAAGTTAGCCCGCTTCCATCTTGGATTACATCATCAATTACCACCTGATAAGACTGGTACACAAAGGTTGACTGCAGTGTATGGATGAATAAAATAACATTATATGTGATGTTTTATTACATACTCGTAGGTGGGTAGGTAGGCATATACGTATGTGCTACTGCAACATCTAAACAAATATGTGAATTTTGATAAGCGATATGTTACAATTGATATTGTTCTAAATCTAAATAAAATCAGTATGACGGATTATACATTAGTAAAATGGTCACGAAATATACTAGTCCGTATGTACCCAAGTCACGGCCGAATAAAACCCATGAGGATTTCTTCTATCTTTTTCGTTTAATTTGTAGTGGTGAGGTTAGCCTAGCAATTTGTGTTGTTGTTTACTGACCTCGATGTTACAGCCCGTAGCTACTTGTAACAGTTGTTTACCTGAAAACAAGGGAAAAACAACAATTTGAATAAAGTGGTTCTAAAAAATACAAAAGCTAGAATAGCTACAAAGTTACACGATATTATTAAGTAAAGTACAGTAAGCTAAATGAAATAAATTCACTGTATTTATTTAATGTTACGCAATTCCTTTTAAATTTACTACAAGTTGGCCATTGACTGCAACCACATCTGATTGATCAATCTTAGATGAAAACGGGCTAACTTGTTAGGAGTGGGATGAATCTCTTATTTTTCAAAACATTGTATCGAAACGCTAAATCGCTTGGGGTATGTCTTTGTTGACAGGACGGTAACTAGCCATTGATGCCAGAGACATTGGCTAATTAAGGAAATCTCAATCGGCCTAGCCTAGCTTTCTATTATTAACAGTGTAATTAGATATCTCAGTGTGCGATGGAAAATTTGAGTCACAACGTCAAGTGGGTATTTGCGTGGGTGTTTAACTGATTTGAGATCAATGATTGTATCATAATTATTTTACCGTAATGACGTCACGAGTGGTCCATCTCCAAATCGGTCACTTGGTAGGGTTTCATTTAATTCGACCTGTATTCGCTAGATAATGAGTTTATGGTTAATTTTTAATTTTATGATTGAATAGAAGCAAACGTCACTACGTAAAAAATGATATTTCCTATGCTGTTTTCCGCGAAAACCAAGCAAATCCAAGCAACACAGTCACCCAGATATTGTTGGGATAGATTTTGTTTAGTTTATTTTATTTTATTTCAAGAAGCATCGCTGAAGCATGAAGTAGCAATGGAGAGTACGCGCCAATCTTCGAGTCCGCTTAATGCTCGAAACTACGTAAATTCACATCGGCGCTGAGAACTTTATTGTATTGCAAAATCAATTCTTACAGTGTACCTATACCCATACGCCTTATGAGGACTAGAAGTTTGGCTAGACTTATACTTACCTCCTTGTCAAACGTGCTATAATTTTTCTTGACCCTCTGTAAGACACCGAATTCACAAATAAATCAATTCGACAAATGATGAAGTCATCCCTCGAAAACTACTGAGGCGATTTAGATAGGATTTTACAGATATTTGTCAAGGAAAGTTTTAATTGAGCAGTAAGTAAGAAACTTTTATTAATATAATTATGATAGCATGCAGCTATCTACGAGTGTATGTACTCGTATAAATAAAATAAAATAAAGATTATCAATATGAAGCGCACGCGCACTCGCAGAATAATGCACTCATAAAACTAGTTTGGCGCTATATAATAGGCCCAATCAATGCTATTTGTACATCGACAATGGCGTTCATATATCAGTCTTTTATGTTTTGTATGTGCCTTGAAGAACAACACGCATTTTGAAAGGATAGCATAGAATAAATAACAAATAAACCATAAACGTGGCCCATTTAAAAAGTAAATAGCCTTTGTTTAGTTATTAGCCAGAAGCCAGAGTTAAATAAAAGTTTAAACCAGAACATCTAATGTATATTTGCTCGTTCAAAGAAAATAATTAATTTGAGTTTACTTAAATTTAATTGGCGTTAAAAAGAAGTGTTTTTTGAACACTTCTATTAATTATTTATTCTATGGCAAACTGTAAAACAGAATGACATTCGGTAATTAATTCGTTTGTACACCGAACGCAATGGAGAAAAGACTCTAAATGAAAGCCATAAAGCATAAACTGGAATGGCAGAGTAATTGTTATCGTTCTATCGCGTTGTTGTACTTCGAATCTAATGGAATAGAGCACTAGAGAAAGCAATTAACTGCATGTTTTGTTTGTAGGGGTGTTTTTGTTTCAACTGATAATATTATTTGTAGATCCAATAGCAGCTAAGTATAGGTATTTCTAGGTCATCAATATTTATTATTCCCTAACATAATTCGATTTGAATCTTTATAATATAACAGTCCACACAACGAAGTTGTGTTTGGAAGTCCCTAGAAGCGGACGTCCACCGGTTGTTCATATGATAATGATGAAATTCCGAAAATAAATATATAATTATATATTTATAAATTTAAATTAAAATAAATAAATAAAAAATAACAAACTAAAAAAAATAAAAGTAAAAAATTTATAAAGCCAACATCACACGGTGTTCCCAGGCGGTCACCCATCCAAGTACTGACCGCGTCCGATGTTGCTTAACTTCTATGCAATAGCTTTACCGCGGGAGTCTCCGAGTGCCACACGTCTTTTTTTATTATTTAAAATAAACGAGCTCAATTGTAACAGTACATATTTACTGTTTCTAAAAAATCTAATTATGAATCAATTTCTATAAAAATTGGCCTTGATTTTGTCCAATTCAGTAAGTAGGTAAACAAAATATTACAGTGGTTTGCATAGTGTCCTCGTCAGGGTAAGCAAGTAAGAGGATAGAACAAGTTATAATATGTAATAATATTTCAAGGTATTTCCTTTTAAGCCCATATGGATTGAATGTTCTTTCCAACTCATCCAAAATATTTGTTAGCTCGCATTTAAAAATAGAGTTACAAATATAATCTTCCATAAATATTAGTCATATATGAAAAAAGCAAATTCTAAAAGAAAATATGGCAACGTAAGCTTCGTGAAATTAGACGCTGTTCAGTTAAAAAGAAAAGAAATAAAGCAAAAGAAGAGACAAACATTTGCGTCTAGAGAAAATAAAACATCGGCCAATTTTGCTTTTACTGAGTCACGCAAACTTTTTGCCTTTGCCAAGTATTTTTGTCAATTTATCGCCAAGTTAAGGACCGTGCACGAGTTGGAACAAATATGATTTTTCAAAATGATAGGGGCCATTGTATTGTAATGCACTTTCAAAATTATAGTTATATAATAAAAAAATTAAAAATTTTAGTCTGAACTCGTTAAACTAATCAGAATGTCCTGGTTAAAGGACATTAAGTTAAAAGTACCCTAACCTAACCTTTCATACAAATACGTATTTGTATGAAAGGTTTATTGAAATTGGAAGCGAGAGATATAATTATGCAAGGATCGTGGCAAATGGGAGTACGAGGTCTCTGCCAACCCCTATGGAAATTATATGTATATATGTATGTATGTATGTAACCTTAAAATACCAATCCGTATCGATTTTTCCAGCTGAGAATACTATAAAGGCACAGATATTTTAAAGAATTTCAGTAACCAACGATAAATGATTTTATCTTAAAACTATTTATTCGTGATATTAATATTGTGATATGATTGATTAGCATCACTTTAACACTTCATACAAACATTTCACTTAAATGTAGCATTAATTATAAGCATGATAACTCATTAATTATTGTTACTAGAGAAGTAATTTTCCATAATTTATAATTTGTTAGTATAGTGCCTACCCTAGTCAAAAACCTGGTGAACTACATTGCATTAATTAAACCGCGTTTATAATTAACCACAAGGTTATGATTTTAATAACGTCTCCTGATAAAGCATTGCGAATATGAAATATAGCAAACATTAAATCAATCACATCGATAACATAATACACCGTAAAACTACGATATAAGGGACAAGGTCGTCGTTTCGGTTGGTTTTAAAATTTAAGTCATAGTCCAAATAATTATCCTGACGTGGATACGTCAGGCCATTAGTCTAGTGTTATCTACACGTCAGTATAGACTTAGTTCTACTACTTCTTACTCTTCGGTCCCAAGGTCCTTTAAAGCCGAGGCTCGAGTTTTACAAGAGATACCCTTATACAGACGCTTCAGTTTCCTATGATACTAGCTACAAACAGCCTAACTCTGGCAATTAACGCTCGAACATATCCCTGGATGACGCTGCTCTCGTAGTGAGTCAGAACTTGAGAGGCACCCGAGTGATGTTTTTAGTTCAATTTTACACGCTTGCTGCCTAAGGAAAGATAGTACTATGCCATTTACATATAATTAAAAAACTGAAAAAAAATTTAGGAATTTTAAGATTTTGTTCTTTGGCTAAGAACACACTACTGGCGAACGAAAAAACTAGTAAATGGGCAAAACATTCTAATTTACGGCTGGTCCAGTTTTGTATTTGTGAACATTCCATTAAAAGCAACCATGTTACACATCCATTGCTTGACCGTGAATATATAATTAAATTATGCCATGCATGATAATTGTAAAATTAAACTAGATGGTTATGACATTTCGTAAATTTGTCTTTGAATAAAATATCTCTGTTACGAATATTACATTCATATATTAACATTGATCTAATTTTATTTATTGGTTTTATTTTAATTTATAATTACATAGATATTAGGCGCGAACAAATATTTGATGGTTAACAATTTATTTATTTATATATTTGCAAAGGGCTCAATAAAACAACAGTACAATTTAATTATAAACTTCTGCTAAGTAATGGCTGTTTTTATTCAGATATTAGATGACCTAACCGTGGATGCGTTGCTATGTATATGAGAAGATTTTGTCCAACCATTTGGCAACTTTTAATTTCTAAATTGGCTCAGATCATATTTAGATCTGATCTTAGACCACCGCGAACATCCGGTTAGATCACATGAGTTGAATAGAAACCATTCAGGGGATACTACCGGTCGAACTTTTCTAAAGAAAAGATGATATTAATTAGTTTATATTTTTAACATTTATTTGTATTTGTTAAGTAGTACCTACTAAGTTATTCTGACCAAAAAAAAACATTTTCCCTCCTACTTTTTAAACTGTATCGTGTCAAGTGCGAACCTTAACAAATATTTAAATACGTACAGATACAGTCCCGTTAAAGGTTTCAAATGGTAAACGATAAGTCCGCCGGTCATAGAACCCGTAGCTACGGCTGCAGACGTCGGACGGTATATTTGTATGCCGTAGGTGGATGGCTTATCGTATTTTGGTGCGTTAATGTGAACCACTTCTCTCTTATAGTCTTTAAAGTCCGTGTCGGTACTTATCCGGTGAAAGCTCGGGTCATTCGGACGCGTGGGTTTTTCGAAATCGACAATATTACTATACAAGAACTTTGTACTATATAAGTTTATCGAAATTTGTATAAAAAAACTATTTGTGTCCGGTTAATGTTAGGCTATGCCACACCTCATGGGCCTAGTATGTTTATCCTTAAAATAAACGTCAGTATTAACAGAAATCGCAATTCTCCAGTGACATTTAGTCTTATGGGACACTTGAACTGACGGTGAGATGATCGTACGATGTACTACTTTTTTCAAGAATCTATTTCTATCTTCTAATTATCTTTTATCTATCTAACCTATCATTTGCAAAAAGATAATTTTACAATCCGATTAAATAGCCCATTTAAACTCTTTCGCTTTATAAACCAGTATAGAAGCATAAATAAGAAACAATTTCTCGTGGATATCTATTTTTTATTCAGCGAACGACAACGAAATGTTTGTCTTAAGAGTTACCAAAATGGGCTAATATTACTACTAGCTTTGTTTGGTTAAGGATTAGGAAAACAAAAGTACGAATTACTTACTACTTATTAATACTGCGGTGTTAATTCCTAGTAATATAATCGGTTTAACATCATAATTGAATTATAGTTGAACCATCAAAACGAAAGAAAGCAAATGAATAACGCTAAAAAAAAATTTTTTAACAAGAAATAGAACCGACTCAAAACGCACTAAAAAGTAAGAAATAACTGCGTCATTTAGTTGCTTTAATTTACTTAAGCATATCTATGAAGTCGATGTCAGCCAAGATTAAGGCACATTTATATACCTAACGGAGTTAAGCAACGAAAGCTAAGGCACTAGTAGCCAAAAAGCTACCGATACTGACACACAAACCGAAATCGCTGCAAGTGTGAATATATAATTTGAAGAGTTCCTTCAATTTTCCCAGAATATCATCATCAGATCCTAACATGATGACTATGGGACCATTTTGGAAGTGTGTCTAATAAAAAAGAATTATCAAAATCGGACAACTCTGTAAAAAGTTATGCGTGGTCATACATAAAAAAAATATACGTATCGAATTGAGAACCTCCTCCTCCTTTCGTCGGTTAAAAAAGTGAAGAGGCATCTTTTAGACCACATCTACACTTACCATTAGATGAGATCGTGGTCAAGCGTGAATTTATTTCTTATAAAAAAGGTCCAATATTAAAATGTTAGTTCTATGTAAATAAACACGTTTATTATTACAAAGTAGAGTCTAGAACATCTCAACTAGCCGCGGCATGATAGTGTAATTTCAATTCAGCATTGTTAACGATGACGCGCGTAGGAACGAGGCCGTTGCATTGGCGGGTGCAATGATCCCCGCCGGTGCGCGCTTGTCTATTCGCCGCGTACACTGATAAGGTCTTACTGAGCCTTGTCATACTAAGTTTTAGTAGTTGTGGAGCTGTGTTAGAGCCGTTACGGGGAAGTACTACCGCCTGCAGGACTAGGTCGTCGTTTTCGCGGGTGCAACGATCCCCTATTTGGTATTATAAACGTGAAAGTTTGTAATCTTTTACGCAATAACTACTGAATGATTTTGATGAAACTTCACAATAATATAGCTTATATATTAGAATAACACAGGCTACTTATTATCCCGGGGATATATTTTTTACAGGAATGGGAACTACGCGGGTAAAACCGCGACTTCTGTGATACTTATAGTAGCCTGGTATGTGGCATCTAAGTTACCTACATTTGATGTGAACACTCCCTTACCCGATTGCTCGACCAGCTTAGACAATAGACTGGGCGACGGTTCGTTATTCCGTCTGATCGTTAATGAAAATATATTGTTCTGCACGGATATGATCTTATTTAGTTCTTTGTCAGGATCACACTCTTCATGTAAATAAATCTATACACATACCTTTGAAGTTTCAATAGCTCCACGAGACTTGGACTCAAAACAGACAGGGCATTGGTTCGATCTGGCCCTAGTCTATTGATGCACCCATTGATAGCTCCAGAATTATGTAGAACAACTTAGTCGTACGTACTACTGGCTATTAAGAGTCTTTCGCATCCAATTGGACGAATATTTTAATGGAGGCAATATTTTTAATAACATAGTAGATAGTATTTTTAATTAAAAAATAAAACAATTAATTTAAACCGACAGATTAATTTATTTCAAGTTTAAGTACATGCATTTTGAAAAGTCATGTCTGTCGGTGAGTAGTGACTGTAACGTGGCTTTAGACTTTTATTTCCGAAAAAGATGTCCTTTTTCGGTTCGTCATATTTGATTTATCGAAAATGCCCATTTTATTCACATAACGGGCACGGTCATCCTCACAGGGAAGGCTTTAATTTTAAAGACCTTTCACGCAAATGCATATTTATGCCTCATAAGCATATTTATTAACGACCCACTACAGGGCCAAGCCAGCCTTCTTATAAAAGAAAATAAATATAAATATTTGTACTCATATACTATCTTACCTATATACCTATGCATATCTTAGTTTATCCTCAAAATGATAATAAATTAATAATCATATCGATATCGTATAATGATAACAAGACTGCTCAATATCATAAACAATGCGATCACTTCGGCGAACCCGAGAACTATCCCACCTCTTTTCTTGCGACTGGTCGTGACGTCAACAAACATCTGACATGTGACAGTTATTGTCAGGAACTGTGGAGAGAAGTGTACGAATCGGAATAGCTTTACTAAGAACTAACTAGTACATGTGTCTTTGCTTGCGTGTAAGCGTTTGATTTCTGAATGAAAAGCACTTTCGTTTTTGCATTAAAACATTAGAATTTATCGTTTGTCCTTTACTTTACTTGACTTAGTGTTTATTTAATTTTAACCGACGAAAAAAAACGGAGGAGGTTCTCAATTCGACACGTATATTTTTTTTTATGTATGACCACGCATAACTTTTTACAGAGTTGTCCGATTTTGATAAATCTTTATCTTATTATAATTTACTTAAGCATATCTAGGAGTCGGTGCCAGCCAAAGTTTCTACTTTAAGGACGTTACCTGGAACCCACATACAGCTTTACTACGTAAAATAAATGTTCCTTAAACTTGGCTGGCACCGACTTCATAGATATGCTTAAGTAAATTGAAGCAACTAAATGACATAGTTATTTTTTACTTTTTAGTGCGTTTTGAGTCGGTTCTATTTTTTGTTAAAATTTTTTATTATTAAATCCTATACCTCCGACTGCAGTTAGCTCGGGTTACACCCCGATTCCGCATGTCGGTAGTCGAGTCCAGATTTTAATTGAATGTTCCAACACTGTCTTGGGGACCTTGTTGTAAGGGTACACCCAAACCCATGAAGGATTCTGTTATTAGTGAATACTGATATTATCCACTTAAAGCTATGGATTCCAACAAATGTTTACTCCTGCTTGCTCCATAGTAAATAAGTAACCTCGATACACAATATTCAATTATTCATCGAATATGTATCGCCAAAGGTATCGTCGCCCGCGCCTGCACGTGATCGTCATCGTGATATGGACGCTTTCGACACTTACAAACACTTTATAGTCTATGGGCCCCATGTTTGTTTAAACATATCAAAGGATTTTAAACAGAACCATACTACGTACTGCCATTGTTGCCAGTTACCTATGGAACCGAGACGTGGTCGTTAATTATAGGCCTCATAAGAAGGCTCAGAGTCGTTCAGCAAGCGAGGGAGAGAACGATACTCAGAGTATCTCTGCGTGTTGGAATGAGAAATTAGGAGCAAAACCAAAGTAACCGACGCTGCTCAACACAAAGCAGAGGTGGTAATAATCTTAATGAGTTACTTGGTTAAAAAAACTAGTCTCCATCTCCAAACAGCATAAAACAGAGTTGCTGCCCACTATCTGTGTGCCTAGTGTGAGTTTGTTACCGATCGACTGCGTAAAAACGTAACGCAAATTTATATGGAATTGAAGCAGCGCCATCTAGTTGTATCGAGAGTGAACGCCTTTTTTTCTATATAATCGAGCGGTTACGTTTTTACGCAGTAGCTCGGTGAAAACTCGCACTTGCCCCACTGTATGCTTAATTCTTTAAAAGTACGCAACGGAGTAATGCGAATTCATGAACCGTATAGCTGTAATTATGAATGTCGTGGTCCAGGATCCACGGTGGACGAAGTCGCGAGCGTCCACTAGTAAGTAGTAGCAGTAGGTTTATTTAATAAAAACAAGTATTCAACACTATAAATCACAGTGGGCGAGCGAAAATTACCCAGTTACTCAAAGTAACCCAGCGGCGGTGTCCCAGATACGCCGTTAGATGTACGAGTACGTAGATAGACGTGGCATATTATCCAGTGCTCTGGCAACATGTCTCGCTGTCTTGTACACCGTAAACGACACACTTGAAAAAAAACCTGAATGTTCTAGACGTTGAATAGTTTACACACACAACATATAGGGCGTGTACAGTTAAAGATCGTGTGATTCTGTAAATGTTTTGTCTCTTTTCGAAACATGTCTTGTGCGATATATTTTTTTTAATTGTTGGCCAATGAAAAAAATATTGTTTTTAAATGTAAATGCAAGCGTAAGCCGATCAGAAGAGCTAATTTAGAACTAATACCTGGTACTATCATGTATCATTCGGTGCTAAAAGACCATCGGTGCGAGCGAGGAACTCACTATTCCTGGCTTGCTGTACTGGCTGTACTAACTACTAATAACAAATAGAAATACAACTCGCTGCGTATTAGTGTATTATATAGTATCTTCTCTAGTCCTTTAGGCATCAAATATAAGAACGAAAGACTCGTTTATATAGTTTCAAAGTTTATTTATTATGATTTGCTGTTATTAGTGCATCCCCCAAATAAAATAATTTTAATATATATCCCTATTAAATTTATAGCCATAAGACTGATTCATGCACCTATAGTCCCATAGACATGGTACTCCTGTTGTCAATACAGGACTTCCAACGAACACGTACCCCAAAGCATTGAATTTCAACAACGGTTTGTTGGGAGTTACAAAACAGTAAATTTCTGAACGGTGTACTTATTACAAAACACGGGGATAGCAATCAATGGATATTATCTTCCTCTTTGTGCTAGTTATAGCAATAAGAGCCTATACACACCGCGTCATATGTTCGCAGAAAACCGCACGTCACATAAACACGGAGTACAAGAAGTAGATTATTTATTATATCGTTATTTACTTATATGTTATAGTTATTAAAACCATTTTCAATAACAGAATACCATCTAGTAAAGCCAAGTACTAGAAAACACATGCGATACTCTACGCCAGTGTGGGTACAGTGTGTCTGAAAGCACATCATTCACGGCCCATACAAATTATTGCTGTCATAAAAAAAAATGTTCAAAATAATACCCTCAATACAAATTATCGATTTTTTTCTCTGTCGAGGACTACGAAATTTAGATACGTTTTGAATGATCTTCTTTATCGGCAACTCTTAAAGCGGCGGAGTTTTTTTTATGGCGCAAGGAAAATAAATGAAATGAAAAATTCCGGTTTATCTCGGGTACAAAAATCAACTTTGCTTTTACAATTAGCAGCTACACGAGCGCAAAAATCGGTTTTTAAGAATATGGTATCATAGCGCGAAGTTAATAAGTAAACGTCTCGCCTGCGTTTCGTCCGCGCGTATGTTCACTCCGTGTGCTAAGGCACTAAGGCACACTAGAACAACAATAGGATTAACTACAAGGCGCATTTGATATGTGAGATAAGTACATAAGTGCTCATCGGAGCAAACTATTGTATCGTTTCGAACTGGGTACATTTTGAAACAAACAAGTTATGTAAGCGTTATGTGTAGTGCCGCAATTTTAATATACGATCGTGTCCAATTAATCCATAACAATATTATGTACCACTACTGCGATAATAATGAGAAAATGGTATAGGCTCTTCCATTGACATATTAATACTATGGACCTCGGGTCTAATGCAAAATTTACGCCAAAAGTGTCCCAAGATATTTTATACACACTAGGATGTATTTATGTTTTTATACACAAAATAACATTGTAATGTATGTCTTATCGTATTGTTATACAGTCTAATTTGCAACGGTCTAATTGCATGCAATAAGTAATCAGCTTCGATTGACGGTTACCATGGCAGCCTTTTTTTGACATGACAGCTTCTCGTGAAAATAGGACAACATAAATGGTGTGGAGTCGGTAGCTTTCAAATTTTTTTGGCATCTTATATTTAAATATTATATTTACAACAAATTTTAATTTATATTTACATATCCCTGACCTCTATATGCTGGGATAAATCTTGTACCAAATAATAATTGTTGTAATTATCTTGTATAAAATAATAATTAGTTATAATAATATTTAATTACAAATCAAATCCACAAATGTACAAAATGATATGCCACTCGATATAGTTCTTTACTTTGAAATTTCAAGTTCTCGATATTTTCCTCTTTTTATTTAAACTGAAAATATATTTTTTTACTTCAATGACGTTAGATCACTTTTTTAAATAACTGTTCCTAATTTCATGTAGATAATTCTTATAGTTATCAAATTAATATACCATTATGGTCAAAGATATTTGATTAATATTCATGACATAAAAAATAAAAGTTGACATAATAAATAAAAATTTTTGAATTGAAAATAATCTAATTATTTTAATTCAAAAATTAAGTAAGTAAATAATTCAAATGTTAAACAACAAAATAACTCTATGCAGTCGTTGTTCTAAAACATTCTATTGCTCACGGCAGATCCGAACTAAATGTGGTTAATTAGATAAATATATTGCACTCCTTCTATCCTATACGCGGGTAGCGTATGGGAAAAGGACAGATAGATACTTGTGTTCATTTTGGTTGGTTATGCAATTCGTTTCTATAGTTTATTAAGATTTTAATAAAATAGCCTGTTTCAAAGCAAAATAATACTTTAAAATCATCAGTAAATATTTACTTACTGAAAATATGGTACACCGTCTTCTTTTCTCACCTTACTCGGGTAGTTCCTACAAGTTTTTATAACACATTACGGCATTATTGACGTGTATTCTGTCAGTCAGCTAATATGAGACTGAATTGCGATTGGAAGTCATTTCGCGTTTTGGCTTACTTTTGGTTCGGACACTTTTTATCGCTGACCCGAAGTCCATAGTATTAATATGTCAATGGGCTCTTCACATAGTTTTCATATTTTTTCCAAATCAACTGGATTATTTAAAGACGTTGAAAGTTGATGGTTTTCTGTAATAACAAATATTTTTTGTTGTCTTCACATTAAAGTTGAAACGTAAGGGTGCGTGTTGGTAGCCGACAGCAGACGACACAGTTGCTTCTTAATTTCTATGAATTGGAATATGGAAACAAAACGTATTTCATAGCACACTTAAACGTATTTCATAGCACACGGGGGAGTCAGCTAATAAACTGGTAGATGGTAGTAGGTATGTAGATAGTTGCTAGTACATTCAAAATAAAACAGGATGGTGAATGTTGTTGGAAGGTGTAAACAGAAAGGCGTGTGGATGATATTTGAGATATCAAGGGCAACAAAAATAGTTGTTTAGAATCACGCTCCTAAACATTCAAAAGCTGAAAATAGCGAACACGAATCGTTCTCACTCCGACCGTTCTGCATTCCGTATACACAACACAATGCAATACTATCGTTAAGGCAGAAATATACCATTGTGTCGCGTCGTGTCCAGACGCGTGTATCGTTTTCATACTTAGACCAAGTATTATATAGACACGACATAGGAGAATTATAGGTACCTAAACGAAAGAGATGGGTAAGGTAAAGTAGTGAGCACGATGAAAGATTTTTGTCCTAATAAGTCTTGTCAGACCGACTCGCAAGTCAATTAAACAAACTTTGTGACATTCGTCGTATTGTGTAGAAATTTAAATTTGTGAAGTGAAAATTGTGTTGTGCGATAGCTGCAATCATGTTTCTTGCAGTTATAGACACGATGCATTGCTGTATTGTGAACATAGACTTGTAATTTGTGGTATTAACCACCAAAATTAACAAGACAATTATGTAAACTATTCAAGATGGCCACTTTATTATGCAAACTTTTAGTCTGATTACTGTGTTCAGTAGCAACTCTAGTACATACTTATTCTAAGATTTCACACATTGAATATGGGTACAAAAACACTATTACAGTGTGTAGTGCTGTGGTGGAAATGTATTAACCCGCTAACCAGCAACAAAGCATTAATGACGATTTCACGAATCCTTTCGTAAAATATTGGTCTAACTTGCACCAGAGCGGGTACAATAAGCACATACAGTTTAACTGAATTAATCAATTATTTATTATAATTTAATTTGTTTTTTATTTTGTCACTTTTTGTTAAAACAATACACATCTTCTTGTAACAAATTTTTTGTTTGTAATGTATAGGATTATTGCCTGAAATCATTGACATATTAATACTATGGACTTCGGGTCAGCGATAAAAAGTGTCCGAACCAAAAGTAAGCCAAAACGCGAAATGTGTTCCAATCGCAATTCAGTCTCATATTAGCTAACTGACAGAATACACGTCAATAATGCCGTAATGTGTTATAAAAAAACTTGTAAGAACTACCCCAGTAAGGTGAGAAAAGAACACGGTGTACCATATTTTCAGTAAGTAAATATTTACTGATGATTTTAAAGTATTATTTTGCTTAGAAACAAGCTATTTTATTAAAATTTTAATAAACTATAGAAACGAATTGCATAACCAACCAAAATGGACAAAAATATCTATCTGTCCTTTTCCCATACGCTACCCGCGTATAGGATAGAAGGAGTGCAATATGTTTATCTAATTAACCACATTTAGTTCGGATCTGCCGTGAGCAATAGAATGTTTTAGAACAACGACTGCATAGAGTTATTTTGTTGTTTAACATTTGAATTATTTAATTACTTAATTTTTGAATGAAAATAATTTGATTATTTTCAATTCAAAATTTTTTATTTTTTATGTCAACTTTTATTTTTTATGTCATGAATATTGATCAAATGACTTTTACCATAATGGTATATATCGGCGGAGTCTTAGATAAAATACCTATAGATGTAGCCACCGCGTGGCCGCACATGAAACAGCAGTACTTAACTGAAGTGTTGCTATTATTAAGAAAATTCCCTACATTTGGGAAACTGACATATTCTACAATTTCATAAAGATAAAGTATTTAAAAAGCAAATATCACTTTGAAAACATGAATAGATGAGCTGGATATTATTTCATAGTAATTTTGCAAAAAATGTTCCGCGAATTTAGGTAAACCCGTGCGCGCATTCCTAATTGCTACATACATTACATATTACATATTAATTACGTGATTAAATATGAGGAGTATATTTCGTTTATGAAATAGAAATTTTTTATTATTTAATATTTTTTTTTATAAATTATTAATAGTGTATATTTTTAATATATATTTTATAGCACATAATATTGTTAAAAATTTTAAAAAGTAAACATAACACTAAATAAAAATAAATGAGAGAAAAAAATAATAATTAGCCATTTATTCACAAATTAAAGTTAGAAAAAGACAGAAAGGATAACATACCTAGAACACTTTTAAATAAAAGAAATTAACCTAACATAAAAAAGAAACCAATTTAAATTAACAGTGTCATAACAGGTATGTAATAATTAATTCTAAAATTAAATGTTTAACAGTCCTATACTATAATGATAATGGTGTTTTGTTAAAATAAACATAATAAAACGTAAGTCCGAGTTTCCGATTTTGAAGAAAGAACACTGTGTATCGTCCCCTTCCACAAAATAAAAAGCTTGTGCTAGGAGTAGTTTACGGATCTAACGTTTAAATAATTATAGTTCTCTTAGTTTCGGAAAAATCAAGGTTTATTATGTATATAAATCAAATTCAAAATCATAAATTTCAAGTAGGCTGTTTATCAAGTTCGAACTTTTGAAACTTTAAGTATGTCAGTACGCAGTGACCACTCAGATCAAAGATAATTCTAAAAATCAATGTTATAATTTATACTCCATAAATTACAATTTTGGTTATCCCGTCTTGTGTGAAGAAAGAAAAGCTTGGTTCCAAGAATCTTTATTGTTAATAAGGTCATTAATTTTATAACTTTTACTTGGCTTTTTACACATTTTTGAACTTTTGAAAAGGTAAGTCCAGTACTTCCTTTGGAATGAGATTATAGAATGGTATACTCAGTCCAACAAATGATTGGAGGCCTTTTGTGTGGAATTTCTGGACTTTTTGATTGGAAAGTTTATATTATCTGGGTAAGTCGATGAGGTGGATGGATTCACATATTGATTTAATAGAACCGAAGAAACCTGCAAAAAACAGAGAGAGAATAGTATTATTATGAAATTTTACAAGTACCTAAGAGTTTGGAGAAATGATTATAGTTTTTATTGGTTATAGATATATGTGTATTTTAAGCTGATAACTAAAGAGCTGAAGTGATAATTCAACAGTTTTTTATTTACAAGTAAGAAACGTACACATTCGATTAAATAAAAATTGATTTAGTGGAAAAATTAAACAAGGGCATGGCAACACTAAAAGTTCTTGTCAAGAGATTATGTTTTAAAATAAACACCATATTTAGTTAAAATCTACGATATTTAACGTTAATTCTTTGTTGATACATTTGTTAAGGCATATTTATATCTGTTTTATATAATAGAACAATAAGTTATTGCATACTTACGAGTGAAAATTGACTTCAACTGCCTTTGTTTCAGTTCGGCTTTTACAGCCTAAAATACTGCATCCTCCCATTATAACTAATAATGATCACACTGCACTTAACTAAAGGAGTCTTTTTCTCAAAAGTAGACTGTTTATAAAACTATTAAAGACATAAAACTAATTAAGACAATGAGCATTAAAAAAAGTTGACACAAAATACACTTTGACAGCACCTTATTTGGCCAGCTTTTAAAATAGGCCAAACGAGGAAAACCGCCACGGTGAATGAGACAAAAGATGATATTTTTTGTCTCAATATTCGCATGAAATTCGTATATACCCGTCTCACTTCTACATCCAGCATTACTTTATGGCTACGTCTATTAGTATTATGTCAATGGGCGGAGTAGTATCATGACAGCCACTCGGCCAAGTTCGGTGGTGACGGGTATGTCCGATCGATGCCGATATAAGGCAGCGGTCTGGAGAGACTAGGCTGATTCTCTTCGTGGCGTTTACTGCGACCAAATCTCTCAGTCGTAACTCAGATCACGCCAGATTTATTAATCATTATTATTGATAGCTCAATTAGTTAATATTTTATTGAATTGGTTATTATTGGTCATCGTTGTGATTATTCCTTAGTTAATTTGTCGGATTATTGATCATTGATTGATTTGTTGTTGTAGCAAACAAATATCCCTAAATTTGGATGGTCAGGGAGAATAACTTGAACAGGGGAGGTGAGTGTTGACGGCCGTCACTAAGGGATCTCTTTTAAACCTACACCCGTGTCACAAGTCTCGGGCTCTGTTCGAAGTTGTTCTCTCTGCCACGTTCGGAGTTATTCTGTGTTTCTCAATTTGAATATGATTCCAGTCTTTGTACCTGCGTCGAAAAGATGTCGCCGCCATCCGACATATATTAATTTGATAACTATAAGAATTATCTACATGAAATTAGGAACAGTTATTTAAAAAAGTGATCTAACGTCATTGAAGTAAAAAAATATATTTTCAGTTTAATTAAAAAGAGGAAAATATCGAGAACTTAAAATTTCAAAGTAAAGAACTATGTCGAGTGGCATATCATTTTGTACATTAGTGGATTTGGTTTGTAATTAATTATTATTATAACTAATTATTATTTTATACAAGATAATTACAACAATTATTATTTGGTACAAGATTTATCCCAGCATATAGAGGTCAGGGATATGTAAATATAAATTAAAATTTGCTGTAAATATAATATATAAATATAAGATGCCAAAAAAATTTGAAAGCTACCGACTCCACACCATTTATGTTGTCCTATTTTCACGAGAAGCTGTCATGTCAAAAAAAGGCTGCCATGGTAACCGTCAATCGAAGCTGATTACTTATTGCATGCAATTAGACCGTTGCAAATTAGACTGTATAACAATACGATAAGACATACATTACAATGTTATTTTGTGTATAAAAACATAAATACATCCTAGTATGTATAAAATATCTTGGGACACTTTTGACGTAAATTTTGCATTAGACCCGAAGTCCATAGTATTAATATGTCAATGCCTGAAATAAAGAAATTTATTATTTAATAAATTTATTATTATTAAAGCAGCGACGTTGGTCTATAAATCTCCTTTGCAACAAAGAGGGAGAGTAGTTTTGTAGCGGGCGATTAATAAGGGCGGGTAAATTAATATATCATTTGTCTTATTTTGCGCCGGCCATTAGCGCAACCTCAATGTCTTGTTGACACAGTCTTGTCAAATGCGATTAATGTTAGTACATGCCCTATTGTGGACCGGCGCGTTATAAATTGTCCGCAGCTCTACGGGTCAGCGACAAAGAACGTGAAAGCTAAACGTTGAAACGCACAATATTTAAAACGTGAAAGTTTTTGACAACCACAAATCAAAATGACAATCGCCGAATTGTTAGGCAACAGCCTTCTACTGGCATAAAGGCTTTACGGAGTAGAGACGGTCTCTAGCATTTAAACAACATTTGTTAAGGCCGTACTACAGAGAAAACAAGCAAACGGCAAATGATGCTCCTTCTACTTCTTAGCTATATATACTATATCTCCTTAATATTACATGTAATTCAAGTAATAAATTATTATTTTTTAAACTGCGCAGGCTCGAAAATGTCTACTGTGCTACTTAAGCAAAAGTTTAAGCTTAAACATGAGGGCATGAGAGGCTTGTTGGATGAGTAACAACTGTTCTAAGGATGTCACCAGAACCTAGATTTGAGAACTCCTGTTGACAGACACAGTCTCTAAGGTTACAATTCCATTCCAAAATCAAAAGTACTCATGTGTACTTTGGAGCCAGTATTTGTAATCAGTACTTCAGAGTACCTGTAATCACAGTAACGAATACAACGAAGTACTCATTTAGCACACCTCTAGACACACAACTTCACAAACTTTTACTTTTGTAGTTATTATTAATACTAATCTTATTTATTACTTACAGGAGCTTCTGACAACCGCTTTAGGTAAAAACATAGCACCCGTGTTGATTGTACAAGTTTCTGCTACGGGAGATATGCTGTGCAGTATCCAGTGTAGAACTTATAGAGACACAGAAAGGCTGTTGGAATATAAAAAACCGAGTAGCTTAATTTCATTTTTTCCACCTCCAAGGTAAACAAGGCCGGGCGCAATTTACGGCGGAAGCGGAGCTCGCTCGAATTGACACAAATTACTTTTGCTAATGCGCTAGAACTTAAAAAGTGGCTTTAGCTGTCCAACAAATTAAGTCCGTGATTAATTTAGCCTTAATTTTCAGGTCAGCTTGATACAGTTCCTCATTTTAATAAACTTTTATTTAACTTGGATTCTTAACATGGAGAAATTATTGCAACTAAATTCTACAACAGTTACTTTTTCCAAACCATTTAAGTCGAGATTTTGCATTTTGAATGGAACAAAGTTTAGGCGGTAATCTAAATTCTAAGTTAGTCTAAATCTAACGACATAACGTTAAGTAAACGTTCTTTAATATAAAAAGGTCTATACCCAGTTTTAGAAACCAATGATAATGAAACCGCTAAGATAGTGGCTGCTTCTACCAAAATTCAATACTGTTACATACCTCAACATGATTAATGATTATTATATACGATTAATATTTTACTTCTTTAGACTCAGTGTTTTTTTCAATTAAATATATAAATATTATGTTCAGCGGCGACAATAACATCACGTAGACCGTAGAGTCAATTACCAGGCGCGAATAATCATCGAGGAGTTTGGCAGTGTCAGGACGGCAACAGCGCGATTACGTAATGCGGTCTGTGAGGCGGGGGGGCAGGAGAGGGGGCAAGGTGAATGACCTGCATGTGTATGGTCCGCCTGCCAATTCGCCCATCGCATCACATCACGAAATCTTCGCTGCAATGCAAAACATACTTTGTCGGTAACATATTGCACTTTTTACTATCTGCTCTACATACCAGCGAATATGACTTTTAATGCTACGCAATAGAGGCGATTGTTGCGTGTTTCGAATTGACAATAACACGATGACAGGCGTTCACTTAGCAGTACAACGTGATTTTTGATGAAAAAGAATAAATAATACAAGTCCTAGTTGGGTAACTATGTTTCACAAATCACGTTTGCGTTGTCAACGAATAAAAACGCTTGTAGGTATCTAGGTAATACTGATCTTTTGAAATCAATACATCTGGAAACGCATAGCCTATAAATCGACCATACTGCATTTAACTTACATGGTAAACCTATAATAGTATGTATTTTGACATTGACATTTTATATTATTTTGACATTTTGTATTTTACGTTTCCATATATGGGTGTGAACTGTGAAACCCGAAATAATTGAATTTCAATTTAAGTTTTTATTAAATTTTTACTTATAAAAATTGTTAGATGTCTTAGAAATATTACATTCTGAAGAGTTAGTAGTAGAGAGAGTAAATAAGGGTAGAGAGAGTAGAGTACTTAAGTATTGAACGGATTATCATCATAAACCAAATGACTCATGATGATGATAATTAATATTCTTATTTGAACGAATAATGCCACACATCAAGTTGTACATTTCTTATTCAATTATATTGTTGATGCTAATGAAATAAGCAGTTATGAAGTGTACAACAATCGGCAGGCAGGCCATTAGCTTACCTACCAGTCGTAAGATTAACCATTTAACAATACATACATAACATGACGCCTCATTCCCATAGGGGTAGACAGGGACTACATCCTTCTATTTGCCATGGTCCTTGCATACTTCCTTAGCCGATAAATCCTTTTATACAAGTTGGTTGAAGTTACTCTTGACCTGGCCATTATTTAAAATATCTTGAATTTGGTCCAAGAATATTCGCTTAGGCCTTCCCCTTTCAACATTTCCTTTCACCATCGTTCTATCCTCCTTAGTTAATCTTCTTTCATTCGTTCTCTCTACATACCCAAACCATCTATCTAAGCATCCTTTTCTTAATTTTAGTCACTACATCTTCTTTTACACCACATTGTTCTGGTTAACATTAAAGAAAAGGTTAACAAGCCTTATGTGACCCTTCCAACCAAATAGTGCGTAAACGAAGAGCAGAAATAAGCATATTGGTAGCTTAGATAAGAGAATATCACCAACGTAAAATATTATCAATCATCTTATGGAGAATGATCAAGTTGGTCCGTGACTGCTATCACATGTGTTGTTAAGTGATAATGCAATCTAAGATGGAAGCGGGCTAACTTGTTAGAAGTAGGATGAAATCCACACCCCTTTCGGATCTTTCTATTTTCAAAAACACTCTAATAAGAGACAATTATCTTGGAATCTCACGGATTCACCGTGCGGATGCCGGATCCATCGTGTGGCAGAAAGAAAAACGTCGAACAGAGTCCTCATACTCACTTGTTGCAAGATGGTGATGATAAGTGTACCCTTTATTTAGCTATTATGTATTATTTTATTTCTATTTTATTATTACCATTAGTGTCAGTTTAGTCTGTATTAGTATTAGTTTTGCTTTAAATTTTGTTGCATAATTTTCTTTGTTTTTTCCTTGTATTTTTTTAAAGTATTGTTTTATTTTTAAATGTATGTAATTAATTTTACTAATGGCTGTAACGTCACCCGGGTCACAGCTGAAAATCAGCGCCGGGTATTGTACTCGACTGCAATGCACGGCATATGCTGAGCTGTACACCCATTCTTATTTGGTGCATTGGACAGACATTGCTTAATGCAAGATGTTTGTATTGTTTGTAGCACTAAAGATGAATAAACGCTTTTTCTTTCTTTCTGAGCGATGAACACTAGCCTTCTCTGCTCGAATTATTCTCCCTGCCCAATCAAATCTAGTAAAATCCTGCTAGAGCAGCTATGGACACTTGTTCTAGAGTAGATTTTACTGCAGTTCTAGTCGGGCCAAGGTCAATAATAGTTTTCTGACAACGAAAAGCCATTAATATTAATTATTATTAAACGTATAACTAGCGGCATGTAAGTCTAGCGCTGAACGTAACGTAGAAGGGATGGCTGCGCATCGGTACCGTCGCGTACGCAATACAATATTTACTTTAATTACCTAATTAATAGCCAAATCATGTTACATCGTTTTAATCTGTATGTGTGTGTGGGTGCATACGTGTGTGTGTATGTGTTTGTGTGTTTATAGTTCTAATTTCCAAAGATTTCGTATTATTTAAGACATAATTATATAGTATAGATAGTTACCATGAATGAATAAATAAATTTTGAAAAGCTTACGGGGAGTAGAAAAATAAAACATTATTATATTGTCAATTTTTATTTTAGATATAAGACTAGTCTAATCTGAATCAGGCAATGGTAACACGCCTGGCGTCGCAAAACGGTATTTCTTCTAGTTATATTATTCCCTTTAAATTCATAAACAAACTTAAATAAACAACAAAATATATAATTATATTTAACAAACCAACTGAAAATTAACAATAATAACAATGCGACTCAGGGCGAGACTGTACACTGGAATTCGTCGGTGCGTCATTTCAGTGCGGGGGACGGAATGCGACTGGGGAGCCAATCGCCGCTACGCACGCCCGCCCTTCATTCCTCAAACTCCCCCATGATACCTAAATTTTTACTTCTGCGCAATAACGGTCAGCGCTAGAGTTTCGTGCCGCTACTTGTACCTATATACTATTAAATAAAAATACGTGCACCATACATCTAAATTGATGACGTCACACAGATGTTTTCTTTTATCGATGTTACGTAAAATATATAACATTACAGTAGTCGTAAAGTAGATAGTAAACAAAGAGCTAAGTTTATCATATGTTATTTATTTACCATAAAACAATGATAAAGTAATACCTACTCGTAATTCAGAATACGCAATATAATAAATTATGTATTTAAAAAAAAAATATCTATAACATTTCTGTAAGTTTGGCACATATTTGTGAACACAGCTAATGACCATTGGTGGCGATAATCACTTATCATTAAACAAACCGCATGCTTATTTGCTCGATATTTATGAAATAACTAGAGGACGCCCGCGGTTTTACCCGCGTAGTTCTGGTTCACATTTTTCGGAATCTCGAGATAAAATATCGGCTATGTTATTGTGAAGTTTCATTAAAATCCATTCAGTGTAGTTTTTGCGTGAAAGAAAAGAAATAACAAACACACACTCACAAACTTTTGATTAAAAAATTATACAAGCAATCAAACCAAATTCATACATTTCAAATGGGTTTAGTCCCTTTTAAAACTGTGTGTTTGTCTATTTGTAGAGACTTAACAATTATATAAACTATGTAGTTCAAAAGACTGTACAAGTAGACAGTATTGAAAAGAGACGGCAAGAAACTTTTACAGTAGGTATTTATTTTGTGTGAAGTAGAAAGCCGGTCAGGAATTACCTATATCAATAAGACGGAGGTCCCAGGTTCGATTCCCGGCAGGGCCGATTTAGATTTGCTAAAATGGTGCAGGTCTGGTTGATGAGAGGCTTCGGTCGTGGCTAGTTAGCACCATACTGAGAAAGACATTCCGCCAAGCGATTTAGCAATCCGGGACGGTGTCGTGTAGAAACCTGTGTGTGTGAAAATAGGGGTGTGGATTTCATCCTACTCCTAACAAGTTAGGTCGCTTCCATCTTAGAGTGCATCGTCACTTAACGTCAGATGAGATTGCATTGAAGGGCTAACGTGTAATGATTAAAAAAAAACGAACACGCTTAAACACAATTGGCTAGTCAAACTGATAGATTTCTTTACACTCAAAAGTAGCAAAAGTTCGCGTTCTGCGAGTTTCTTTACGACTACTCGTTAATAACACTTGTTTTTATTTTTATCGACTACAAGTTGGTCCTTGACTACTATCACACCCGATGTTAAGTGATGATACAGTCTAAGATGGAAGCGGGCTAACTTGTTAGGGAGTGGTTTTCCAAACTGGCAGTACGATTGTTGCTAAAGTACACATACTTGAAATGAACGATTTTTGTATATTTTTAGAGTGCCGTAGTAAAACGACAAAGGGGAAACGTATCCGCAGTTACGTTAATTATAAATCTAGTCAGACGTTATTTGCTATAGAATATTATAAAATCAAACTGTGTGGTTAACAAAAGTAAACCTAAACCGAGACTGCTTAGAAGTAATTAACTGATAAGAGAAAAACAAGGATCATTTTATCCAAATCAAACTGTAAATTTTTTATGGTGCTGCAGGCGGGGACAAACAATTGCTAATGCTATCTGCCAGCAAAGACATATATATCCACCAACAATAAATTATAACATACATACATATATAACATCACGCCTTATTCCCGTAGGGGTAGGCAGAGACCACATCCCTCCACTTGCCACGTTTTCATTAATCCTTTCATACAAGACATTTGTATATTTTTAACATTTCCATTTACCCTCGCTTCATAAATCTCTTTTGTTAATCTTCTTTCATCCATTATAAAAATAAAATAATAATGCTTTTGCTGAACGACTTCAAGGTAAGTTGGCAAAGGGAGGTAAACTCGGAATACCTAATACCTGTCAGTTAAGTATGCAAAATTGCTTCCATCTCGTTTGAATTAGCTAAGTGCTCTGGTAGTTCCGTTGGTAACTGACGAGTCCAACATGTTGTAGACGGCCTACTCCAGCTAATTTAACAGGCCCACTTTTGACTGTTCACTTGAGTATATCGACCACTTTCACGTTACATTGTATCAATTGTAAGTTATCATACTATTATTAACTGCCTCATTGGTCTAATGGTTAGCCTACGTGGTTTCGATTCGTGGTCCTGGGTTCGATTCCTGTATCGTGTCATGGAATAATTCTGAGCTTTTGCATTCTTCTATAAAATGTTCAGTACATTCCAAGCTCGGAGTTTGGAAGTTGGCGGTGTTGCAAACCTAAGCCCGCCAACCCGCATTGGAGCAGCGTGGAGGGTGTACGCTCTCTCTCTCTCTCTCCTATAAGGAGGGAGGCCTGGCCCTGTAGTGGGCCGTTAATAGGCTAACGATGATGATGATGATGATGATGATGATACTATTATTATAAAGGCGAAAGTTTCTGAGTGTGTATGTTTGTTACTTCTTCACGACTAAAAGTCTGGAGCGATTTTAATAAAATTTGGCATGGAGTTGGCTGACCCTCTGGATAAACACATTGATCACTTTTTATCCCAAAATTTCCACGGGAAATACTACATAGGTAAAACCAGAGGCGTCCTTTAGTAAGGTATAAAAGGTTTAGTCTTAATGATTTTGATTTCATCATTCTTAAGTTATAGTCTCAATAGACAGTTATAACAGAGTACAAAACGAAATAGCTTATCGCCGTCTCTCTATAGGTTTTATGCCGAGTCGGCGGTAGAGTGCTGTTAAACTAACCCGACTTAAAATAAACGAATTATTTTGGTTCTTAAGTTATGTAACTGATTGTTATCATCATCAGGATAGTGATTCAAAATGATAATTTATTTATGCTATTTTTCACTCGAACGAAATCATGGCTTTAACTAGTCAGAGATATCAGATAATGTTACTAACAACGACATGTCATTGTTTGTCGAAGTTACCCAAATATTTAGTGTCTTGTAGCGGAAAATTGTACAAAAAGTCTGTGAAGCATTAAGTGGAACCTTCTCAAGGATACTCCTCCCGGATATACCTAGCTGGTGGCCGACTGTGACAATTACCGTGCACGTCTCGCGTTTCCTCCCCGGCCTGTCGTTAATTGATGTTAAAGCCTCGTATATACTAGGCAACAATTGACACTCAATAAGATTGGCAATTTGCTTTTTTTTTTATCGATTATAAGTTTACCCTTGACTGCTATCACACCAAATGTTAAGTGATGATGCAATCTAAGATGGAAGCGGGCTAGCTTGTTAGAAGTAGGATGAAATCCACACCCCTTTCGGTTTTATACACGACATCGTACCGGAACGCTAAATCGCTTGGCGGTACTTCTTTGTCGGCAGCATGGTAACTAGCCACGGCGCAAGGCTACCCCCAGCCAGACCAAGACAAATTAATAAAAATCTCAATCTGCCCCGCCAGGAATCGAACCCAGGACCTCCGTCTCAAAAATTCACCGCGCATATCACTGCACCACAGAAGCCGTCAGAACATGAGGCTTGTTGCTTGTTTGTTTAGGTGAACATCAAATGTTGTTGTTGACTATCAACACTAGTTCCTCAGGCAGTTAGTTGCCAACAACTTTTCACACGTGGACAGATAACTTTACTAAACAAAGTTGCTGTGTTTTTATTTGTTGCGTAAATCAAATGTTGCCTAGTGGATACGAGCCTACACACTTGTAAACATTTTAGCAGATAAATTTGATTTTTTTAACTGTCAAGTCAACATTTTAAATTATTTTATATATTATTGACGGATGAATATATACCTATTATGACACAGAAGCAAGAACTAGTAAGGACCGATTAGATGTTTGTTTAATTGAATAAAATAACGATGGTAATTGACAATAAAAATTTACATAAACCATATAAACTAAAGGTTTCAAGCATAATATGTAAAAATGTCTAAATTTTACACTACAACTTTCGTCTTGTCTGGAGTGTCGATAATTATGTTTGTGCAAAGGGCAATATACTTTTGGGATTTATTTGCCAGCGTATATCTCATTACATTTTATGCAGTTGATTGTTATATTAAATGATCCTGGTAGGTTGGGTGGCGATCAATATAGGCGGTGACAGAATGCAAAACAAGATTCGCAATGAAACTGGTAAAAAAGCGCCCGCGTGGACACGCTCTCGGTCTCGGTCTCGCTAACCATCGCCACGCCAAATTTGGCCCAACGGCGACTTGGCAACGCCGTGCGGGCGGGGCTAGGGTTGGCGTCTTTATGATAAAAGTTTGACTTGTTGAATCTAACTCAAATTCGTTTATTGAAAGTAGGCTTTAAAGCACTTTGGAAACTCGCATGTTAAAGTATTGTTTATGTAATGGTGATAATTAAAGTTCGGAAACTTTAAATCAAGCTAGAGGGTTCCAAACTTAGTCCAAGAAAAGTCTACAATATATTCGTTAGGTCTTTTTTCTTTTAACCTAGAATATAAATCACGTCAGGATACAAACAAAAAAAAATGTAGTCGAATTCCATTCACACATAAAACAGACTCGTCAAATTGATACGAAATCTCTATTTATAATTACACGTAATATAGTCTAGCACATTGTGCCTCGGTGTGCATGTTAAGCCATTAGACCTGAGGGGAACTGTGTTAATAACGAATTGGTTTCTGTCTGTCTGTCTAACGTGATGCAATAGATCATCATCATCATCCGCCTGTATTAGTCCACTGCTGGACATAGGCCTTTCCGAAAGTGCGCCACCACACACCTTCTGCCTTTCTCATCCAGCCACTTCCCACTACCATTTTGAGGTCGTCGGACCATCGGGCTGGAGCTGGAGGGCGTCCTACACTGCGCTTAGTGGTCCGTGGTCTCCACTCCAGAACACGCCGGCCCCAGCGACCATCTGTTCAGTGAATTATCTGGCCTGCCCATTGCCACTTCAACGTGCTAATCCTTTGAGCTATGTCTACTACTTTGGTTCTCCTTCGGATTTCTCCATTATGGATTCTATCTTTCAGAGAGACTCCCAACATAGCTCGCTCCAAAGCCCGCTGAGCAACTTAAAATTTGTGGATGAGGCCAACTGTCAGTGTCTACGTTTCTGCGCCATAGGTCATTACTAGCAGGACACACTCGTTGAAGACTTTATATAATCGATTAGGAGACATAGACAAATTCGTAACTCGCAGTGTCAACTTATAAAAACATAGTTACAGAATAGGGGGCCGGTCATTATAATTATCGTTAACATCTGATAGTTATAGCTAGGAAAGTTGAACATTATCACGCAAAACAAGTATTTCAAACAGTTTGTTCTAACCCTTACTCTTACCATATATAACACGACTTGATTCATTCGCAAACGACGGAAGGCATAACGAAAAACAAACTGAATCTTTGCCAACAAGCCCTTAAACTACACACTCGTATGTACATAACAACTCTACAGTGACAACCCTACGCCCGCCGCTCTTGATATGCACGTACCCACTTTATACTGGGAGTAAACAAACGGTGTTGCGTCATAACTTCGCATGAAGCAAATTACGCCTAATTGTGATAGAGTTAAAGTGCATTTCGCTTTGTGCGAACGATAGACTTGTTATTCACGAATTTCTTGCTATAATTCAGAGCAACACCTATATTCTGCATAGAAAAAATGTTTTCACGAAACTGCGCAATTCACTCGTCTATTTCAGTTAACTATGGGAAGACACTATTGTCATTATACTAGTTAGTAGTCTATCAGTAGAAATCTAGTTTTATGAGACACCCTTGCTATAATAGTTGTTTTCAATATGCGTTAAAATAGTCTAGTAAGTGCCTAGTAGAAATCTAGTTTTCTAATGTTCAATTATACATAATAATGACGCCCGCTAAATAAACATAATAATGACCAACTACCAAAGACAACGACCAGCTATAGATGGAACACAGTCGAGATCGGATTGTAGAGCAACATTATTCCAAAAAACGATGTTTAGCGACGAGCGACGTACTATAAGCAATATATATACAGTATTTAAAGAATAAAAATATTGATTTGGTTAAATAGTTAATGTAAACTTCCAAAATTCAAAAGGTATTGTCATTAATTTTGAATTAAAATTTTGAAAACATTGTTTGTCTCTATATTTTCCTCCGCCAAAGTCACTTGGTGCCATCTACCGAACAAAGTTTGGCCGTCAATATGCCTAAAAGATTACCTATTATCCACAATTTGCTAAATTGTAGGTAATCGAGTCCGGGCCACTTATGTCGTATAGCCGTTTCCTCCTTTGACGACCTCTCTCTTACCCAGTATCCTTTCCTTCCAAGATTACTTCGCCAATACGCAAATAAATATAATTAATGTAAAAAAATATTTATATAATTAACCATGATGATGTATGGGTCAAGTTACATTGAAACAATTCCTAGTACATATTATATCTAGTCAGCAGACATTATTTCCTTCTTGAAACCCTCACTATTATTACTCATGACTACCCACAATATAAATAAATCGGCCGGTGTAAGCCCGAAAACAAAATCACGGAAAGTTTCCACAAGTCACATTTAGGCACACGAGATAGTTAATCGTATACTTCTGACCGACTAACCTCGCTTTGAATACCGATAGAAAAACAAACGGTGCTTATCCTGGCAATCAAGAACCAAAGTCAAAGTCGTTCATTTCAAATTGGCTTATTCAACTAGCAGTTTTAAAAAGTCATGTTAAAGTATGATCTCAGAGGTGGTATATTTAATTATTACTCTAAGCTTGCCAACCCGCATTAGAGCAGTGTGGTGACTTCTCCTATAAGGAGGGAGGCCTGGCCCTGTAGTGGGCCGTTGATAGGCTGATAATGATGATGATGTTTATATTATGGTGATAGTTATCTTTCCTGTAGTACGATCGGGATTAAATGTAGACTATGTTTTACCCTGTGGGATTAAAAGCTTTTGGTTTCATTCGAGGTTGTATCTATTCTCATAATAAAAATGTTTAAAGAAAAATAGAACCGACTCAAAACGCACTAAAAAGTAAAAAATAATTGTGTCATTTAGTTGCTTTAATTTACTTAAGCATATCTATGAAGTCGGTGCCAGCCAAGTTTAAGGAACATTTATTTTACGTAGTAAAGCAGTTTGTGGGTTCTAGGTAACATCCTTGAAAGTAGTAACCTTGGCTGGCACCGACTCCTAGATATGCTTAAGTAAATTAAAGCAACTAAATGACACAATTATTTTTTACTTTTTAGTGCGTTTTGAGTCGGTTCTATTTTTCGTTAAAAATTTTTATTTCTTACTTTTTAGTGATTTATCGCCACGAAGCGTACTCGTACTATACTGTCATAGTATATTATATGGCACTAGTAGCCAAATGCTACCGATACCGAGTCAAAAACCGAAATATATGCCCTTTCTAATAAAAAAAAGAATTATCAAAATCGGACAACACTGTAAAAAGTTATGCGTGGTCATACATAAAAAAAATATATATACGTGTCGAATTGAGAACCTCCTCCGTTTTTTTTTTCGTCGGTTAAAAATTTCAGTTAAATCTACCCAATAGTGGCGGTGAAAAACAAATATACACGTACACAATTATTGATTTAATTCTTTTATCCTATTAGGAGAAAAAGAAACAGTTTATTGCACACAAAATTACAATATGATGTACTTTCGACCGACTAACCCCGCTTGGAATACCAATACAAAAACAAACGCCGCTTATCCTCACAATCATGAACCTTCTGTATAATGTGTCCTCCCCCCCCCCCCCTGCCACGGGTCGAGTCACGTTATCCCGTCACGTGGCTCGATCTTCGCTCAACGTGCTCGCCCGGCCCAGTTGCGCAAACACTGGCTGTGTTTTCCATCTCAAAATGTATAAATTAGAGCACGATACACATTCGTACCTCTTCCAAGTTAGCCCGCAACCATCAGACTGCATCCTCTCCTAACATTAGGGAAGATCGCAGATAAGGAAAACTTGTCAATGAATAAAAAACCTTATATGTAATTATTTCTGTTGGAAGTTTTTAAGCTACATCTGAAGTAATTAGGATTCAATTGGGAATTTGGTGGTGCAAGGCAATGTGGAAGGAAAAGATACAGCGGGAGATCCAACTCGATGTACTGCCTTAAAGGAAGTTGACTTCAAAAATCATAGTAGATTATTAGCGAAACGCAACCAACCGACAAACAAAAGTAGAGAAAGTTTTGTGGTAAGCATGACCACAAATGTGCTCTAGGAAGACACAGGATGAAATTGCCTCGTTGCTCCAGTGATTAATCTGGCTTCGGATTATGTGTTCGAGTCTTGAGTCGAGCTATGGAATAACGAGCTATTTTTAACCGACGAAAACAAAACGGAGGAGGTTCTCAATTCGACACGTATATATATATTTTTTAAAACGCATAAATTTTGACATTTTTTTTATTAAGAAAAATTTTTTTATTTAGAAAGGGCACACTTCCAAGATGGTCCCTTTGTCATCATGTTAGGATCAGATGATGATATCCTGGGAAATAAGAATCTCTTCAAATTTTATAGACACACTTGCAGCGATTTCGGTTTTTGTGTAAATATCGGTAGCTTTTTGCTAACGGTGCCGTATAATATACTATGACAGTATAGTACGAGTACGTTACGTGGCGATAAGTCATTAAAAAGTAAGAAATAAAAATTTTTAACAAAAAATAGAACCGACTCAAAACGCACTAAAAAGTAAAAAATAACTGTGTCATTTAGTTGCTTTAATTTACTTAAACATATCTAAGGAGTCGGTGCCAGCCAAGGTTTCTACTTTAAGGACATTGCCTAGAACCCACATACTGCTTTACTACGTTAAATAAATGTTCCTTAAACTTGCTGGCACCGACTTCATAGATATGCTTAAGTAAATTAAAGTAACTAAATGACACAGTTATTTTTTACTTTTTAGTGCGGTTTGAGTCGGTTCTATTTTTTGTTAATTTTCTAAGAAATTCTCAGTACAAGTTCTCAGCCTGTAGTTAATAGATACATGAAGAAATAGAAGTTTAAATAATGAGTGACATTGTACCTTATTGCAACTTCTGAATATGCCTATTGCTACTCATATTATAGGTGCGACTGTTGCTACATTGTGTGCAAAGGAAACTTTATCTTGCACGTGGAAATCGTTGCGCAAATTTGTTTTGAAAAGGCTTACATTTACCGCACTGGCTCGCTAATTTCAAAACAATTTACGTAACTAGAGTAATGATACATTGACCTTTTCGCAATTCTTACGTAAGAAAACAACCTGATACAAAAAAAATAATTTAATAAAAAACGTAGTACGCAACTTTATACGTGCATCAAAATTTAGAATCTTATCAAAAAATATTAGATGTTAAAAACAAAGAACATCTATATTTTTTGGGAGTCGTTTAAAAAAATTCGTTTTCCAAACTTTCTCAACATCGTCTTTCGTTGTTTTTAATAATTTTAATTAAACCCAGTAATCGAAATTATCCGCAAAATGGGGAAATATATTCGAGTTCTTTTTTCTAAACAGACCCCAATAAAAACCTTTAACTATATTAAAATTAATTAAAAACATTAAAAAGATTTAAGTATAAAATAAAAAACCTCATTTTAAAATATCCTTTTCAAAATGTTAACATTTAATCGTTTGTAATAATTAAAATAAATAACATTTAATTTGTTGTAATAAATTAAAGTTAATTGCATAAATAAAAACCGAAGAAAAATACACGTGAATGTAAAATTTTACTAAAATTTAACGTTTGGACGACCTTTAAGGTTTAAAAATAAAAACTGCAATTGTTGAAAGGTAAAAACCGTAAATGTACATGGAAATAGTAGGCGAAAAGTCGAAACCAGCTACTTAAAGAAAAATAGAATACAGTGCGGTACAGTTCAACTTTAAAGTAATGTTTAGTAGATTAAAATATTATAGGTCAATTACACACATCGCTATATAGCCCCAAAGTAAGCATGCTCGTTAGTAGCATGTGTTATGGGTACTATGTGATAACTGATGAATATTTATATATATACGATACATAAATACTTATAATATATAAATAAACACCCAGACACTGGAAAACATCCATGCTCATCCCACAAACATTTTTCCAGATTTGGGAATCGAACCCACAGCCTAGGACGCAGAAGCAGGGTCACTACCCACTGCGCACTCGGCCGTCAAATTGGATTGGACTTTTAGAATTACAATCAATGTAAGTATTCTTTAAGGATATTGTTTAACCTCTATGTTCGTTTTATTTAACACAATACTACCGATGGAAAAAAAGGAAAAATCAGAAGGAAAAAATGTTGCGAGTTACGGAAAAATCATTCTAGAAATCGCTCTACAGTTAGTTATAAAAACCTAAATCAAAATTACTACAACTATACTAGAGCCAAAATCGTTTGAGAATGCTTGTCACCAAACAAATTTAAAATGAATGTAGAAATGCAACACATTTTACGCCAAATAAATTTAAAATTATATGTTTTATTTATAAACTTGTTTAAAAGATATTGAATATATTTATTAGTTTTAAGCTTACTTATCTAATTTATTGTCATGAATACGTCATTAACAAGTAAACTAAAAAAATTAGGTGCAAAATGACTAGTAATTTCTACCTTCATTTTTAATTCGTTTATTAAAAACCATTCTCAATACAGTAGCGCTATTCTGTAACGATGTTTCTATAACTAGACAGTGTTAGTTTCGAAATCATTTTAATCTCTCTCTGTCAAATATGACGCTGAAAATAGAAAGAGGTAGAGGCGATGCATAACTGTCGTGTTATAAAAACATCGTTACAGAACGGCGCTACAGTAACTTCAAATAAGTTAATACGTATCTTATTGACAATCCTCTCATTTTAAGTAGGTTAAAATACATTGTCCTTCATTACCATTTAATACAAGTGCCTTAGATAACAAGCGAATCAAGACCAAATCGAGTAACAATATCGTGCGCTGAAACCGTAGAGTCGACTGAAAGTATCGCTTACCACGACCAGTTTGAACATTGTAGGGGAGAGTTCACATTTGACATACAATGTCGGACTGTAAGAAGACTTCGTCCTCTATGGCGCAGTATATAATGCCTTGGTTAAAAAAAAAACAAATAATTATATCGTTATTATTATCGATAGCGCCCAACCGACAAGACGTATTTAGTAGCAATTTAGCGTTAGGGTTGAATAAAGTCCGTAAAAGTCACTTTTACACGTTACTCGTATACATACTATACACACACAACATGCCAAAAAAATAATAAATTAGATGTGAAAGAAATTCTTCGCTATACATATATACAAAAAAAGTAATACTTAAATGGTTCTCATTTGTGATAGTAGAGCTACGCTTAGTGTTAAAGCGAATCTTAAATAATTGACCAAACCTTGTTTAGTCAATTATTACTATAAAAACATACTGCGCAATCTTACACAGGTGTGAGTAAGGTTGCGGAATAGTTTACTTTCGACTGACTTCACGACAAGTGTGCATGCTCCCTAAAGGACTGCAATCCAATTTCGGTTGGCACGTAACAAGACGCCGAGTTACTTTCAAAACTGCCCCAGATGTTAGTTAACGGTAAAGATCATCTCGCGACAGATGCGCGAGCGTTTATCGTGTTAAAGGTAACTGAAAAGGGTTGACCCCGAACAATAACATGACGTGAAAGCCTCTGTGGCGCAGTGGTATCCGTGGAGGTCCCTTGTTCGGCTCCCTGGGACGTTTGAGATTCTCTTAATTGGTCCATGTCTACACACAAAGTCATTTTGTCAAGCGATTTAGCGTTCCAGTACGATGTCGCGTAAAAACGGATGTGGATTTAATCTTATTCCTAACAAGTTAGTCCGCTTTCATCTTAGATTTCTTCATCACTAACCATCAGGTTCAGGTGTGATTGCTATCAGAGCTAATAAAAATATAAAAAAACGAAATAGTTGTAGTAGTAAACAAAGCCTGTAGTAGCGCTCTTAGTAATATGTCCGGGGATAGCACTACTTACTTTCTAATTTCCACCGCCAAGTAATATAGCGATCTGAAGGGCATAGTTGCCAGTATAATTACCGGGCATATGTGGCTTAATTACCTATGCCACAAATTTGTTGACATAGAGCAGCACTTTGTCCCGTGGCCTAATCTATAGGCGAAGAGATGGATCACCATAGCGAGGTGTCCTGGTAGTGCGAGGTGTGGTTTCCTCCATGAGGCTTTCCCGCGTAAAAAAGAGCGACACTTTTTAGGCGATGGTTGTCCACTTACCATCAGGAGAGCCATGAACTTATGTAGTTAATTATTAGGTGCTATAAAAAATCATAGCACCTCTATAAAAAGTTGGTATAAAACAGAAGCAAGCCATTAACATACAATCAATAAACGGTACACGTTTATTGACCAAGGTCCACGCTACAGTTGCTTTACCTCTTGGGAAATCAACAAAATAAATGCTCCTGCTTCAGATATTTATTACACTACACGACGATATGTGAAACCATTATTTTTTATATATTTCTATCGCGTAGACGATTTACGAGATTGTACATAAAATAATTTCTAAAGATCCACTCCACAGATAATAGAAAACACGAGAAACATTTATCTTAATTATTTTCACCTGGCACATCAATACGTTCACATTTCATACATTGTGTGTGTATGTGATAGAAAGATGTTTTGTTATATAAAAATGACGAACAAACGAGCAAGCGGGTCACCCGATGTTAAGTGATTACCGAGTGCCCATGAAAAACTGCGACACCAGAGGAGCCACTGATGCGGCTTAAAGATGTTTATTTATTCTTCCCTTGAAAATCACCTAAATAATAATATATATAATAAGGAATCTTTCTAACCAAACCAACCTGACGACCTCCGTGGCGCAGTGGTATGCGCGGTGGATTTATTAGATGGAGGTCCTGGGTTCGATTCCCGGCGGGGCAGATTGAGATTTTTCTTAATTTGTCTTGGTCTGGCTGGTGGGAGGCTTTCGCCGTGGCTAGTTACCACCCTACCGACAAAGACGTACCGCCAAGCAATTTAGCGTTCCGGTACGATGTCGTGTAGAAACCGAAAGGAGTGTGGATTTTCGTCCCTCCTAACAAGTTAGCCCGCTTCCATCTTAGACTGCATCATCACTTAACATCAGGTGTGATAGCAGTCAAGGGCCAACTTGTAGTCGATAAAAAAAAAAAACCAAAGTATTACGGAACGTTAATGTCAGTATGTGATTGACTATTTTGAAAATGACAAAGACTATAATTAGTGGACTAGAATTAGTAAAACTTGTGAGATTTATGGTTTTTAACCAATTCTGAGTTAACTAAATATATTTTTACAGTCACTTTTTAATACACCTTGGTACGAAAAGGGTCCACATGTAACTCAGTCAAGGATTCTACTCTTGTCATCGTTTCGCAATATTGTGTGAAACTTAGTACCCAATCATATAGAGCATTTTATTCCCAAGCTTTTTATCACCTTTTACAATCTGACCCGACACACGTTGTCCCGCCATAATATAATACGTATTTATATATAAAATATTAAAAAAATACCTTTACTAGTTATGTAATGTCTGTTTTCTTACTTTTTTAGTTACTTAAATTACTTTTCCCATACGAAATTACTCGAATTTGAACTGCTTGTGAGGGTTTATACTAGAAGTACTTTTACACAAGCACTTCTGTGTAAGAATGAAAAAAAAATGAAGTTATAAAGAGACAGTCAACAGTCAAGAAAGAAACCCATTGTTTGCGAGATGGATATTTAACACGGAGGTCCTGAGTTCGATTCCCGGTGGGACAGATTGAGATTTTTCTAAATTTGTCTTGGTCTGGCTGGTGGGAGGCTTTCGCCGTGGCTAGTTACCAACCTACCGAAAAAAACGTACCACCAAGCGATTTAGCGTTCCGATACGATGTCGTGTAGAAACCGATAGGAGTGTGGATTTCATCCTGCTCCTAACAAGTTAGCCCGCTTCCATCTTAGACTGCATCATCACTTAACATCAGGTGTGATAGCAGTCAAGGGCAAGGTAAAAAAAAAGCGCCAAGCGATTTAGTGTTCCAGCACGATGTCGTGTACAAACCGAAAGGGGTGAGAATTCATCATACTCGTTAATTACTCCGTCTTTATCTGAGATTGCAATATTATTTACCATCAGGTCTGATTGCATTTAATTTTAGCCTATAGCAAATTGATCTCTATTTTTCCATCATTAAAGAACTAAATTGTTTATACAAAAATGGAATCAAGCGGTGATGCGCCTCGCTTCATTCCATACGAATATGTACACAACTTTGTACCTTAATGTCCCGAAAATAGAGATGAATATTATAGTTCTTGACGCATTTCTTCGCTACCAATCTGAGTTTTCATCAGCCACAGAAACACAATAAAATAATGTACCAACATCATACAATTAATAGAACTGGGCGTTAAATTCACACTTCATTAATCATACAAGTACACCCCTCGAATCGTTTATGTCATGTCGGTGTCAAAGGTTATTAAATATTCATTATTCTAGCGCTGGCCGCTCAGACTGAAATGTCAAACGAAATATTTCACGCCGCATTTGGTATTCGGACAATAACTTTACAACTTGCTGCTATTTTTCCAGTCGTTGCATAATACATACTCTATCTCACCCTAATATAAAATTCTTTCGAGAAATTATTAGTTTTACGTATTTCATTGTCATACCCCGTTTCACCGTTTTATGCACTAAAATGTCCCTTAAATAGAATAAGTGTTGTAGTTTTTCGATATTATCAAACCTATCTATTTTCTACAATAAAAATATAAATACGTCAAGGTAACCACAGATCAACAGTCAAAAATTCATAAACTTTCAACTCACCAAACACCCAAAAAGTATTTAGTAGTGGTTACGTTTTGTAAAATACACCATGTCATTCTCCACACCCATATCTAAAGTCATGAAACATTTTTGTGTTTTTATTCTCAAGACATTGTTTTTTGTTTTGTTTTGGCCACCTATCTACGCCATGTTTTTTTTTATTTGAATTTTTTTTGTAAATACGTTTCATTATAATTCACAAGTGTTTATGTTGATTGAATGGCATTTGAACTGATATAACGTAACCACAATATAAATAACTGATACGCAAATCACTTTGTGGTACTTTTGGTTTATTCTTAGTTATCATTTTGACATTGAAATTCTTATCAAAATTCGTACAGTACTTAATACGTTATTACACAGAATTGGATAGGGACTTTTTTGAAGTTGAAGATTTATTATTTTAAGACTGAATCATTACGGAAAACCAGGCGAGAATACCGTCAAAATCTAATATGTCGAGTGAAAAGAATACACTGAAATTACAGTAAAAATTCAGATATCTAAGAAATGACAAAAAAAAATATTAAACTGTATCAAACCGTACAGGAATCGTTTTTCTGGTAATTAATTTGGAAGATCTACTGTAAACCTATCAATTCTTAAAACCGCTTGAACTGTATCCAAGACTCGTATTTTGTAAACACGGCTGGATTAAAATGTTTTTAACGATCTTAAATAAAAAAGAACATTATTACGGAACGTCCACACAACTTCAAGGAAACTCAATGTACGTAAGATATAGACAAAATGTCATTTATTGTTTCTGCTATGGAAACTAAATCGAACGACTAACTTCAATAGCATATTCACGGTGGAATCACCAGACCTTATTCATTTAAAGAAAATAAAAAGTAATTGTAATTAACCCGAGCTGAACATCGATCCAAGAAACATCCAGTTCAACAATATTTAGAGAGTTGATTCATCAAGAGATCTAGATCTATACACTAGATTAAATAGAAATGTAGCCATAGGAAGTAGGTACTATATATTAAACATTTAGAGATCAGCAAGAACGGATTTCTCGATTTTGAAGAGCATTTACGCGGGTGAAACTGCTGGGCATAGTTAGTATTAGTAAACATATGCTTAAATCTATTATATTCCGCAACGAATTTTAATTAGATTTTCAATAAAAGATAGAGCTATTAAAGAGTTACACAAGGATACGTAAATCTCGGAAGCGGCTTTTCGTTCCCGTGGTCCAATTTTCACGCGATGAGTAGGAACACAGTGGGGTTTTAGTCGGTAAGAGTCTGTCATAACCTTCTCGCCTCCCCGTAGCGAGAGGGTATCCATGAGGATTTCCCCAAAAAAAAAAAAAAAAGGGTCTATACGTAAAGTCTAATATTGCTTTAACGCTGACATAGTCGCTAGCGCCCACTCATAACAATACAAACACAAATGAAAATCTCAATACAAATAGTTTAATCACAAAACGACATGGCATTAGTTATTATTTAATATTCTAAGGTGTTGTTGGGTTGGTTAAGTAAAGCATTAACGAGCTATTAACATTTTAATGAGTAGGTACTGAGTACACAAAACAAATCCAACCGGTCCGGTCAGCGAGGCGGTCACTAAAACACCTACGCTCAAAAACGTTTCAACAGCGTGACGCCGGTTTTTGAGAATCCATCGTTTACTCAACAATCTGACATACTCGGCCAACTAACATTGCCATGCGTTCGGATAAAGCCGGACGTAGGCTTTTTGAACGCTAGTCCGGCTAAAACAAACCATGGTTTATCTAGTGTGCCTAGTGTAAGATTTTACGGCGTCGATATCGAAAACAGTAAAGACAAATTTTATATGGAATTGGAGTAGCGCCAACTAGTTATAGCGAGAGTAAACGCTTTTTTTTCAATATAATTTGACGTTACGAGTGAGTACGATTTTACGCAGTCGCTCGGTGAAAAACTCGCACTTGCCCCACTGCTTTTGTTAGTTTTTTACATTTCGAACACTATAATCGTTCATTAGAAATTAATTTTGACTGAAAACTCATTTGAGTAATTAATAATAAAGCAGTTTTTCAGATTTAGCATTCGATTTTATTATAAAAAAACTTGATTTTCCGTTTAATTTATTTTTGCCTTGATTAAAAATACTAAGAAAAGACCCCCAATATGTAAAATGTGTAAAATATGAAATGTAAGATGCCGCTTTTTACATTTCGAAAACGACAATCTTTCATTAGAATTTAAGAAAAATTTAGAATATTTGTCTAGAATTTAATTTTGATAAAAACTCTTGTGACTGATGAATAATAATGTACTTAGATTGATTTGCCATTAGATTTTATCCATTTTTTTATGATTTTCCATTTTTTTGCTGTGTTTAAGAATACTGAGACACAAAATCCTCAATAACGTAAAATGTCTTTTTAACCAAATGTCTGGCCAAAAAGGCTGGTCTATCCGCCTTTTAGGTTTGGCAACCTGGCAACCCTACGTGAACCAATGTAAATGTGTAAACAAATTCGACCAAAGTAAAATATTCAAATTCGGTACACTTATTATAGAGATAAATAATGTACTGTATAAGTAATACATACATATATAACATCACGCCTAATTCCCATAGGGTTAGGCAGAGACTAAATCTGCCATTTGCCAAGGTCCTCTTGGATACTTCCTTAACTTCTTAAAAATGCAAAAAAAATGTCCTAGGTCTGCAGGTAAAATATGCAATCAAATAATATAAAGTAAGTGCGACTTATTGTTAAAAAATAATTTCAGACATTTTTTCCTTGTCTTGATTTATTTTAAGAAGAATCGCTCAAGATTTCGTAGTGTAGGTAAATTTGTATCCATTATTTATAAAAGTGGAAAATTATAAAATGCACGGCAAGCGACGCTACTCAACTGGTTAACTACATTTAAATATGTAGAAAAAACCACATTTGCGAAGTATGTTATCAGAGGAACGTTTAACCGCAGACGTACTTATCTCTTCAACCGTGATAACTTGCCTTGTTATCTTCATTGATAGGGCACAGAAGGTTTCACATTTTTAACTTATTATTATTCCAAAAATCTTCTAAGTTATATATGTAAGCTGAAATGATGATAAAAGAAGATGCAGCCTACGGTGGAACATGTCTCCCTATAAGGTGACTATTAACCACGTTGTAGGTATGCAGGGAAGGTAAAACGGAAGTTTAATTAGTTTTAATTTTATAATTAGGTGCCTACCGTGTTGATATAGCGAAGTATGAAGATCTAATTTCAGTAAAAAACTGCGGCCCAAGGATGAAGTGGACAACGGCAAATTGCCGGAACTAGTTGGGGCAATTGGAATTTCTTAGGAGAACCCGGAGCCACCTAATCAATTACGTGAGTTGTGGGTAGGCGGCAACCGGTTTTAGAGGGTGAACAGGAGTCCCACAATATCTTAAGAATTCCTTTACTAGGGATTCTCGAAGAATTCCCCCATTAAAATCCAAAAGGATTTTTAGTGGATCTATTAGTCCCAAAATTACCGCTTGTAAAATACGAGTACGGCACTTCTATAGGCTATCCTACCTTGCAGTGAGCGTAGAGCGCTGTGCTGCGTCGGTGGTGGCGGACGGTACTGGCGGCGGGTGCGAGGGCACTCAGCACGCGGCGGTGGGCTGGCTGAGCCGGCGACAGTGCCGGCAGGTGGCGGGGCTCGAGCTGACTGATGCGATGCTGCGACTGCTCCGGGCACATGACATGCATTCCCTGTACAAACGAAAAAAATATAAATTAGCACCATATTAAAAAATTCACGTACGGTCTGACAGGCACCGGCAGGCCTTTGACTTCCCCTACACTGATACAAGCTTTTAAATACCATTCAGGACAATATCCACATTGACGCCAGATAGAGCGTTTACGCGCTTATTTGGAGTGTTATTAATTAATCAAATTGAAATCGTGCTCACGTTAAAATTTTAGTCTCATAAAGTTTTCTACATGTACGGTATACCAACGGTGCGTTTTTTTTATAACGGAAGTTTTATGATCATATAGAAGTACTGAGTAAACATACATCAAACAAAAACCAAAGGCGCAAGAAAACGCGAATACTGGTAATTAAGCATTGTATAACAAGGTGTTAAAATATTACCCACTATCATAACCAAAATAAACGCGAACAGAAAATTAATGGCGCAATAAAAGGTCATCATCCATCTACTCTAGACAGTTAATAATCACCGCGCCCAAAAACTAATGACGAGCCGTAAGACACTGATCAATTTTAATAATTCCGTCCGTCGGCGCACCGGCTCCAGTTAATTCCGTTGAAAGCGTCGTAAAATCGAGTTTTCATTTACTAAGAGCCGTCATTATGGTGGGGCATGTCACCCGTAGCCCAAATTCTTTGGTTAAAGAGGACGCCGTGCTAAAAATAGACTATTGAATTATGTGAATTTTGCATAGTTCGAAAACACAGGTATACTACGATCTTTTTGTTTTTTTTTTAAGAAAAGACATGTATGATGAGTTCAATAATGATTCTATTAATAAACATTTTTGCTAATAGAGATTTTTGTTTAGAGCGTTTAAACTTTTATTTTGTTTTGTTTGGTTTCCTAACCCTAAATTGGCCTAAGCTCTCTCTGTTTTAAACCAAACCATTATCACACTAATAATGGCCTTAACATTTACAGAGTGACCGAGAGTCCAGAGGTTCATCACTACATGATATTAAAAAATAGAAACGACTCAAAACGCATTATAAACAGCAATTTTATTTTTAAAATAACAGCAAAGTTATTTTTTACTTTTTAGTGCGTTTTGAGTCGATTCTATTTTTTGTTAAAACTTTTATTTCTTACTTTTTAGTGATTTATCGCCTCGTAACGTACTCGTACTATACTTTCATAGTATATTATACGGCATTTGTAGCCAAAAAGCTACCGATACTTACACTAAAACCGAAATCGCTGCAAATGTGCCTATAAAATTTGAAGAATTCCTTCAATTTTCCCAGGATATCATCATCAGATCCTAACATAATGACAATCGAACATCCTTGGAAGTGTGCCCTTTCTAATAAAAAAAGAATTATCAAAATCGGAAAACTCTGTAAAAAGTTATGCGTGGTCATACATAAAAAAAACGTGTCGAATTGAGAACCTCCTCCGTTTTTTTTTCGTCGGTTAATAAAACAAAGTCCCTCGCCGCGTCTGTCATCTGGTTGAGATAACTCAAAGACTACTAAACAGACTTTCTTGCAGTTTTTACCAATAGGTTGGTTCCTGATGATAGTTTTAATGTATAATTTGTTATGATTCTGTATAAATAGGCTCAAATATAACGATACCTAATTGAAAGTCATGCCACCTGGTAGCCACCTGAAAACGCTGCCTAATTATCATTAGAGATATAACAAAAACAATATACGGAAGGTTTCTTCCTCTTTGTTAGGACCACAAAATAGTCTGCGAGACCATATCATTTCTATCTTTTGATACTAGCTTACCATACCCATTCTTTCCTCAAAAAAAAGGGGACAAGGACTCTTTAGTATTTTCTGTTTTGGCGTTCTTAGGAGTTTGCAAAATGTACACTATTTTGCACGCGGGCGAAGTCGCGAACACAAATGCGTTCGGCAAGAGAGAGATTGTACATATTCGAGCACGCGGCGGCACATAGCGGGCTCAATATGATATTATTTCGAAAATATCTGAAACCCGAGCGGTGCAGCACAATCTAGACTTACATTGAAACCTGACTCAAGTGGAGTGGACGGGCTTTAACCAACTTGGAGGTGAAATCCGCTTATCTGTACTAATATAATAAAACTGAAGGGTTTGTTTCTACTAATTTATCTCTAGAACTTGCAAGTCTGATATGTTTTACAATGATATAATAAAAGATGGTTATTATAGGCTATTTGTAGGACGCATTTTTTAACAGCGAGTAAAACCACAGAGCATGGCTGGTATAGCTTATGCATGCAAAAATGTAATTAATCAATTTGTTCTTATCATCGTTTTTCAGTTCTTTTTTATAGTTATTGACAGATTAATTTAGTGATAAAATAATTAACTTTTATTAGAAAACGTATTCTATAATATTTTTAATGTACCTAATGTAAATCTCAGCTAATTTTCATAATTAAGTTTTTAGCGGTTAGGTTAAGGTAACAAACTCAATTTTAATAATTACCAACATCATTATCACCAGCCTATTCAATTATATATAGGAGACAGTGATAAGTAGGTTAGATAAACAACACTGCATCAATGCGGGTTTACGGGCACTAACACATTAGCATTTACAATTTGTTTGGTCATTTTATTGAAAGAATAGACGTAAACAAAGAACCAGTATATAAAAGCAGATCAATATTATCTCTGTCCTTATCCTTCGTAACCAATGTTATCAGTTTGACCAAGAATGATTCATTTGTTTTCTTTCGTTTTGCTGGCTTAACTATAGTTAGATTTTACATTACATTCACCCGGTGTGGCGAAATCCACGCGAAACCGAGGGCAACAGTCAGTTAAAAATAAGCCGAGACGGCCAGAACTTGTTAGGCTGCAGCAATGCTAGACATAGAAATACTAGACGATATATAGACATGCATAGATAGTCGTTAGCCGTCAGCGTGGGGGAATTTTATAAATAACTACCTACACTACACACTATTACAGGTATTGCATGTTATAGAAAAAAAACCAGCCAAGTACGAATCATCATCATTATCAGCCTATTAACGGCCTCCCACATTGTAAGAGAGAGTATGGAACGTAAACCCACCACGCTGCTCCAATGCTGCTCCAGGTTAACTACTGCAGTGGGCACGAATAGTCTGCTTTTCAGTCGGTTCTATTTTTAATTAAAAAAATTTTTCGAGATTTTCTATATTTTTATAGTCAATTTTAAAGTTATTTAATGTGACCGTATCGCAAGATGTTACTCTACATAAAGAAACATCAGTGTGGATACGACTTAAACGACGGCTAGGACTGTAAGTACTCTAGTTCCAATACATCTCAATGCATTTCATCTGCAAATGAGTGTAAGGTATATTTAGCTCCATTCGGGGATATGCTACTTTCTAGAGCGCTCGGGACATGAGTTACGAAGCTCGTGCACTGAACAAAGTTTAATTAAACCTTGAATACTATCCAGATAATATAAACTACAGAAGAACACAGTATATAAGCGTGAAGTAATGTACTAAATCTATAGTAATATTTAAAAACAGAAGAGTTTGTTTGAATGCGCTTTACTGGTTTTAATTGAAAAATATTTTTGTGTTGTATTTAGCCCATTTACGAAGGAAGACTTTAGGCTATCACGCTGCATCCAATAGGTGCAAAGAATTAGTGAAAAATGTTTAAAAAAGTCCGATCAACCGCCCTATCAAATTGTTTTGAAATTAAACTACAACTGCACATAATTATTTAATACAGCACTGTCCTCATCATTGCCATATCACAGATTATCTGTAGCAACGTTTGGGGACGTTGCTACAGATAATATTTAGCAGCTCCAGAAACGGACGTGTATTTTAATAGTCTTGCCATTATTAGACAAGCTTGTATGTAAGTACAAGTTAAATATTGTGCTCCCTAGAATAATGTTTATTGTGGCGAATATTCTTCATTTCGTCTGACAGCGTTGCCGAATGTTCGGTATTCGGCCAAATCAAACGTGACAACTTTAAAACATAGATATACCATCAACAACGTTTTCATTTATTCTTTCGTTTAAAAGTATTTTATTTCCTTACCAATATGGATATTTCTAAACAAACGTACCATAGCGTAATGACCCGACGAACAATACCCTAGTCTGGTATTATCTCATTCATCTAACTTTCTAAACCAAATTGCGTAGGTGACCTGTGTGCCACTATAATGAACGGCGGAATAGTTACTTAGGTAGTTTAGATTATAATCTATGGAGCATACAGTGTTGCCAAGTCTAGTATTTTAAGAACAGAATAATGCGAAATAAAATATTGCTAATTATGGGTCCAATTTAAGGCTCGCTGCATGATCGAATCAGGTATGCGATCAGCACAAGTACAAAGGTTAGCAAATCGAATAAAAACACAAAGCTGGAGTGACTATGAGCGCAGAGCTGATGGACGTTAAGGAGCAAGATATTGGAACCCCACGATTAGGTGGATCGACGTCATCAAGTGGGGTACAAGGAGCAGCTGGATGGAGGCAACTCTCAACCTTGAGGGCTTAGGTCTCAGGGCCATACAGCTTTCTACAGATATGAGTATGTCCAGCAATGGACGTCCATCTGCTGACAATGTCAATGATACAAAAAATAGTTTCCCTTGCAGAATATTTGATAGGCGAAAGTTTTCCGTGATCCTTTTAGTATCAGTATTGCTAATTTGAAGCACCCTACACTACTAAATTTAGGTTAGATGAGAGACAAGACTCCCAAAGCCAGAAGCGTTTTCCGAAAGTAGAATGTCTATAATTGTGCTTTATTGCAAATTAATTAACAATAAATAAAATCAAAACGGCCACTAATATCGCTACAAGTGTCAGCCAGTTCAGTTACTTGCTCCACCGGTACAGAGTCGCAGGGTCACGCGTTGGCAAGCGAGACTCGGCGAGGTCGGGCCACATCGAGCCGCGCTCGTGAAATGTCGCGCACCGTTACCTGGCCGCGACACGACGAGCGTAGCGACCCATTGTGTTCACGCAATGCGAAAAAATAATATGGCGACATTAAAGGGATTGCAAGTGTATGTCCTCCATAACTTGGGGTATGTTTGAAGCCGCTTGCATACAGCAGCAGGCAACATGTCGCAACGATACTACTGGTCCCTATGCATTTGTATTAAATACATGGGTCGTGTTGGGGTATAAAATTGTAAGGTACACTTATTCAATGTGACCAAAATAGAGGGTAGTCTTATAAGAACCATATATTGTAGGGAACTGAAAAGTAACTACAATGGGGGTCCATGCTGAACGTCCCAATAAATTTAGCAGGGCCCACGAATTGACATATGACAAAAAGCTAGTTTAAAACCTAAACCAATGTATCAAGTCATGACACTGCTTAGTTTTTCTCTCTGCCACATTGTGGACCCATGAATGCAAAACCTGCATGGCAAATTCACAAAGTTGTAAGGGCGAAGAAATGAAATGTAAGCTTGAGTGCAAAACAAAACACAAACTGCACAAAAACAAACATGTACATACAAACAGGCCAAATACAGAACTTCATTTTTTCGGTCAACTAAAAAAAGAGGTTACCATAGTTTATATGAAAAACCTAACAGTGTTAATAATACTAACTTGTAGATTAGCTATTATTAATCATAGTAAACCAGACAGTTTCTTCCCACAGATCAAGACAACGGTGTCAGAATAACATCAGATGTCAGCGATAATAACATACACTTACGAGTATAATGTGCTCTCTGAGATGAACTGGGGAAAGTAAAACAGGTCAGTTAGTTACCATACCATTGTTGCTCTACCTGTATTTATAGATACCTAACCCCTCTTGTGACATTTTTAATATTTTTGAGGGTTTTCAATGACAAGTGGTAATGGTCTTGTTAATTGGACTGTTGGTTAGCCAAGTGGCTTTAAATCAAGAGGGCTTCAATTTTAGCCCTGGGTTTGACTTTGAGACTAATATCTTAGCATTTTATGGATTCACAGTTCAGATGGGGTTATCTTGTGGCAGAGAGAAACTCTAAACAGAGCACAAGGCGAAATTTGGTTTAAAGAATTCTTTAATGATGCATCAACATGCCCTTTCTCTCCTCTTGTTCTTGTCCCTGCCAAGTCAAATTGATAGGATCCTATTAAGATCCTAATAAATGTGATTCTTCCTTCAATGAAATTCTCTATTACACTTGGGAGTCGGTTCCTTATGCCTAAAAGAGCATGTTAAACTTTGTGTTGATTATTATCATTTAACATCTGTATTTATTTATATTCTGGAAATAGCAGATGTACAATTTTTGCAAAGTGTATATAACAAAAATCAGTATTCTTCAATGACATTTTATTATTTGGACTGACATTCAAACTAAAGGTGGGTCAAATGATCAACAAGATATTTGTATGATGTCTCAAGAACAGATCGTGTTACGGAGTAACTTAAGAAGATTTTTAATTTGAAAACTTGACTTTTTGTAATAGAGATGATATTTCTAGAGGTTAATTTTTTCGAGTTATGGAAAATAATATACCAAAATTTCTTGTATAATAATAATATATAGAGAAATATATTGAATTATCTATAACTTATTCAATATTCAAGATTAAGATAAAAATTTAGAGTAATGTAGGTTTTGGGGCTTTAAGGAAACTAACAGACTTTTTGTTTTAGGGTTTTTCAAGTTATAATAGAGGTTTTTCTGTAAATATTCAATATACTATACTCATAAGTGTTTTCCTTAATGAAGTCATTTTATCTAATACTAACAATGACATATTAATACTATGGACTTCGGGTCAAATGCAAAATTTACGTCAAAAGTGTCCCAAGATATTTTATACACACTAGGATGTATTTATGTTTTTATACAAAAAATAACATTGTAATGTATGTCTTATCGTATTGTTATACAATCTAATTTGCAATGGTCTAATTGCATGCAATAAGTATTCAGCTTCGATTGACGGTTACCATGGCAGCCTTTTTTTGACATGACAGCTTCTCGTGAAAATAGGACAACATAAATGGTGTGGAGTCGGTAGCTTTCAAATTTTTTTGGCATCTTATATTTATACATTATATTTACAGCATATTTTAATTTATATTTACATATCCCTGACCTCTATATGCTGGGATAAATCTTGTACCAAATAATAATTGTTGTAATTATCTTGTATAAAATAATAATTAGTTATAATAATAATTAATTACAAACCAAATCCACTAATGTACAAAATGATATGCCACTCGACATAGTTCTTTACTTTATCGATATTTTCCTCTTTTTAATTAAACTGAAAATATATTTTTTTACTTCAATGACGTTAGATCACTTTTTTAAATAACTGTTCCTAATTTCATGTAGATAATTCTTATAGTTATCAAATTATTATACCATAATGGTAAAAGTTATTTGATTAATATTCATGACATAAAAAATAAAAGTTGACATAAAAAAATAAAAATTTTTGAATTGAAAATAATCAAATTATTTTCATTCAAAAATTAAGTAATTAAATAATTCAAATGTTAAACAACAAAATAACTCTATGCAGTCGTTGTTCTAAAACATTCTATTGCTCACGGCAGATCCGGACTAAATGTGGTTAATTAGATAAACATATTGCACTCCTTCTATCCTATACGCGGGTAGCGTATGGGAAAAGGACAGATAGATACTTTTGTTCATTTTGGTTGGTTATGCAATTCGTTTCTATAGTTTATTAAAATTTTAATAAAATAGCTTGTTTCTAAGCAAAATAATACTTTAAAATCATCAGTAAATATTTACTTACTGAAAATATGGTACACCGTCTTCTTTTCTCACCTTACTCGGGTAGTTCTTACAAGTTTTTTATAGCACATTACGGCATTATTGACGTGTATTCTGTCAGTCAGCTAATATGAGACTGAATTGCGATTGGAAATCATTTCGCGTTTTTCTTTTGGTTCGGACACTTTTTATCGCTGACCCGAAGTCCATAGTATTAATATGTCAATGAATACTAACAATTAAATTAATAAGGATGTTATGGTACAAAATATGTTTTTCTTGTGTTTGTAATTTGAGATGTGACTACATTATTTTATTGTTTCTTATAAGACTATATGTCAATACATTTAATTTATACTTGATACAAAATATACCAATGATGACTATCTTTTATACTGACAAAAATTTTAGATAAGAATTTTCTGATAAAAAAGAACAGGTGACTTAACTTGTAAATCACCGTTATGTTTTAGAAATTTAACGAATTAGTAATAATAAAATCGAAATTTCATTCATATTTGTTGCTCGAATCACAAATTTCATGCCATTGCTTACCCACATTAGTCTCAAACATTTAACAGAAAAATAAAAATTGCAGATTAGATACCAAAATAAACAAAGTATGGTTATATTTGTATCAAATAGTAAACATATGATTCGCCGCGTGACAAATAGAAACATTAGGTACGTCCGCGCAACGTAAATTAATCTAGAATTCGAGGTAAAGCCTCAAGAAAAACAACGCAAGAATAGTTCCACAATTCCTTGACGTAGCAAACGGCTCCGGTGTTGTTAGAAATCACACGTAGCAACTGCGAGTGAGCGGTATGCTCCGATATCGCCTCCATAGAAAGCAATAAACGACTCTGCGATTCGGTGGGAACCAGTTATTTTCCACTGGACTTTCGCACACTAAACTGTAGCCAACAATACTGCTTACCTTTCAAAGATAACCTTCTGTCTGTATGGTTCCACTATCATGCTGGAGAGGCAAATGAAAGCGGACAAAGGGTCCTTCAAAACACAGCCATTTTGAAACCGACCATACAAAATGTTACGTGTACCGCGACCGTACTAATTGTTTATCGAAATTCAGACGTCAAATCATCCGTTCGCACTCATTTTGGTTTTGCAGCACAGTAAAAACTTACACTAAACATTTCACACACTTTTATGTACGATTTCACTTCATACTTTCGCACACACCCGTACACGTCGCACAGTCCGTCGAACGAAAGGCGACGAACTCACACGAATGGCGCTGCTAACCGCGACGGGATGGCGGAGTTCGAACGGCGACGGAAAAATAATAGCTGTGTTGCCAGAACAATTTCAAAACTTCTACTACTGTTACAAACTAACCATGACCCGCGGTTTCAGGCATGAATCTTTAATGAGACTTAAAGCTGATGTTAATTTTTCAGTAAAATACTTATAAAAGAACAGTTTTATTTCTGCTTTTTGTTCTTTATGTGGGTTATAACTTCACTTTAAATTTTTAATGATGATTAGGTTCGTAACCTAATTTTGCCCCCCATTATTATTTATTTCTCCCCCATCATTATTATCTAGAGAGTTATCAACTATACTTTATTGCCTATCTTCACGAAGTGCCACCTCGGTACTCCTCCAGGACTTCTCTGAAATTTCGTACTGTATTTGTCCTTTATATTAAGAATTTATCGTTATTTATTTATCTTGGATATCCTAATACAGATAGTGTGCACGACTCTTCCAGAGATTTATACTTTCACTTTTTTGGGAGTGATAAGCTGGGCTTTTGACGTGATAACTTCTTATTGGAGGCTAAGCCGCTTTGTTACGTTACACGTTACTTTTTGGCTTCTCTTTATTTCACGTATACAGGAGCAGTAGCAAAGTTTCTCTTCTCACCTCACTCTAACCGACAGCGTTAGCCGTATTTAAGTTATCACTTCTGTCTTTTTATCACCTCGTGTTTTAGGTTTTCTTTCAAAACTAAAATTTCAAAAATAAAAATGTTAATGATTTACAATTATTACGATGCAATATGTGTATTATTAAAACGTAATATTATATACTAAATTAGTTGAAATTTTCAACTTGTGGCAATATTAAGCCAAGAGACAAGTTTTATTTTTTTATTGTTACATTATGATCCATTTGGTTCAGTAAAGATGATATAAAGGAATTAAAACATATAGTATTACGTACATGTAGAATTTATTTAGACATGTTTTATAATTGTTCTTATTTAAAAGTCATAGCGTTATATATCTTCGTGGGTCTGGAGAAAAAACACCATTGTCTATGAACGCGTAGCGCGCGTGATTCAAGTTTGTTGCCTAGCAACGGGCTATCAATTCAAAAAGCACAGTAGCATTCGAGAAATTATTACAGTAGGCTGGTGTAATCGAATCGAAAATAAACTCGCGTGAACAATTTCATATTTGCTTCATTATAATATTAACTATTTTATAATGTATTTGATTGCTCGTAATTTAATATTAGAAAATTTCTACAGAACATACTGTGTTCGTGATATGTTAATAGTTTCACGTATGTAGACCGTTTAATTAGCAAAAGTCATAGTAAAATGGTAATAGTTTACCTATTTGTGATAGTTATAGTTAGTACGTATTTGACAAACGTTAACGGAAATGAGTATGAAGATGAAGAAAAGAGTAAGTTACATTTTTATTTAAGTAATATTTTAAAATTATTTAGTAATATTTTTTATCGAATTTCCAACTGAATTAATTACAACTAATTGGTGAGGTTTCTTTTTTTGCTCATAAGATAGGTATTATTTTTTTTCCTATTGGGGTTCTTATTTACTGGTAAATACATTTTACTGTTATGCTCTAACTCATCAAGAGTCTTTATTATTAGCTAATTTCACTTCTGCTGTTTTAATGCTGTTTAAAGTGAAAGCAAAAAGTATAACTTATTTTTTTTCAATTGTACCCAATAACATTTAACATGGATTTGAGATACTGTGCAAGGTTTTCAAAAAATTTAGAGCTATATGAGAGTTATCTAGGGATGAATGTTTAGGTACATAAAACCATCTATGTACCTACCTTATTACTTATTCTACGCGTAAAAGGTCATAAGGTATCATCATCATCATCATCATCATCATCATCATCATCATAGATAGTTATAAATGTTCTTCATTTGAGCTAGTAATTTTCCAAAAATAAATTAATGTTGTCATTCCGAGAGGCGTCTCGGCTGGCTGCGCGCGCGCCGATCTCCATCCGCTCTATCACAAAAGGCCGCGCACAATTCTCTACCTACCCGCATGTAACCGCCGAATTACACCTTTTATATGGATGTTTATTCGATTGTACCAAACACGGTTATCAGCCGGATGTAACCTACAGACCCACCTTTTATGAAATTAGCTTTATTTCCTAACTAGCTGTGCCTCACGGTTTCATCTGCGTACATTCCGTAGGTACATATAAGGATTATGCGGTAAATGTAGCCTGTCATTTCATCAGTCAAAAGTACCTCTGTACCTGTATGCTACATTATTTACCATAGTGGCTGAGCCTCGCTGATGCGCCAGCGTAGATCCCGTTCCTATGAGAGTATCGCAGTAAAAGTACCCTATAATATGTATGCTCTTCCAGTCGTTAATGTACATGTTTAGGTGCCTCTGTTTCGTTCAGATCCATTCAGTCGTTCATGACTTTAGACGGTTTAAAAATATTCGTTTTTCGAATATTTCTAGGAAGGTCTAAATCTATAGCTCTGTAACTCTACTTACTCTGGAATCTAAATACTACGGTACTAGGGCATAGTAGGGGGAGGGGTGCGGGTCAGGTAACCTCCACGCGGTGCATCCCGGGCACCGTTCAATAACTTACTGAACAAGGTCCCAATAAGTTATTGAACGATGGCTAATAACCTGACTGGGGGGAATGGGGACTCTACGTGGGCCTTTCATCAATAAAGAGCGCACTAGAGAAGGCACGGTATCAGCGAGTATACATTTATACCACCACCGCCAACTTCGTAATCCCGAATTGCAGCACACACATAGGGACCGAAAGTCTTGCCTTAACCAGCCGGACTACGAGGAAGAAAACCTCTATAAAAAATCACCCCGAATCTCAAGCGGCGGCACACCGTGATGAGATGCATGGCTGACGGGATGGTCAGTCACTAGTGCGTCCCCCGCCAGGGTACCGGCCGACCCCCTGAGCGAGTTACGTAAAGGCTTACCTGGGTGCAGGGGGCACCACCCAGATGGACCACATATATCCCCCATACTCGTGGGACGAAAATGGAGTCTAATAATCTAAATCCAAAAGATCATACGAGAGGGCTAGAAGGCCCGTTAGACGAGGACGAGGCGTGCGTTTTCGCACGTCCGTCGGGAAAAGAGAGTGAGGCAGATATTTCTGACTGCTCGAACGCTTCGGGTGCCAAAACACGAAAAAGGCGACAGCCATATCTGTGCAGGCCAGGAAAGGCGAAAAAACCGGCTGTGGACGAAGAGGATGTCGTGGATCCTTACGAAACTGTGCCGGTTACAAGGACGAAAAAAGACCTTCCGTCCGTAGAAGACATGCAGCAGGAGTTAAAAGGTCGGACCTCTGAGGAAGTGAGAGCGCAAATCATTGAGTCCGTCTCCACGATTGATAAAATCGTTGACAGCTTGCGTAGCTTGAAGGGACTAAATGCACAAAGTCTTCGGATAGCAGCTCGTTCAGCGCTAGCGGCGGCTTCAGAATGGACATCAAGGAATCCAACTCCTGAAATAGAGATGCTCCAAAAAGAAAATAGAGAATTGCGCTCAGAGCTGACCAGCTTAAGATCTGAAGTAGCGAACTTGACTGTAGAGGTAAAGAAGTTTCGTTCTCTGGGTAGGGAAAGCCCAAAGAGCACGCAGTCTGGGCCAAAGAACATACCCCACGACGATAACGATGACCCACTAGTGCGCAGTATATCCGCCATTATAAATAAAAAGCTGGCAGAATTCCGTACAGAGTTATTCCCTGAAATCCAGAATAACAAAAAATCAGAGAGCTCTAATAATAAAAAAGAGCAGAAAAAGAAGGGAAAGTCCGCGGTTCCAGCGTCTGAACCATCTAGGGCAAAAGAACCTCTGATCTCGCCGGCTCCCAACCCAGAGCCGAAACAAGCAGATACAGCTACTTGGAGTGAAGTCATTAGTCGCAAAAAGAGGAAAAGCCAAGCAACCTCGAAGGCTTCAGCTACCACTACAGCTTTAGCTAAGGCTCCGAAAAGCTCGTCAAAGATGAATTTGATACCAGCTCCTCCTAAAACCGCAGCAGTCACTATCACATTGACCGACGAATCAGGTGCCAGTTATGCCACAGCTATGGCAGCTGCCAAGCAGCGTGTAAACTTGGCGGAATGCGGAATATCGCAAATCCGCCAAAAGAAAGCAATCACAGGGGGGCTTGTATTACAAGTTTCGGGTCCTGACAGCGCCAAAAAAGCCGACGCTCTGGCAGAAAAACTCAGGACAGCTCTCGCCGACATGAGGGTGCGAGTTGGAAGACCGTTCAAAACAGGAGAGGTCAGGGTGATGGACCTGGATGAATCCATCACTAAGCAGGACATAGCCGAGGCAATAGCTACGACTGGAGGATGCTCTCAAGAGGAAATCAGGGTAGGCGAGATACGTCTCAGTAAATTTAGAATGGGCACAGCCTGGGTTCGTTGTCCACTCACGGCTGTCCGTAAACTTGCTGAAGTTAAACAGGTGCTTATAGGATGGGTCAGTGCAAGAGTCCGAGTTCTGGCAACCAGGCAACTGCAAATCTTCCGATGCCTGGAAGTCGGCCACATCCGTAAGCAATGTCAGAGCACAGTAGACAGAAGTTTATGCTGCTATTGCTGTGGAAAATACGGACACATAGCTCGCGATTGTGAAGCGCCAGGTCCGAAATGCCCAGTATGCGCTGATCTTGGTCAACCAGCAGACCACAGGCTAGGAGGCAAAAATTGCAATCAACGCAAAAAGAAAGCCTCATAAAGCGAAACACAGGGTGTGCCCGAAGGAAAAAATGGTAGTAAATCAGATCAGTCTTCCAGTCAACTGGCAGAGGAGGCCTCAAGCAAACAAAATTCGAAGGGTTAAGGGTACTTCAGGGCAACCTAAACCATTGCCGTGCAGCTCAGGATCTGCTGGAACAGTGCCTTACGGAGTGGTCGGTTGCTCTTGCAGCGGTGGCAGAACCATACAAAGTCCCAAACCATCCACGCTGGTTCAGTAGCATTGGGGACAACGTCGCCATATACTGGGGTGGTGCGCAAGGCGATCCTCCATGTACACTTTTGGAGAGAGGATCAGGGTACGTTTCAGTGGAATGGGGTACTATAGCAGTAATAGGCTGCTATATTTTTCCCAACTCCGGTCTTGACGGTTTTGAAGCGTTCCTAGACGAGTTAGCTGCATGCATTCGTCGAAGTTTACCCCGTCCAATAATTATACTCGGGGACTTCAACGCACACTCGAAGGTCTGGGGAGACAAACGCGATGACCGCAGAGGTGATATCATCCAGTCATGGGCAGCCGAACTTGATCTCCAGCTACTAAATCAGGGCTCTACAAGCACGTGCGTAAGGTGGCAAGGAGAGTCCATAGTAGATCTTACGTGGGCAACTACCTTAGCATCACACATGGTGTCTGGATGGCGAGTTGCGGAGGAAGTCGTTACACTGTCGGATCACAGACATATTCTTTTCACAGTGGCTCAGCGACAGCCTCTCATTGCCGACCGAGCAAACAGAACCCCAGCCCGGCGCTGGTCTCTGAAGAAGCTCAACCGCGAAATGTTAGCGGCAGCTGCTCACATCGCTGCGTGGCCAGACGTGAACCAAGATTTCCCACGCGATCCAGTAGAACAGGCCACCTGGTTTCGCAAAACGATGACCACGCTTTGCGACGCTTCAATGCCACGAGCTAGAACAGCTACGAGGAGAAAAGTATACTGGTGGTCTGAGGACATTGCAAAATTGCGTAGAAACTGCCTTAAGTTAAGACGCCAATACACGAGAGCCAGAAGGAGACGGCGCTCTACGATCGAAGATATAGAAAGCGCGTACGTTGCTTACCGAGGGGCCTCTAAAACGCTTCAAGCTGCTATAAAAGACGCTAAAGCGAAATGCTGGAAAGAGCTGCTAGAAAAGCTTGATGGAGACCCATGGGGGCGTCCGTATAAAGCTGTGTTGGGTAAACTTCGACCATGGGTACCGCCACTTACCGAGACCATGGACGCAAATTTATTAGAAACGGTAATTGGGACACTCTTCCCCAGCGTTCAGAGTAATTCGACAGGCTCCGTGGAGCCCATAGAGGATGTCACCTGGTCTGGCAACCTAGATGTATCTGAGGACGAGCTAAGAACGGCAATTAGACGACTTGCAACCCGTAATACAGCTCCCGGCCCTGATGGTATACCGGGCCGAGCATGGGTACTTGCCTCTGAAGCTTTAGGGGACAGAATGAGAACCCTTTTTAGCAACTGCCTTAGATCAGGCGTTTTCCCACGCAGTTGGAAAGAAGCTAGGTTAATACTTCTGAAAAAAGATGGGAGGGCATCAGATTCCCCATCTGCTTACCGCCCAATATGCTTGCTGGATGAGGCGGGAAAATTGCTCGAGCGGATTATTGCTACGCGCATAACGTATCACCTGACTCACAGTGGCCCTGACCTTTCCAGCAGGCAATTTGGTTTTCGAAAGGGCCGATCGACGCTAGATGCGATCCTGCACGTCCGCGGTATTTCCCAACAGGTTGTTAGCGCAGGCGGGGTAGCGTTGGCAGTGAGTCTAGACATCGTGAATGCCTTCAACTCCCTACCATGGCCAGCTATTAAAGATGCACTGACCCACCACAACGTGCCTCCATACCTGCGGAACATAATTAGGGATTATCTGCATAATAGAACAATTCAATATGTTGGACGAGACGGTACTACATATATCAGGCAGATAAGCTGTGGAGTTCCTCAGGGATCCGTACTAGGGCCGCTCTTGTGGAACTTGGCGTACGACATAGTTCTCAGCATTGACCTCCCTATCGGCGTCCATACTGTTTGCTATGCGGATGATACCATAGTGCTTGCCGAAGGAGCAACCTTTGCAGAGACTTTGAAACTTGCGGAAGACGGAGTAGCAAAAGTAATTGCCAAAATAAATGGGTTGGGACTCAAAGTGGCTGCTCAAAAAACAGAAGCTTTGTGGTTCCATAAACTTCCAAGGCGTTTGGAACCACCAACTATAGCAATTCGGGTTGGTGATGTGAACGTCCAAGTGGGCAAATTTCTTAAATACCTGGGTCTGACGCTAGACAGTCGCTGGGGTTTCGAGGAGCATTTCGACCGACTGATACCCCGGATCCAAAAAGTAGCTGGCGCAATACATGGATTGCTTCCAAATCTAGGAGGTCCACAAGAAGGAGTCCGGCGTCTCTACGCGGGGGTAGTTCGATCGATTGCTCTATACGGTGCACCAGTATGGTCACAGAGACTTTCTGGGGTGCAACGGCTAAGGGCAAAGCTCAACAGCGTGCAACGGAAGATCGCAATCCGGGTAGCAAGAGGGTATCGCACAATATCGTTCGAGGCAGCAACCGTGTTAGCTCGTTTTCCGCCCCTTGACCTACTGGCGGACATGGATGCAAAGATCTATACCCAAAGTCGCATACTCATTGATAAATCGGGTCACAAAACAGATCTTAACGTGATTAGGCAACGAGCGCGCCAACAAGTGTTGATTGCTTGGCGGACGCGTCTTGAAGAAGATAGGAGTATACGCCAACGAGTGGTTAAAGCAATCTTGCCAAACTTCCATATGTGGCTAACCAGAGAGAGCGGACACGTCAGCTTTAGACTCACACAGGTACTCACCGGGCATGGTTGTTTCGGGGAGTACCTGTTCAGAATTGGACGTGAGGTGACACCGCAGTGCCACCACTGTGATTATACCGATGATACCGCTCAACATACACTCGAGCAATGCCCAGCTTGGGAGCTAGAGCGACGTGCCTTAGTTCGTCACGTTGGTAGAGATCTCTCTCTAGCTGCTGTGGTGACTGCAATGCTGTCCGAAAGAACAGCCTGGGAGGCGGCAGTTACCTTTTGCGACGTGGTGATGGCAAAAAAGGAGGCCGCCGAGCGAGATCGCGAACGGAATGATCCCGCTCGAAGGCGTAATCGCCGAAGCGCCCCACAACCTTCCATACAATTTTCCCGTCAGTAGGGGACATGGAGGTCGCAAGCTGCCTGATCGAGGGCTCGGGTAGCTTACTTATTACCACCTCAAGAGCGACCTAGAGAGGAGAGATGTTGAGAGATGAACCTTACTGGTAAAGTGTAAGGAGACACCGGTATGTATTTCTCACGAGAGCCCGGGGTCTCTAAAAATACACTGAGGATGGCCACCGAGGGGGTTTTAGTGGGTAAAAATCCCACATAACCCGACCTCTCCCTCAAGAGTTCGGGTATCTCTAGGAGATTTCCCCCCCGTCAAAAAAAAAAAAAAAAAAAAAAAAAAAGGGCATAGTAGGGGGAAGTCACAGAAGCTAGAAGAGCACAGAGGTATAGCTAATAAGATTTTGGAGTTTAAACTGTTTGTCTTTTAATATTATGTCATGAGTTATTAATTTTTTCTCAGTTGTAAAAATAAACCTACATACTAGGTATACTCACAATTGTGTGGTAATAAAATTTTGTTTTTTTTAATTTTTTACGACATGGTTCCACCCTTTTAAACACAATAAGGTTGAAAATTCTAACTCGATTATAAATTTTCCTGAGTCAATATAAGCAAGTACCTAACTACCAACTACCATTCATTTTATACGAGACCATAAATTTACCTATCTACCTTACCTTTACATATATTTTCTAATAACCCTCCCGCTTCAGGATCCAGTAGGAGCCTAAATAAATCGACGTAATAAACCTTATATTGGGGAAATGCGTTTTCTTTTTGTGAAAACCGTAGTGGAAGGCACGGGGTGGTACCGAACTAACCTCCCTTAGATACTGCGGCCTAATTTATAAGAGGCTGACGAAATTCGTGTATTGTGACGACGTTTAAATGGTTATTATTGATATCTTTAATTCCATAAGAACATTTGAATTGTAGGCATTTCCTGCGAAATAAATAATTGTAAATATAAATAATTAAATTCTTTATTGTTCTAAAAACATCGATATAAATTACAATACAGCTCCTTAAATATTACTTCATTTAGGTTATTCAAACTACATGAATATACAGAAATCAATAAATTATAAAGCTTTCTTTTCTATTGGAATATGGTTAGGATACAGAAAGTGGTCCTTGAAATGGCGGGTTTTGTGACAAGGCTGGAACACTCAAGTGTGTGTGTTTTTATAAAAAAAAAATATGACTTAGGTTTCAAATTCCAAAAGTTCTACGGTCTTAAATTCTAAGTTTTTGATCCCTCACACAAGTTGTAAACTTGGAGCTACGAAATTCGTTGGACTAATGTTGCATACTACAACAGGCATTTTATTAGAAGAGAATATTTGTCTTAAACGAAGAAAACTGAAGTGAGCTCTATATAGCTCAGAGCTAGCAAGCTGAAAAGTCAATGGTCACTTAGTTTTATTTTATCTAGTTGATCATCTTCATTGCCAGCCTATTATAACGGACCACTACAGGCCAGTTCCCTCTTCATGTAGGAAGGCCTGGCCCTTTATTTTTTATTATAATATGCGTAGGCTCCCTGAAACTTGCTTGCTTCGAAGAAACAATGTCTCGGCAAACTATGTAAGGTGCCCTCTTAGTTGGGGCGATGACCTCCGTAGGGTAGTAGAATCGATTAGATGCATAAAATAGAGAGGGTTAACACTGCCTTAAAGAGGACTGTGACCAACGGTGGATGCATAGTGGCTGTTATTGAAATGATTGGAAGTATACTGTTTTCACATATATTCTTGTCTCTTATAAAATTTTTTCGTTACATGTTCTTAACCTTTACCGTGTTACGTACAGTTGGTACCTATAAGTTGGATGTAAGTAAGAGTCCAGTCGAATCTACTAACCGATGAAAATACTTTTTTGGTATTTCTTTATTATAAATTTTTCTAGATAAACAATGTGAGTACGTACCTAAATGCATAATAATCAAACACATGCTCTCTGAGGCACAGGGATATAAAACTACCTACTTCCCAACTCAGAGCCGAGAAATTTTCGGCTCGAAAATATAACTAGGTTTGCAAACCGCCAAGAGATTTCGCTTTCCGGTACGATGTCGTGTAGAAACCAAAAGGGTTGTGGATTTCATCCTAGTCCTAAAACTCGCTTCCATCCGAGATTGCATCATCACTTACCATCGGGTGTGATTGCAGTCAAGGGCTACCTTCTAATTAATAAATAAAACACTTTTCTAAGCGAAAATTAAGCTACAAAAATCGCTAACTTTCATCCCTCGGTACAAGTGTAACCAAAGTTGCAGCAGTATCAACGGGGCCAATAAACTGCGAGCCCCATTATTCGGGAGAGCACGCGATTCCCTCGTGTTTACCATCTTGTCGTTTACTTTAACGTTTTCCCTTCCTACCCCCTGTCTTTAACGTTTCGCGATAGAGCAGTTAACTAGACTGTCCCTAGCTATGATTTAGAAAAGTAATTGCTATTATTATTTATTAGAATGATATCAGGGGTTAAAGTATGAAATTGCCGATTTGTACAGAAAAATAAAAATTCGTTTTTTTAAATTTAACATATTTATTTAATCAAAATAATTACCATTATTATCTATACATTGCTGCCATCTAATAGGAAGCTCATTTATGCCTTTGCGATAGATCTTTGGTGATCTAGATTCGACAAACTGTGTGAAAGCATTTTGCACTGCCTCCTGAGAAGAAAACATTTTAACACGTAGAAAATTGTCCAAATCACAAAAAAATGGTAGTCCGTTGGAGCAAGGTCTGGCGAATATGGAGGGTGACGAATGGTTTCTAATTGCAGTTCCTGTAGAGTTAAAACGGTTTCTCGTGCTTTATGAGGTCTCGCGTTATCATGGAGCAATAATGGTGAAGATCGATTCATATATTCATTCAATCGGGGCTGTTTCACTGCTAGTTTCGCTATCATTGTGCGGAGTTCGGCGCAGTAGACATCTGCCGTTATTGCTTGACCAGATATGGAGAAAGCTGTAGTGAATAACACCACGCTGAGACCACCAAACAGTTACCATTACCTTTTTATTGGTAAGCTTTGGTTTAGGACACTGTTGCGGCGTTTGACCTGGGGTCAGCCATTGCATTTTCCGCTTACGATTATTGTAATGAATCCGTTTTTCATCACATGTCACATGTTCTTCAAATTGAAGTTTCCATCACGAAAGCGTTTAAACCAAAATCGCACAGTGCGTTCATTAGCAGTCCCCTCTCCAAACGCAACATTAATATTGTGAGCTGTTTCTGCCGCGTTAGTTCCGCGTACTCGTATTCAAAAATCACACGAATTTTCGAAGTGAGCTGAATAAAAAAAAACAACTGAAAGTTGATAATCGAATGTTGCACATTTTTTAAAAGAAGAACTACACAGGTACCGTATGAAAAAAGTTTCACTTTTAAATTTAAACCATGAAGGTTCTATGTCAATTCGAAGTACCTATTACAATAAAACAGCAATTTCATTCTTTAACCCCTATTATTTAGATAGATACTTATCGCTACTACTTCTGCCTATTAACGACGACCCACTACGGACCTCGTGATCGAAGCCACATAAGCTAACCACTAGACCAACGAGGCAGTCAATAATAATAGTTACTCTAAACCATTATAAAGACCCAATCGAATACAAAGAATTTCATCAACATCATTCCAGCCGTTTTCAGACAGGTACACAGATGAGCATTAAGCAGATAGTTCGACAGATCTGCATTTATAAATAAAACTAGCAGTCGCCCGCGATTTCGTCCGCGTGAAAACCTCTTAGGTACCTTTTTAATTTTAAAGACGGACTTTCATATACCCGTCCCGTTTAGATCTACATTTTTATTAAACATTGTACTATATTACAGTACATTAACATTAACAATATATATTTATGGCAACCTATATGTATAGCTTTTAATCGTCTATTTCACTTTTGAGTCTAGCTTTCATAATAAACAAAATAATTTACAATCCGACATGCAGATCTCGAGATTAGCCCGTTTAAATAAACGAACAAACTTTTTCGTATCTAATTTATAAAATTCTCGTGTCACAGTTTTCGTTGCCATACTCCTCCGAAACGGCTTTACCGATTCTTACCAAATTTTGTATGCGTATTCAGTAGGTCTGAGAATCGGCTACTATTTAATTTTCATCTAAATTTTTTTTTAATTTTTAATGCAAAACAACGTTTTGCACCGCGGACAACACAAACAACGCGGACTTTTGTAGAACTTTTTAAGATGCACAAAGTTTTCATACAATGTTTTCAATTACATTCAATATCTAAGGCAGCGTACGCTAAAACTGTGATAACTCGGGTAACATACAATACAAATATAAAATATAGCCTATGACACTCACTTATTTACAAACTTACAAATTTACAAACTTTATTTCTTTATAATATTAGTATATATAAGCAAGAATTTATTTTTAATAAATAGAAAGTTACGTTAAAACGAAGAAAAATATGTTTAATCTTTAAAACAGACCTGGATAAAAAGGCACGTGTTTTGTGGCGCTCTCTCGGAAAGAACTATGTCCAGCTGTGGATCGACACGGGCTGATGACGAGCGAAATAACATTTTGCCTATTTAAGCAAATTTGTCCCTTATAAGCTGAAAAAATGTAGCTTTAGTAAAATCAAACAAATGAATGAACTTGATAATTTAAACAACAGCAACCTTGACTGTAAACTTCAGTGGTTTATGGCGCTCTCTGCGGAAAGAACTATGTCTAGCTGTGGACTTCCACACTGTGATGTCTTATGGCTTTTATTGTGGGCAAGGCTGCTGACATAAATTCTGCCTATTTAAACTTCAAAAACGAGCAATTCGGTCGATATATAAACTAAAACCCCGTGAGTCCCTTCGTGATAAATTTAAAGAAATAGGAATCCTTACAGTTTATATATAATAACCTAGTCTTTGTCAAACAAAATATAAATATGTATAAACAGAAAAAGGACTTATTTGACAAAATTAGTTTTATCAGCGTATCGCCTCCGAAAAGTTCTCTTTCGAACAAGATGCCCAATTCAGTTTTAGATCTCCATTGCATAAGTTAATATAGAACACAAAGAGGTTGAGAGGCAATTGGATCAGCTTTCAACTTCACACAAGTAGTAGAATAAATAATTTTTTACAATACAGTTAATATTGTAAAAATTAATAATTTTAAAAGAGCAACTGTTGAGTTTCTTGTCTTCTCAACAGGACCTGCCTTCCGAGCCGGTGGTAGAGTCACTACAAATAGACTCATTTGACATAAATGATTTTGAATTTGAATTTGAATTTCAATTAACGCAATAACTCGCGTTAGTATCATGTCGCCGCTCAGCCTTGACCGCTGTGTGGCGAAACATTTAGAGCATACGTATATCATGTTGCAGTGTACTTGCTGGTGTCCCCTGACCAGCATACGCGCACGCCACGCCTGGAGGACTTCTTCTGGACGGGGTCAGGCGACGGGCCACCTCCGCCTGACCTCTCAGTCCCGCTGCCCTCCCCTACAGCCCCTGTTGTACGCACCACCACTGTACTGGCGACTGTGTACCTGGACTCATATCCCCCACAGGCGAGTACATACTTCTAAATAGGTTTTTTTATATTAGAGCCAAATCAATTATTAAATTAAGGTTGGTCTAGAAGTGCAGCAGTTTAAATAAGCGTTGTTAATTGCTTTGATTTGATTTGATTGTGCTATAGGCCAAGATGTCTTTGGCTTAAAGTACCAGTACCGGTCTATGAATTAATGGACATTGCCTTTAACCAAATACATAAAACCTAGCCTAGCCTGGTTCTCATATAGAGTCTCACAGGAGACGTCCTTCTGATTTTCAAGCTCATTAGAGCATCCGCGATCAAGTGATGATACAACGACTAAAATATTCAGTTTACAGGTTATACATAGGTAGATATAATAAAAAAGTAGTTTCTCATTCATTAGCAGAAGTTTGCCATAGCAAATTGAATCACTCGCCCATTAACCACAGAGTGTCACTCCAGGCGGTGACAGACAAGACGAGCGGGGAGTGCGTGCTCAACTGCGAGGCGACTCCAGACAGCCTGGAGCCAGAGATACCAGAGGACCGGCGGTATTGGCTGCTGACCGTCATACAGGGGTCCACGCCCGATAGCTTGCAGCTGAGGCTGGCCAGATTGTACCAGAAAGCGTTTTTAAGGTATGAGAACCTGCAACAACGCTGCCCAGGCCCGACAAAAATCTTTATAGACTTTACTATCAAAGATTATAGAGTCACCATTTTTTTTGTCGGGTCCCTGTAGTTTTGCTGTTTTAATTTATTGTTTTTTCGCAAATATTTATATTACTCATAACAAAAAATTCCCAAAGTAACGTTTACGCTCTTGCTTAACAACAAATTAATGAAATGCTTTTAAACAGAGTGTCTATTCGGTGTTATAGGCAAAAGATAAGAGTTTTAAGAAATCCAATTTTTATCAGTCCAAACCAAAAAAAATGTACATATCGATCACATATAGAGTGTAAACAAAATGTTAAAGTTCCATAGCTAGACAAAAATCAATTGCAATCCTAATAAACCTAACAAAATCTTGAAGGTGCCTAAATGTTAAATTTTTAAATAACAATTATTTTTTCAGGCAACAGGAAAGACATCTAGGTATAATCAAGTCCCTGGATGCCCCGACATCAAGAAAGAAACACGAAGTTCATTCATTTGTTATTAATAAAGATAATGAGTTCAAAGATATAAGTACCAACACTGCCAAAACTCCTCAAAAGTTTTACGACAATCATACTTTTATAAGCTTAGATGATTTAAGTGTAAATAATAAAAAACATAGATCTGAGAATGCTAGTTTTGGTATGAATAATAGCTATTTAGCAAATATAGAAATGTTTTCAATAGATGAAGACGAATCACCTGTAGATCCAATAAAAGTAAGTAAGTCGAATAAAGTGGAAACATGGATACTCGTTACTCCGACCGTTGTAATACATAAGAGAGATGTGGAAGAAGTAATTGAGAGTAATAAAGAAGATCTAATAGACCTACCATTAGAAGAAGAAGTAAATAATGAGACTGTATTGTTCAAGAGAGAAATCATTAAGCCTGATCAACAACCGCCAGTTCAAGTCCATATACAGAACATAACTGAGGTAAAAGTATGAAAAAATTATAGTTCATAATATACCTTTACACTCTCTCTTTTTTATATACCAGACTCATTTTAAAACATGAAGAAATAAAATATTTATCTTGACATCAAGAAATTTGTTTTCGTTCGTTTCGTTGTCTCTCTATTTACAGTCACTTTTCGTCTCCTTGTCCAGTACATATTGTACGAATTTATTCACCGTTAGATTTTGCAATCATTTTCTTGAAATTGAAACTGATATCGTCCTAACCTTGTAGGTAAGAGAGAGATAAAAAGTTTTTTCTCTACTTCTTTGCTTTCGAGGCTACAACGCACTTTTTTGCCAATTTATTTAGTTCAGATTTTAGTAGGATGACGAAAGATCATCAAAAATATCTAATGCAACACGATTATACCCTCAGTCAACGGAGGGCAGTGTACAAATAGTGTACGTAGTGCTGGTGGGCGGCAGGGCGGTGCCCGCAGCAGTGGCGGCTCGAGACATGCGGCTAGTGAGAGACGCTGAGGTCGCTAAGGAACTAGGCGCCGTTGTCACTACCAAAGCTGAACGTGAGTATTTGTATGTTCTTACATTCAGTTGAGCCAACCTGACGGTAAGCGGAGAATTGTCGCATGCCATTTGTAGAGCAAAGTGTCGCTCTGTGTTCATCAACCTTAAGCGTCATGTACCTACGCCGGCAACCGTGTCGATCAGACCGTAATACAGCAAAGCTACGTTGTGGTAGAACTTAGAAACCGAAAAGTACTTTCCCGGAGAAGTTTTCTTACCTTAGAAATAAAAATTAGACTCTGCCAGGTCCCCGAAGAAGCCAAGTTTTCTTCATATTAATGGACACGAATTCTTTGACGTGATTTCAAAGAAGCAGAAAAACATGTCGAATCAATAACGAAACTCGACAGAGAGTATCGACCTCGCCTTTATATTTAAAATGTAAACTTCTATCTTGTTCTACAGAGAGATAGAGACAACCTGGACGTCATTGCATTGTCGAATTTCGTAACAGTACTTCGACATGCAGTATCAGTTACTATGGGCTCAATTTCAATATTTAATTTGGATATCTTTTATCATTTTTTCAATTTATCAAAAACTCATGAACAAAAATATAACCTAATAATATCCAACAATCGCCAGCAGCGTACTTGAAGGCAGCTGAAGGATTGGAGGGCGAGGCTGGCACTACTGGCGTACATGGCACTGAACTTTGGGCACTTGCAGTGGGCTCTACTGTTGCTATACTGTTGCTGTTAGTGTTACTCGCTCTCCTGTGTTTTGCTCACAAGTAAGATCTTTAGCATACCTGAATACGGTATATCTTCTATTCAAATATCAATAGACGCAATCTTGTTTTTCAATTTCGTTTTCGAAAATCAAAGGCCACTGTACTAACAAAGACTGAATAATGCCTGATGGTAAATCGTAATGGCTATGGTGGAACACACTTTTGTTGAAGATATTTAATCAATTTTAATTTATTTGTATATCGGCTTATTTATATGTAGCAGTTTAAGTTAGATCAAAAATAATTATCGAAATTGTGTAAATTGTTCAACCGTTGCGATACGTAGTGTATCGCAACGCATTCTTGGGCCCCCACTATCATCATTGTGTTAAGAGGTTTTCCAAAACTTAATGTTTTACACTAAAAATTAGATAGTAGATTTCTAAAAAGAAATCAATTGACAGGAAGAAAAATGCAAAATCGGCTGCATCTTTGCGCGCGTACAGAAATGAGTTGATGCGGGAAGCGGAACGACAACAAATGAAACAAATCAACGACGAAAAGGATTCAAAGGTTGGCCAATTCTACTTATTCGTACATTTTCCTTAATCATAGAACTTTTATTTTATTTTATTTATTTTATAAAATTAATATGTTTTTTCATTTTCCTTGAGCGCGCGAAGCTCTTTGTGTTTGGTGACCTCCTTTACTACTTTTTTCCTCAAATAAAATATTTGTAATCTTTACACAATTTCCCAATTTTTTGAAGAACGTCTTCTCACAATTCGTTCTTTTCCTAGGAATAAAAACGTAAAAAAAAATTATAATTAGCCTTTTTTCCACGGTGAGTATTTCGAAATTACCTCCAGGTGCATGGTCTTTGGTCTCCATGTGTCTTATCAATAAAATTGCGCTTTACATAGTCATATTGTGTTTTCATCTTCCAAAAAACTCAAACAACACTTTAACTCGAAAGTTTTATTAAGTATATGCCGATAAGTTTTTTGTTATATTCTGATTTTCTCGTAAAACAAGATTGTTTATGACGCACTCTCTTTTTTCAGCTAATAAGCGTAGTATCACCCAGTAGGACGAGACCTAGCAGTGTTCTGTTACCCATATACAGAACGGGGAGTGCTTCAGGGTGAGCGGTTTATTTTGTTTATATATTGGATACTAAAAACCAAGTCTCCAAAGTAATTCATGTGGCTATGGGGTGAGCAATAATTAGAATATTTGAAAAATGAGGCGAATGGCCTCAAAAGTTGATTTACCTTTATAGCTCAAAACGTCCCAAAACTTTTGTGGTAATTGACGCAGCAAGACTTTTTCGAACCATGTTGGATAACCAAAGGACATTACGGTCCCAGGATGTTAGAATGGTGACCTCACGCTTAGAATGGTGACGGATGACATCATACAGGTTGCAGTAAAGGCTCGAGACTATGGTCTGTTGTTTAAAGGACCTTACAGGATACTTGCGTTCCGAAATGAACATCTAACGACAGAAATTATAGAATGGAGGCAAACATTCAACAGTATCATTTTTTAAAATTTTAATCATTAAATGAAATTAATTATCAGATCTAAATAACTTTCAGTTCGTCTACCACTTCGTCTGGTATATCAGAAGTAGCGGCAGCTCTTCGTAGGCGGCAGAAGAAACCACACGCACTTAGGATGCCTCAAAAAAAACGAGGTAAACACTACACTTATTTAACTTTAACATTAATACCAGTTCTATTTTTTGCGTTTTTTCCTAAAGTCTATAATAGATGAAAAGCCTGAATATCTATTGCCCTCAAGAATGCTGTGGGAAGTGGCTGTGGTGGAAATACCTAGGCGGAGAAATGTGTGCGGTGGCACCTTTTCAAAAAGTCTATGTACACCGTAGCTTCCAAACAAATGGGTCTATTTGGGGTGTTTTGCTTCTTGGTTCGCAGTGGGTACAACCGACAGTCTCCTAGAAGCAGCCGGTTTGGACAGTTCAGACAGCGGACAACCGTCGCCGCTAGGACCTCCCACTCCAACCTCCTACCTGTCTATGCCTTCAGTCAACGCTTTTCCAAGGTAAAAGCCTGCATCTGTAATCAGTTGTTTAAATGTAATTATGGGACGTTTTGGAACCGCCACATCCAACTCAGCTGAGAAAAGTTTGAAAAATGCAATCATGTCTTTTTGTCCAGAAAGTTTCTTTTCGTTGCCTAATGCACACTTTCCGAATAATAAAATTTCGGAAAGAGAAATGTCCCTATCTTTCTGTCCCTCAATTTTATATCTTTGAGCGGAAGTTTCTAAGACAATTCGTAACAAAAAAAATTATAACTCGTATATGTTTTATTACAAGTGGAAACAATACTCCAATGGACGATGATTTGACCAACCCCTGAAGGGCTATGAAAGCTTCTGATTTATCTATTAATTCACAATATTAATTTCAGGGGAAACATAGTAGAACCGTTATCTAAAATCCTAGAGCCGGTGTCCGTGAGACATCTAGACATAGACTCGTCACCCACCAGCCAAGACCAGGCCAAAGTGTTGAAACCCATGAGCGGCAAGGGGGTTGTACCTCGGCGACAGATGCCCTCCCAGCTGGTGCGCCTCGGCAGTATAGACAAGGACCCTGGGGTTATTGGACCTTTGGTGTGGGACTTGCATTGCCAGAGGATAAAAGATGGTATGAATCAACTACATTTATTACAGTAGATACTATTATATCGGCTTCCCGCATGAATTCGCCGCTAGAAGCACTTGTGTAGCTTGAGGTCTCCAAAATGTCAAATTTCATCGAAGCTTTCAACTATTTTGAACCCAAAAAGTGCTTTGCTACTTCGTTAAATAAATGTTCCTTAAACTTGGATGGCATCGATTTTATAGATATAGTTTGGCGGCCAGTATGAGAAAAGCTTTCCTAATATCCACAATTCGCCTTAATTGTGGCTAATCCACTGTTTTATGTCGTATAGCCATTTCCTCCTTTGACGACCAGCTGCTCTCTTGCCCAGTATCCTTTCCTTCCAAGATTACTTTTGGAAAGGCAAACTGAGCACCCCTTTCCAGGTGTCCAAAGGAGCTCTGTTTCTTCCACTTGATGGTAGACATGGATAATATGCTTAAGTAAATTAAATCAAATAAATGGCACAGTTATTTTTTACGTTTTAGTGCGTTTTGAAGTCGGCTCAATTTTAACCGACGAAAAAAATGGAGGAGGTTCTCAATTCGACACGTATATTTATTGTTTTATTTGCACACTTGCAGCGATTTCGATTTTTGTGTAGATAAGTGTCGGCAGCTTTTTGGCTACAAGTGCCCTATAATATACTAAAATAGTATTGTACGAGTACGTTACGTGGTGATATATCCCTAAAAAGTGAGAAATAAAACCGACTTCATAGATATGCTTAAGTAAATTAAAGCAATTAAATGGCACAATTATTTTTTACTTTTTGTGCGTTTTGAGTTGGTTCAATTTTTTATTAATTTTTTTTATTTATTAATACATTTTCCAGTGTCGAAGCCGTCCAGCCCCATGAGGTCGGTGCCGTCATCAGGCCGCAAGGAGCCGGGCTCCTCGCGCATGCGGCAGCGCTTCAACGAGCTGATGGACGACGCGTTCACGCTGTTCGGCAGCGCCGCCTCCAGCGACTCGCATCACACCTTCACTGTGGTCAAACAGGAGAGCAAGGAGAGCACGGAGAGTGCGGAGAAGAAGAGTGGTGAGTGCTTTCGGAGTAATCTTTTTTTTTATGGATTAATGTTTTCTAAGAAATGCGTATAATTTTTAAAACTATATTAAGAGTATTATTTGTTTATTCCTCTCATATTATTTGCTACAAAATAAATAAGTACAATAACTTTGGAATAAATAGATTTTTTTCTCAAAAAAAAATTATTTTGTGTGCAACAAAAGTGCAAATCCGCATTTCTGCCTAAATAAATAAAGGTTATTATACAAAATAAATAAATAAATAAATAAATAAAGGTTAACTCGTACCCTTATTTAACCAATACTATACCGATAGAATAAACGTAAATAATAGACCGTTATGTGAAAGCGGACAAGTATTATCTCTGTCCTAATCTCTCCTAATCAAAAATTGTGTCAGATTTTCAAGATTGATTTATTTGTTTTATCGTTTCGATGGCCTAACTCTAGATCAATGATGTTAATCCGACTATATTACTGCAAAAGTGAATGATATATTGATCCTACCCTCAATGACCGCAGAGCCGGTGACGCAAGCGCGCAACGACAACGTGCGCCTGCCCGGCTCGCCCTACACCGCGCTGCACGTGGTCAGGGGCCGCTCAGCCGGACCCGGGTATGTAGCAAGTTTTATTTATTACAAAAATAAATTTTAAATCATCTTGGCTTTTTTCAACCCAAGTGGTGCTTTCAGTACCTCCGCTAATAAATAGTGGAGACGCTAGGAACTTAATCATGTATGGCTACGCTACAATATGATTATTCAATTGTATAGATAATGACACCGAATGTGCGTTACGTGTGAACAAACTAATCAAAATGAATTGAATTAATGCAGTCTTGGTTTTGCCTAAATCGACTAAAATATGACAGTATCTTTTTGAATAAACTGAAGCAGCTTTTTTTTAAATCGCTGCCTAATACCTTTGAGATATAACGCATTTGTTGTAGAAGAAGCAGCGCAACCACGGACAGCGGCTCGAGCCGACCCCGCACTGCGCTGTTGCGGGGCGCGGCTGGGGAGAGACGCGCGCCCCCCGCCCCCGCCTGGCCTTCCGCGCCCGCGCATGTGAGTTACTTTGCTACAAAAACAATCTGACCTGGCGGCCAAAACTGGAACTAACGTCGCAGTCTATTTGACAACAGAGTTGACAGAAATAGCGACCACAGCGACACGACACCCTCACCGGACCAAATAAGTTTGTAGCACTATACGTCAATACTATCCAGTCATAGAGAAGCAATCACTTCAACGAGAAGATATACTATACGTAAACACAAGCATGTCATTTACTCGTAGCGATGACGAAACAAACAAAATATGTCTTTCTCTTTCTATTTTGTTTGTTTGCTATCTCTCGCATGATATTTATATATAAATCCATCCAAAAGATATGTGAGACAATCGAAGAAAATATTTAAAAAGTGAATTTTTGTGCTCTGTCATCTGTGACTCCATATATCGACCTAATTTGATAATTTTATTCAAAGTACAGTAGCATTATACAGTCATAAGGTTTTTATATCTTAACAGTATCTTTTAAATTCCTCTTTATCTTTTAGTATGTCTACAGAATAGCACTACAGATACTATTTTCTAAAAGACTTGATTTCAGGCCGTAAATAAATTGATACCGTTCTCATATTATGCCTAGCACATTCCTAATCGCCAGAACCAGAAAATTACATAATAAAATTTCCGCTTATCTTCCTAGCGGCATCCAACGCCTGTAGTGAGTCCAGCCATCATCACAGCAGAGGGTCGACTAGCTCCCGACGACCCCGCCCTCCCGCTCATATCAGCCATCAAGAGCGAGATACAGCGCGTGAGAGAAGACGCCAAGAAATCTGCATTCCAGCATAGAGAATAAATAGTGGAGAAGGCCAGTCAAAGCTCATCACAAATGGTATCATCATAGATGGTTCCTTTGTTTATTGTTCGTCTATGGTATTTCTTCGTCCGGAAACATAAAAAAAACAATATTTCATAGGTATTTGAAAAATGTAAAATCCTTAAAACTATATTACTGTAAATAAATTTATAATTTCTACCACTTATTTAGTCTGCTCTGAACTCAAGGCGTATGTCTGCTCAATATACAAAATGATTTTTGACGTGACAACGTCTTATAATTCGATAGAGCCGGCTGCACGCACGAAAAAACATGACGTCATGCGTCGTTACCTCGCTTTGAGGCGTTCCATGTAAGGCTTGAAGTGCAAGCGAGAGCGCGGAACGAGCGACAAAGAAGCACAATCGGCCTTTGCGTTCGGCAGCGTTCGACATCCGTCTATTAAATATAATTATTAAATATATTAATTTTAAATTAAAAATTAATATATTTATTAAAAATTTAAAATATAAATTTATAAAATCAAAATCAATTATTTTATTAATTTAAATTAATATTTATAAAAATATACTTAAATTAAAAATTTTAATAACCAATTAAATGCTACCATTCCATCAGTATTTTCTTAAGACATTGTCACGTTCAACTATCGTCAGTAAACCGACTTTACTGACAACCAATTTTTTTACGATGTTCTTTAACTTCTTTTTATCTTCTGCTAGAGTTACGATTTCAATTTAGAACGGGTTATTTTCTCACACAAAAATGCAATGTTATAGGCTCCATCTATGGTGGCGCCACTTTGATACTTGCCTTCCTCGTTGATAAATGGAAATGGATTCTTAGGGCTAACGCTAAAACTGGCGCGGTTGCACGCTCGCGGTTGTATAATGAAAAATAGTATGGACAGCGCGACGGAGCGCGGGCGCGGGTGGCGGATTCGCAACCGCGCGGCGGGCGGCGGGTACACGGCGCGGGCGCCCACGACGGGCACACGCGAGCGTGTTTGTTTCTACAAATCAGTCGAGCGCCGCTAGATTTTACGGTCAAATAAATATTTGTTGATTTTATTGAATAAAATTATACTAGCAGCGCTAACTGAGACGGGCGCACGCGACGGGTGCCCGCTCGCGGTTTTGTGGCCCGCGGCGGTCGTCCGCCGCGGGCGACCGCGAGCCTGCGTCTGAGCCCCTGTTGTCTGCACAACACGGGAGCTTGAGGGGAAGTTACAGGGGAAGCGGGCGGAAGGTTGCATTGCAGGCAATTCTCATCTTAACGCGCACGGGCTGTAATGTAACAAACTCGTTAGTTTTAAGGAACAATCACAATGCCAACTATGTTATACATAAGTTGTAATTTATTAGTTTACATGTCACTGTTTTTTTACGTCTTTTAAAATCATGAACCTTAGAAATAAATTTTTTTATTGAGGCAACGCTATTTTATTTTAGTCTGGCTAACATTTACAAATATAAAAACAACAGACAAAAACCATAAAAAAAAATCTGCCCAGCCGAGAATTGAGCCCAGGAATCTTATAAATCCCCCGCGCCACGGAGGCTAAACTAATAGGTGTACAAGTATGAAACCGCCCTCACTATTTCAATAACCTATCCTATACGTATATGAATAATCCAACCCTACCAAATATCTTAATTTCTTCATTTGTTTGTCACTTACATAAATAAAATTATTATTATAAAAACACAAAAAACCCGAAAGCTTATAAACTGAAAAGAGAAAAACAAGGATCACTATATCTGTATAAAATTCTAAATACTTTATGGTGCTGCAAACAGGGACAAAATACTTTAAGCTGTCGGGTTTTTTGTGTTTTTATAATAATAATTTTATTTGAGACGTTAGTTTTAGTTTATGGCATAGAAATGAGACCGTACACTTGGTACATTTTTTGTTAAAAAAGTAATATGAACATGATATGATATTTATATTTTTGAAATGGTCTTATTAAGACCTTTCAATTGGTACCCATATTGCTAATATAGGAGAAAAAAATACACACATCCCCCCTTTTTTCCCCCATTTACAGGCGCCATTTTGAAAATTTATATAGCCTATGTCACTGCCACAATTTTGACAAATTCAACGACACCTCACATGTCAAAATCTGTTCAGCCGTTTAGGCTGTAGCGCGTGCCGAAGAAATGGACATACATACATACGCTCGAAAAACATAACCCTCCTTCTGACGCAGTCGGGTAAAAAGCATTTTTTTGTGCTTAATAATGTCGAATTACATGCCGACAAATCTTGATTAGCGGATACAATGGAGTGTGTTACCATTTGAAGAAAACTGCTGCAGAATCACATCGAAACAGTGTAAAGTGTGTTTTCGAAAATTCCGAACTGGTTCGAATTTTGACGTGAGAAATCGCAGACCACCGAAAAAGTTTGAAGATGCAGAATTGGAGGAATTACTCGACCAAGATCCATCGCAAACCCAAGATGAACTCGCCAAAGTACATGAGGTCAGATTTGATACTTGTACACAACTTCAGTAGAATACTGTACACTTACTGGGATGGCTCCAATCACTGTATACATAATGTAAACAATATTTTATGAAATAAATATAATATGGCCTATAAGTTATTCTGATATGTAAGCTATATTGAAGTTCCATCAAAATCCATTCAGTAGTTTTTCAAAGAGTAACCACTTCCGTCCATACCTACATACAAACTTTCGCATTTATTATATTGGTAAGTATGTACTAGATGTTGAATATTAAAATAATACAAATAGTACTGTGCACATTTATATATATTTTTAAATTTTCTTTACAAACGGTCAATAATTACAGATTTTGTAAGTGTTAGAAAAATATTTACAATTTTATTTCAGATTAATATTTCAAAAACGAAAAATAAAAAGAGTGTAAACAAGGATTTTTTCAAGAATAAATTAATATTTACTTAATATACCTACCACAATTTTTACAATACGACTTACAATGTATATTAAAAAGAATAACAATTCTAAACACACAATATAATTTATAATTTGGTACAAAGTATCATTAAAAACAATAAAAACTTAACAGTACTAGACAGTGGTGTCAGATGATATGAGCGAGAGAGCATGATTCCATTGTTATTATTGCATTTCAAACCTTAACATAAAGCAACAAGACACATATTACATTGGCGTTTACATCTTCAGTACGGTACCTTAGTACAATTGTATTTTTGGTGAGCAGCATGAACTTAAGGTACTGCAATTAAATCAGTATTCATAATTTTAAATTGCCCTGATATATAACTAGCGGACGCTTCCGACTTCGTGATAAATTCTCTTTTGTGATAGTTCGACTAAAGTCCTCAGGTTGTAGTGTTCGAATTTCATTAAAATCGGTTTAGGCGTCAATATAGGCGCGATTGACTAACAAACAGACAATTACTTTCGCATTTATAATATTATTATCTTGGCAGTTAAATTAGAACTAAAAACAAAAAAAAAACAATGAAAATTCATTTGCTTTAAGTAGGCTTTACAGACTCTACCTGGGGGTTTAGTCTACATTGTGTTGTTCGACTTAACTATCTAACATCATCAAGTTAGTAAAAATTTTATACTGTTGGATTATAAAATTAAAAGTATAAGCAAACTTAAAGTCTCTTTACTTTTAACGGTAATTTTATAAAAGGTCCGATTTAAAATAACTTAATATTCAGGAAATAAACATATTCACCCATCTACTAACTGTACAAAAATATATGGATGAAGTTTTTGATCTAAAATAAAGAAAATTTTCTATCATTTATTTGTTTGTTTTTGATTTTTATTTTCTAAATTTTCAACAATGCTTATAAAAAATTATAAAAAACACTGTCACAAATTTATATAATAAAAAGCCAATGCGCTGGCTGCGGGGCTCGGGGGCCCAAACAACCGGTGGTCGAGACTCCAGAGTGAGGAACCTCTTTACAATGCACGCCGCCTCAAGTACGACCGCCTTCTGTATCCGACCCTTGATCCAACAGCCAAGCAAAAGCTTCTTAAGATGTTGGTCGAAGCAATAAGGCCACATGCGTAGATAAAAGGAACAGAGACAAAGCTTCAAAGTACTGCGCGAATCGTTTGCACTACAACAAGCACGCGGGGCATGTGTGAGTGACCACCAGCCGCTTGTCGCGTACGCGGCGAGACTGGAAAAAACCAGTTTACGCTGGCACAGTTGGTTGACAATCTTAGGGCTAACGCTAAAACTCGCGCGGGTGCACGCTCGCGGGTGTATGATAAAAATAGTATGGACAGCGCAGCCGCCTGCGACGGAGCGCGGGCGCGGTTAGCGGATTGTCACCCGCGCGGCGGGCGGCGAGTAGACGGCGCGGGTGCCCGCGACGGGCACACGCGAGCGGGTTTGTTTCTACAAATCAACCGCTAGATGCTACAGTCACACGCGTCGGAAGCTAGGTACAATCATGAACATCGATACAAAGCGCGTAATAATTGAGGTGCAATTTCGGCCAATATTATGGGGTATGACGAATGAATTATCGAATTCTCCGCTGAGTAACCTACTTGTCAAGAACGGGTTATGCAGTCGACGTTTTTTCCGTTGACGTCTTTTTGCCAAATAATAAATTAGTAAATAATCTATGGTAATCTACTCGACACAACAGTAAACGCTCGACATCAAAGTTATACTAGCAGTGCTACTGAGACGGGCGCACGCGACGGGTGCCCGCTCGCGGATTTGTGGCCCGCACCCGCGCGAGTTTTAGCGTTAGCCCTTAGGGTCATGTCAGTGTGACACGTTATTTGTTTGGTAGTTTAATTTATCTTAACCTTTTGTGACAACCCTACCAAAATAGATATTAATTCTCTACGTACTTAAGAAGCTTTGAGTCTGTTCCTATTATCTACTGATGTGATAAGACCATGGACTGAAACGACTTTAGGAACACTAATCGTCGACTCACCATTCCACATGGCGGTAATCTCAAGAGCAAGGTATTTTGATACTTTTCCTTTTCTGCTTTCACCAGATTATCGTCATATGGAATAATAATATAAATAAGATAATGAAACAGATAGTTTCAAACCTGTACCTGCAGGCATTTATCGTTAGCCAATGGAAATAATACAGTTTTGTCATTTTTCAACCTCTCAACCACATACAAGTAATCTTACCAATATGCTATGGTATTTTTATTTATTAAAATAACTTTTAAAACCAAGATCCAAATCAGATTTCTACCAGTTATGCACAAAAGCATAGGCGTAGCTATAGCTTTTACATGGGGGACAGTTCCAAGGGTTCTAAAATTGAAGGGGCTCCCTATAAGAGCAGTTGGTCACTGGTAATAATTAGTAATGCTTACGAGCTCATTTACTAGTTGATTCACGATTATACTAACATCATACTGCATTGTCCTCATTTGCCCCCTCCAATAAAAGAATCTTGGCTACGCCCTTGACCAAAAGTATCAAAGAATGTTTTAGTATTATAAAAAGATATTTCTTTTCAAGATATTAGAGAAAAAAATTCGAATTTTTTTATAAATAACAGCATGGAATAACCTATATAATCAATCTCATTACTATTTTAAATTAAAAACCAAAATAGGATTGTTAACAAAAACTAGCTAAGTATAAATGTAATTTCAAAATGTATGTGATAACAATTCAATACAGTATCGATTCTTGAAAAATGTCAGTTTTGAAGCCGATGTACAATGGTTGCAAAGCAGGTGTAACTGAAATTGGTATTCTCCAATGGCATTTTCCATATTCGACTGACAGTCAAACTAAAGATAAGATAGGTGGGATGATAGATGTGATGTTCATACAATGTATTTTTTTCAAGCATAGACATACAGTTCATAGATCACAACGGTATAGATTGCAGAACATTGTTGTCGCATTGTTGGCAATACATTGCTCGCTCAAAAATATCAAAACCGGTAACCTCTCTTTTCCAAAATGAAAGGTATTCATTATTTAATTGTAGTCGTTAATTGTAGCCTCTTCACAATGATATCCATAACATGTCAACTACCCCCGGTACATCATTTTTCCATAGAAATAAAATGCAAATAAAAAAGTACCCTCATACCTATATATACATTTTTTCTTAACTACCCACAGAAAGTCCAACATTCCATTTCCACACAATGTTTTAATCACAATATCGCACAACACCACCACACACCACAGTATATCTGTCACATGTTCTGTTGCACTTCACTATATGCTCACGCCGCGGGTTCACTCGCGCTTGAACTTCATCTGCTATGTGGAGCCCAGCGGCTGCGGGGCCAGCCGCCGCCATGTGGAGTTGGAGTTCTCCTGCAGATCGTCTCCGTCCTGTAACATTGAACACATTATTATCATTATTATCATCATCATCACCATCATCATCATTTTATTTTATTTATGTATCAGAGGTTCACCTACAGCATACATACATATTTCATTACACATTTATACTATCCCAAAAAACAAATTCCTTAAATAATTTAAAAAAATAACAACTGGCTGATTTGGAACTCAAAAAGCAATAAGTGACACTTTTAAAGTGTTATAAGCCTAAACGGATCATTATCACTATCATCATCATCGTCATTGTGACGGCCTCCATGGCGCAGTGGTATTAGCGGTGGAATTATAACAGATCCTTAGTTCGGTTTCTGGCTGGGCTCATTAAGATATTCACAAATTGGAGGATTGGCTGCTGGGAGGCTGCTGACGTACCGCCAAGCGATTTAGCGTTTCGGTACGACGTCGGTAGTAAAAGAGTGTAAATTTTCATCCTACTAATAAAGATTTAGCTGCTTCCATCTTACATTGCATCAACACTTACCATCAGGTGTGATAGCAGTCAAGGGCTAATTTGTAATGATAAATAAAAATCTAATAAATTAACAATGACCTGTATAATGGTAATGGAAACAGTTTCTGGTTTGATGTCCTCCAACAGCTTTTGTGTTGCATTGGTTTCACCTTGCTCCATGTTCCTGGAAATTATTAAAAATATTGTTTATAAAAATTAATTCCTTTTGAAAAAATAATTCTTAGACTCAAAACTCATTTTATGATATTGTATTATAGTTTTTTTATTACTTGTGTATTATTGCAATTTATATTTTACTAGCTGTACCCGGCGAACGTTGTTTTGCCATGTATATTATTTCTAGGAAACATTTTTTTTATATAGGTGTCGATCGTGTAGGGGTGAAAATTTAGGGTTGTATGTATTTTTAATGCCACATTATAAAAAATTGTCCAAATAATTAAAATACAATGTTAGAGGTGCACAACCCTTATTACTTAGGGGTATGTAAAATAGATAGTAGCGGATTCTCAGACTTACTGAATATAAGGTGAGTTTGTATTATCAGTCAGCGTTGAAACTAGAGTAAGTGTAATGCATACTGATTACTACAGCGGAATAAAAATATTTCTAGAACCAGTAACAAAAATCTTAAAAATTACCTACAAAATATCTACTCACTTAGGACATTTTGCATAAGACCATTCATTGCATTCATAAATTAACCATAGAGTCATCCGAGGTACCGAACGATGGTATATCTTAAATATTCTATTGCTACCAATTAAAATACGGAAAGAAAAGCCAAACGGCCAAAATCTCCTACTAGACCTCTCGACCGGAACTAATAAAAAAGAACAATCGGCTGTCAGAAATCGAACACGGTACCTTCGAAGGACTAAGTAGGTAGATATGTCCACATATCAGCTGATATCAGTACCAAGTTCAATAAACTTTCCTGTTAAATTACCTACTGTAAAACGCGGGCGGTAAGTGTTTAAATGCGCGTCTTTGTCCGCGTCCGCGGTAGCGATCAGATCAGAAAAGCGCCGCGGTGCCGTTGTCGGTCTTTTAAAAGGCCGACAATCGCCGCGCCTGTTTGTACGCTCGCCGCCGACATTTCAAACAAAGTTTTAACCTATTAATGGAAAGTTTATTGACCTTGGTAGTCGATCAGCTGTTACGTTTGTTATTTTGATCAATTCTATTGTGTACGTAGGTACCTAACTGCCTTGGGCTCAATGGCTGGCTAGCTTTGGGGTTAATTTATGGATGTATTGGATGGTGTTATGCGTACTGTCGTAAGTGAATAGATATTTTGTTGATTTTTATTTCTTTTTTTATTGGTTCTGAGAACAATTTTTTTCTATTGTAATCAATATGCATAAGACTTGCTCCAGTTTCGACGCTGGCTGATAATTCAAACTCACCTTATATGCATATAAAATTTCATAAAAATCGCTCAAGCCGTTTCGGAGGAGTATGGTAACTAACACTGTGACCCGAGAATTTTATACCTCATGCTGCAGTCGTCATTTCCTAAACCTAAGGTTGCCTGAAAGAAATTGCCAGCCTTAGCCTTTTGTGTCCTACTTTCTCCATAATGTATTTTTTCTATTGCTTGTTCTTGAGTAATTTGGTGTACAAACAAAGCATAAATAAATATCATTTTGATATTTCAAATGAAATTTTTCTTTATATTACAATGAAATGAAAAAAAATCTTGAAACTTACGTTCATATGACATTACGTACATATTGATGTTCTATAAAATGTGTAGAGTTAACTAACACTAAGTTTTGAATTTCTACTCACTTTCTACTTCCGGAATTGAATCGTCCACCTTCGCCTCTGATTCTGTTCATCGCGTGCCGGTGTCTGGACTCGTGCAGATATTTCTGAAAGATAAAGAAGATTCATGAATGGCATTTTTCTTTGGCAAATACACAAACATAGACAGGACTCTCTGGCGCAGCATTATGATGGATCTATAAGACGAAGGGCTTAATTATTCCCTTTCTTTCTTCATATTAAGATGTTGTACATTGGTCCAGGTATTGCCTAGCCGCGGCTAGTAATCATACTACCGGCATAGACGTACCACCAAGCGATTTACCGTTCTAGTTCGTTATAGTGTGGAATCCAAGAAGGTTGTGGATTTCATCCTCCTCCTAACAAGTCAGCCCGCTTCCATCTTAAATTGCATCAGGTGTGATGGTGGATTAAATTATGTGCAATCGAAACTTGTAATGAATTAAAAAGACTTTCGTATTTATTTTAAATCGGCGATTTTCTCAAAATGTGTTCACACTTTGATAGCACTTTTAATACAGTTTGTTTATCTTGGAAAAAGTTTTATATTTTCTAAGTTGTTGTTGTATATTGGGGCGAAAGAGACAGCTACATTTTTGGACGCAACAGATTGGCTTCGACTATAATATTACCAATTGATGGGACGCGTTTAACTTTTAGATAAGATATTTTCAGTCGCATCAGAATAGCCTTAAATATGGGTCTAATAGAATAAATAAATAATATAATTTTTTTAATAATCAAAAACATAGGTACAAGTTAGATTAAATCTGCAAACTAGGTATAAGTATATAAGCAAGTTTAGTTATGTGTCTTTCTGTTCTAAGGTTATCTAGTCTTCTCCTTACTTCATTTTTATCATAGTTGAGAGAATTATGTTTTCGATTTATAACTTGAGCTAGGAAGAGTTGATGGACCGATAGAGCCTTGCAATCTTTATACAGATCTATAGTGGGGTATCTATATGGCTTTTTTGTTATGACTTTTAAAACAAATCTCTGTGCTCTCTAACTGTACTAGTGGTGTTTTATTGCTACCTCCCCAGACTGTTGTGCAATACATGAGTATTGATTGCACTATTGCATAATACACTCCTAGGATATCGGTCATAGGCTAGAGGAGAGGCACTCACGGGTCGCTCCTTGGGTATCTTCCCCTGCTCGTGCAGCTTGGCGCGGGCGGCGCGTCGCTTCAGTATGCGCTTGTACTGACGCGCGTTCACGTACAGCAGCGGCTCCTCGTCGGACCCTGCCGCGGAGGAGGTGGCGCCTTCGGACGAAGTGGACGCCGCTGTGGCACCGCTGTTATTTACCATCTGAAAGTTATTTATTTGAAGTGAAACTTCTTTATCGGGGTTCGAAAAAAATTTAGTGTAACATTTTTTCGTTACGCGTCACATTCTTCCGTTACGCGCCATCTTTGACTTATGGAAGTGACGTGATAAATATAATATGTTATATTGAAGTGATCAGCAAAATCAAAGGGTTTATTTTAATTCTAATTCCAGTGAATTTCTAAAAAAAGTAAGTAATTACATCTCTTTTTCTAATACTTAGGTGTAATTATGGTATTTATTTTTCCACGTTATTTAAAATTAACCTCAGTTTTTGATTGTATTTTTCAATACACTAACACGTGGGTAATTATGGTATCAATTTTTTCTAATACTTGAATGTTAATAAGTTAGTTAGTTTCACTTCTTACGAGTGTACCTACGCTAAGTACACGCACACATTTTTTTATGAATAATCACGACTGCTTTGTACAAAGTACATACATACATAACATCACGCCTCATTCTCATAGAGGTAGGCAGAGATCACATCCTTCATATGTCAGGGTCCTTGCATACTTGCTTAGCTTCTTCCACTCTCATTAATCCTTTCATACAAGATCGTCGGTTTAGGGTACTCTTGTCCTGGGCGTTATTTAAAATGTCCTGAATTTGGTCCAGGAACATTCGCCTAGGTCTACCGCTTTCAACATTCAGCACCTTTGCATACAGTTTGCCGACAACACTGAGAAGGCTGATCCCGCGGTAATTTTTACAGTCTTGCTGTGACCCTTTTCCCTTATATAGTGGAACAATTACAGCCTTAGTCCAGTCTTCATGAACTTGGCCCTTCACCCAACACAAGTTGAAAAGGCAGTACAACTGACATGCAACAATACCGCGTCTAGCCTTTAGCATTCCGACTGATACTCTATCATACCCAAGCAGCCTTACCTGATTTCATACATTTCCAAACTAATCTCTCTGTTATTAATATCACTTTCATTTATTTCTACAGAGGATATGTCTGTCCCTGCTTCATATCTTCTTAAAGTTTTGAAATGTTGCTTCCACATCCATTCTTCACCTTTTATTATACTACCATCTAAATTTCTGATATTACTCAGATCAGAGGTAAGTAGTCCGATTTTAATAATTCTTTTTTTATATTAAATGTTACAGTTCAAAATAGGTCATTATCATCATGGTACGATCCTGGGGAAAATGTAGGAACTCTTTAAATTTTATAGCTGGAAGTCACTACAACATTTACTTGAATTCTTGTTACAAATGCTGTATAATGATCTTTGGTAGTAGTAGTAGTACGAGTAGGTTTATCTATGTTGGCTGTCGATAAATCACTAAAAAGTAAAAATAAATTTTAACAAAATTTTATATATATCAGTGTACTAAAAAGTAAAAAACATTAGCCTCCTTCTGACGCAGTCGGGTAAAAATAATTGCGTCATTAATAACTTTAATTTAAATATATCTATAAAGTAGATGCTATCCATGCATTTCTTCTGATTATAGTCAAGAGTAGACTATAATATAGAAATGCATGGATATAATATGAGATAAGTATGAGAGTATGTAAGTATAATAATAGTTCGAAATGGCGACAGGGCTAGTCTGGTTTAAGAGTAGTATAGCTTTGTGTCAGAACTCGTCAACCGAAGTATTACCACTATACTTATAGTTTTTATAGTCGAGCCATCGAAACGAAAGAAATAAATGAAAAATTCTAAAGTCTTACAACATTTTTGATTAATAGAGACAAGGACAGAGTTAATACTAGTAGGTAGATTAGCATACTGGTCCTTCATTGACGTTTATTTTTTAATAAAATGAACAAAATATAGTTCCCAATAGTATTGTTGTGTTTCTGTTTGAAGCGCAAAGGCCGCATTAACACCTGCGCTTCAGATTGATGAACTCTTTGTTGGACATGTTCCGTGCATCTCCTGCGCAGGGTTGCTCTATTAAGTGGGCCATTTGCTTGGCCGCAATAGTATATTATAAAATATAAATAACATAACTTACCATAACAATATTGGGTTGGTTAACAATCTGCTGCTGTTGCACCGCGTTGCCCACTCCAGCCACTTGTACTAAGTTGCCATTTAAGTTGATGAGAGTTCCTGTAACGATAAATAAATAATAATAATATTATTAAAAAACGCGACATCTCTTTCTGATCCTACTGTTCCATGTATCCCCATCCTTTTTCTTTAACGCCCCATCCCTCTCTTATCCATACTTCCGTTTCTCTCGATCGTCGTGTGAGTGCTAAGTAACGCTGGACTTTAATTACTCTAATTACGCTGTGAGTGAAAAACGGTCGCGCTGTGTCATTAAAGCTCAAAATATAAATCATACATAGTGAAAAATAGGTGATCGTTCCTACGTGGTGAAATTGTCCAAGATGTGCGGTGATAACACGACCAACGAACCATTCTAATCCAGGTAAACTTCCTTCTCTTATACCTCCTTTTATACAGCCCACTTTTCAAAAAATATAATAAGAACACAAATCACCGCCAATTACTATAAACTCTTACTTAAATACTTGCCTAAAAGGTTATTTTAGTTAAAAATATTGTTGTAGGTAATTGAACGAACACAAACTGAAATAATTGCTTTATTATGTCATACTTAGTGTTATCTTAACTACCGAAAACAAAATGTTATAAAGAAAAGTCATTTCTTTATACATTTTGTATGCAACTGTAGATATCAACTACTACTCAATAGTAATTAAAAATAATACCTTTTTTATGTTTATTTTAAAACCCCGTTAGTTCTAATATTTCCATTTATATATTAAAAAATTATAACTATAAAGCTATTTTATTTCGTTTATATTTGTTAAGTCTCTGGGTGTTTTTCATATAAAACCACCTTGGGACAGTTTTGGGACATCTCCTTTTGATGACCTCTGTGGCGCAGTGGTATGCGCGGTGTATTATGTTGATGTTAATAATGTTGTTGTTGTTAATATTAATAATTATGATGATGTTGTTGTTGATGTTAATGATAATGATATTGTACATGATGATGAAGTAATAACTAACCAGGTTGGTGTATAATCTGGTGCTGGTCGATCTGTGGCTGCGGCGCGCTGGCGGCGGGCTGGTAGATGTAGGTCTGTCCGTCGGGAGTCTGTACCAGCTGCATAGGCTGGATGCTGTTGCTCGCACCTGGAGACAAACAATAGCTTACTTTGTGGACCTTGTAACACCGATCTCAGCGTCGAAAGGATATGGGTTCCATTCCCTTTCGACTATTATCGTTTGCACACCTATCATAATGTTCACGATTACTTGGAGGGGAATGAACATAGAATGAGTACTCAAGGCGGCGTTGATAGGATCTAAACCAATTTGGTTGGGTAGGAGGAATAATACAAAGTAGGGTAGGAGGAATAACACAGAGTAGGGTAGGAGGAATAACACAGAGTAGGGTAGGAGGAATAACACAGAGTAGGGTAGGAGGAATAACACAGAATAGGGTAGGAGGAATAACACAGAGTAGGGTAGGAGGAATAACACAGAGTAGGGTAGGAGGAATAACACAGAATAGGGTAGGAGGAATAACACAGAGTAGGGTAGGAGGAATAACACAGAGTAGGGTAGGAGGAATAACACAGAGTAGGGTAGGAGGAATAACACAGAGTAGGGTAGGAGGAATAACACAGAGTAGGGTAGGAGGAATAACACAGAGTAGGGTAGGAGGAATAACACAGAATAGGGTAGGAGGAATAACACAAGAGTAGGGTAGGAGGAATAACACAGAGTAGGGTAGGAGGAATAACACAGAGTAGGGTAAGAGGAATAACACAGAGTAGGGTAGGAGGAATAACACAGAGTAGGGTAGGAGGAATAACACAGGGTAGGGTAGGAGGAATAACACAGAGTAGGGTAGGAGGAATAACACACAATAACACAGGGTAGGAGGGATAACACAGAGTAGGGTAGGAGGAATAACACAATAACACAGGGTAGGAGGAATAACACACAATAACTTTAACGATGCAACAACACTCACCTTGAGTGTTGTTGCATCGTTAAAGATTGTTTTGAGCCTACACCTGTTGTCACAAGTTTCGGACTCTGTTAAGAGGTTTCTTCTGAAACATGATGGGTTCCCGCACAGTGAATCCTTGAATGCTCAGATATTTCTTCCTACTGACCATGTGTGAAAGTTTGCCAAATATCCATGTTAAGTTAATAGACATAACCTCGGTAGTTAGATATTTACCTTGAAGGCTGGAGAGTGGTAGGGCTTGTAGTTGTTGCAACTGTTGACCACCAGGTGTCGCCACCTACAACATTTTTAATAATAATATATGGTTGTACTGGAACAAAATTCCTGCTAATAATATTAAAGATGCAAAATATAGTTCACTTCTTGAGCTTTTATGATATAACTACATACATGCATATTGAAACTTTTGTATACTTGTCTACAAGAAACTACTTACATACAAGAAAATAAAAAACCAGGACTGTCATCAAAAAAATAATGCTCCCAAAAGATGAGGGTAGAATATAACTTTGACATGCTAGAAAAGCATTAGGCAATAATAAGTATTTGTTTAGACCTACTGAAATAAGCACCAGAAATAAAAAAAATGTAAGTAACCATTTAAAAAAAATGGTTATAGCAATGTATCCTCATAAGAGAGAGAGAGAGAGAGATATGCCATCGCAGACTTTTTGTAGTAAAAAAGAGAATCAATTCTTCCATACATTGTTTCTTTATATCTCAAATAGATATAGCAGTGTTTTCGATGAAAACTCACAGGCGGCTTAAATTACTCTGACTTTTCCAACAATTATCACCATATATCATACAATTTACATAAAACCTTGAATATACTAAAACCTTTCTCATGAGCCGCTCTCTATTGGTGAAAACCGTATGACAGTCCATTCAGAAGCCTTTGAGTTTATCGAACACACTGACAGACAAACACAGTGGGGGAATTGTAGTATGTATTGTCTAATTAAAATTTACCACCAGACTCAATTTAAAATAAAGAATCACAATAATTCCCTTTATATGCAACTTTAAATGCAACAAAAAGTTTTTAACTGTTAAAAAGTAATAAAAAGGTCAGGATTGTAACCTGAATTTGTTGTGTCCCAATCTGATTGCATGAAAAAGAAAGAACAATTATTTGTATTTTTTAACCATTTCACAAATATGAGGAAACCAGTATTTTATGCTGTTAGACCCAACCATCATTATCTTATATATAAAGTTTTCGGGTCACTGTGTTAGTTACCTCTGAAACAGCTTGACCAATTTTTATGAAATTTTATATGCATATTCAGTAAGTCTGAGAATTGGCTACTATCTATTTTTCATACCCCTAATTAATAAGGGTTGTCCACCCCTAACATAGTATTTTAATTTTTTAGAAAAATTATTTATAATGTGGCATTAAAAAATACATACAACCCTAAATTTTCACCCCTACACGATCAACCCCTATATTTAAAAGAATGTTTTCTAGAAATAATATACACAGCAAAACAACATTTGCCGGGTACAGCTAGTTAATATCTAAGTGTCTTCCATGACAGATTCACTTAGTCTGTCAAACAGCATTGTAGCAGCAAGATGGGTTTAAGCTCCATATTCCATTATATTATGAGGGAGGCTTGATCTTGGTAATTAGGGGAAGCTATGTCCAATTGTCATACTACTGCCCAAAAATGGAATGTATGGTTTGGGTTTCATGTATGTATTTGTTTCACAAGAAGCCTCCCACTAGCCAGACCTAGATAGATTTAGAAAATCCCAATTAGCCCAGCCGAGAATTATACCCAGGAGCTGTCTTATTAATCTACTGCACTTACCACTGTGCCACATAGGTTATTATTATTTATTATTTACTCTTTAATTGTACACCACAATGAAGAGGAACATATAACAGACACAAAATGCATTAAGTACAACTGGTACAAAAGGCCTTATCTTATATATATATATTGATTGAAGAGATAAGCAATACCAAAGATTGTTGTGTTCCTGGCAATTTTATAGGCAAATTACCTGTATGGTAGGGGCAGAGGAGGGTATGGCATGGATCACAATCTGCTGCCCGTTGGGACCCTGGATCATGTGCGGGCTGTTGTTCATCTGTAACACTTGCAGCTGCTGACCATTGATGGTCATCACTTGACCACCATCTGTTTGGATCTGTGCATGCTCCATGCTGCAATTATCAGTATAAAAACATTAATTACATAATTATTAATTTTTAAATATAGTAGTGTATTTGTGTAAGTTTCATTTAATAATATTAATATAGGAAATAATCTTCTTTGTAGAGCATTCAAGGTTTGTAAAACTAGGTATTTTGAAGAAATTAATCAAATATATTATTTTATTTTTTGTAGTAGGTATATTATGATGACAATATGATATGCTCGGTTAGTACCTTTAAATGTAAGGAAAGATAAGGTCCAGTTTTGCTAAAGTATATATTTATAAATTAAATTGGTAAATACTTATGGTCTTACAAGTGTTGAAATAATACAAAGTATGGCTTTTGAGTATGAAACCAAAATAATCAAAAGTTTGCTATGTGGCATGGAAAATTTTCGGAAAATATCAGAAAATTAAGTCATACGTCATTCAACCGAGGCCAACGAAGCCAACGTAATCAAAATGGCTGCTTTTCATGTAATTCCAACAGACGTCGAGAAAACTTTACTCCGAAAACTGTAAGTTTTGATAAATAATAACACCGGCTCAACCATCACAAAGTAATAATAGTCAAATAAAATGAACTTACATTGGATATTCCTCACTGGTTTTCCAATGATTGGTTGACAAAGGATAGACCAATGGCCGAAGTCAATGATCACAGGAACGCAGTAGATTGGTTCGACACCTTACCACTCCCAAAGAAGCGCGCCTGATGCTAGCCCAATGCTCGTTCTCGTAATTAAAATGTTGTCTGTGGTTGCTTTTCGGTCGAATCACGTCATTCAATTTTGTTATGCGATTGAAAATTTTTTTTTTAATCTTATACATGTGACCCATAATTATTAGATCAAAAGAAAATAGGATACGATAGATATAGATATACAATTTGTAATTTGTGTCTTATGGTTAGTATTTTTAGTACAACGATATATACGATTTTACAAGTACAAAGATATTTTAAAAGACTTTGTAGAAAAAAGTAAGAAAGTGCATAATTTTAATTTTTTATATTGAAAATTCAGCACCTCGCATTAGTTTTTGCTATTTACTTTGTAACCACCAGGAGTAGACATAAGTTTTATACAAATTTACTAATCTTTAAGTGTCAGTTTTGTAAGATTATGGTCTACATTGGTAGTATATATTTTCTTTCAGGATATTCATCTTAAATTAGTTCCCTGAATGAAAGCAATGTTTTTACTCCACGTTAAGTTTTTTTCATAAGCGAAATTTTAACAATTTTTAGTAAAATGGTATCAAAATACATTAATGATTTGATCCGTAATATTTAATAAGAATCAGATCTTAGAAATATTACCGAGTTGATGAGAGAGAGCTTAAAGTTTCAGAGCCCTTAGGCTACCCCTTTATTTAATTTCTTTAAAGTTATGTGACATGAAATCTATAATAGAATATATACTTTTCTTGAATACTTTGTAAATACATTCCATAAGAAATCGTGTTGTTTTTACAAAGCGCAGTTTAATTTGATTAATAAATTAATAGAACGTGATTTTATTTTTAATTTAATTAATATTTTTTTTCAATAGTGGATTAATTTTTATTCATATGCTTATTGTACAGGTGTGAAAAGGCTCGATGAAATAGATGGTAGAAACAAATCAGATTCCTATAACAAATTACAAAAACGTTTTTGTTTTGCCTTCCATCCCGTAGACGTTACCTCAAGATTTGTAGTTTAGAATCTTTGAGAGTATAGCAACCCTACGTACATCTCCGGACATAATACCATAGACGATACAATTACCAAAACCTATGTAGATGTCCAAGTTTGCGTTATTTAAATTATTTATCTGTCTTTGAAAGAACGACGCTTGTCACTGTCAAATATTTGATAATGTTTAGCAAACTTTGTTTGAATTTTTAAACTAATTTTAAAATCGTGTAGAACTTATAAAGCCCTTTGCAAATCATTGCGTATGTTTTTCTAATTATTCCGGCAAACGTAAGATGAATTCAATAATTTTGGACGATTCGACCCGTGACCATTATGCATTTCAAGCTGCAAAGTGTTTAGGTACGAGGTTATGTTTGTTTGAAAATGGAAAGTCAATTTGTTCTTTTGTTATTTTCTATTCATGCCATGTTTTTTTCTATAGAAAATATTCTCGCGAATTCCCAAACCGTAACGGCACAATACAAAGAGTTGTTGGAGATTAATTGGTACATAAAGGCAAATATAATAGAGAGCGAGACACGGCTCAAAGCGCTGCGCTTGAGTTTAGCCAATACAGCGGAAAGCTCACATAAAGTCGTGGAAATACTTAGTGCTAAATGTAAGTATCAATTTGTATAAAATATATATTCAGGGTTTGTCTCTTTCTCTTTCGATGAGCTTGTATGTTTGTGAGGTACAGGATTCTATTCCAGGCGGACAATAATTTTTTTTTGTAAGAATATTTAATGTGTTCTGTGGACCTCTTTCAATTTAGATTAATTGTTAAGCATTTGCTAGGAGTGGGTGACGTAAGCTACATATGAAGAAATTAAACCCAAGGACTATTATATTAAAATTATATGAGGGTATTGAGATTTAGTAATACATTCTAATTGGGTTCTTTCCAGAAATTTTCAGTACCTAGTATCCTAGACTTTTAAGAACCTGGTAGTGTGCTATGGTGAAATTAATCAATAAATCCTATCATCAGAGAAAAGTGATAAATAGTATTAAGACAAATGTGTTATAACTTTATATTTTGCCTACCTACATTGGTAGGTATCTTCAATTTAAAGAGTGAATAATTAATTTGTAGGCAAGCATATTATCCGACTTAATATTGCTCACCATCAAGTTAGGTGTAGTTTTAGTCAAGTACTGACTTAATTCATTTAAAAAAGCTTACAACAATATTATTGTATTTAATTTCTAGAAAATGACAAGCTTACCACAGACACCTGCAAAAAGAAAATGCCATAGAACTATTAACAACTCAACAAGGGAAACCAACAACAATTCAAAAACACAAATCAACAAACAACAATCGGCTAGAAACTTTGCTGTATGGTACAAACGCATGATTGACAATGACCGTCAGAATCTGACGTTATATCTGTCAGATGATGTCAAGCTTGAGTGGTTTGACAAGACCATCAAGACCAGAAAGAAGGTGTCTGTTTTCCTCAAAAATGATATGCAATGTTCCAGACATGAATTCACTACAGTTGAAAGTATTGAGAAGATACAAGCTAGATTTGAGCTTAGTCACAGGTTTGTGTTAATTTTTCTATAATATTTTAAATGTTGCAGCAGCTCATTTGTAACAAACTTCCTTGAGGTTCCAGTTTAGCCTAGGTTGTTTCGGATAAAAAGGTCTTAGATTTGAGTCCTGGCTCAAGCTATGAAAGATGTAGCTTTTCTTGATCCTCCTGATCTGAGACAGATTAATATATATCACGCAAAGACCACCAACCTTTATTTAAGCAGTGGCCTAAGGTCCATATTATTGTACCATAAAGTTTCTAGTTCTTTAGATGTTTTTAATAACTCAAAATCTCCTATTTACAGGAAAGACGATTCCATTCTGGCAAGTCCTTTACACTCCCCAGAAATTGGAATACCAAGAAGATGTAAAAGAAAAATGGATATGGGCCACAGTCCACAATGGGCAGAGGGATGCAAACCAGATGATGATGAGGATGATTTTATTGCTAAGAAGAGGGTTAAATCTCATGATATTGTTTCTATGTATATAGCTCAGAAGTATGAAAATAACATTAAAGATACTTCTGAAGAGAGCAACGAAGTCAGCAACAAGGGCGATGGTATGTTAAAATGTAAGCGTAAATTTACATATGTAACCCCACCGAATATAGAATGCGGTCAAGGTGACTGTGTACCTTCGACCAGTGGTACTTCTAACTCAGAAGTATCGCACGATACATTGAATGCTCAACTACCCAAACTAGCTGTAGAGTGTAACGGTTACATAGAATTTGCTAGAACAAGGAACAACCACAGTGCAGATTGCATGAAATGGGATAGGAAGTGTAAAATACAAGTCAGTTATTCTGAAGACCCACTGAATGTAGGGGAGTATATTATATGGGGTTTACGATACAGTGATGAGAGTAAATGTAGGAGGAATTTGCTGGCAGCTTTCGAGGAAGCGTCGAAAGAATGAGAGGTAGGGTTGGCATATGTTATGTATGGGTTCTAATATATTATAATAATCTCATTAGAACTAATCTTCACCTCTAGGCCTAAGATGCGCAGGAAGAGATGAATTGTATAGACAGAGATTCGGTCGCAGTCTTTCACTGCGTTCGAGCGGAAGAAAGAGCTGTAGATTGTTGATACGCGTCATAAAGGGATTGCTTTTAAGTCTATGTTCATGTCAAAAGTCTCCCTTAACAACGCACTGTGAATCAAGGAATGTTAAGGGATTGTCCTACATAAGCGACGAACGCGATCAAGACAATGGCATTCCTTACTTGCATCCTATGTAGCAGTCAGACGTATTGCGCACCTGCGTCGTGTCGCGTAGCATCGCGTCACGTTTGTCGCGTCGCATTTGTCGCTTACGCAGGACACCCCGTAAAATATCCGTCTCATTATTGAGTTGCTATGTCTTTTTGTCTACACGAGATATAGCTTCGGGCGCATCTTAAGATTACTGAATTGTACTACCTTGTATGGTTAGTAAAGATAGTTGCTTCAGTGAACACTTCACTGAACATACACAGAACACACTTCTAGTATGCCAGAAAAAAGTTACATATAGACATGTTCTAACTATGACTTTAGCCGACTAACCAACTAGTCAACTAGTTGGTTAAAAATTGGTTGACTAATTAATACAAATACATCATAAAAACTGCCCGCGCGCGTACTAAATGTTGAACCGTTAGGTATAAACTATGTTGGCCGAGAGGTTAACAAAATACGTACAAAGTAAGAAGCCGACTAGTCGGCGTACTTTGCCTATTACTCGACTACAAAAGTGGCCAGATTTACCGACTAGTACATCTCTAGTTATTTGTAGTTGGCTCTAAAGTGCTCTAAAGAGCAAGTTGATGTATTTCCACTAAACTAATAGTGAAGTGATATAATATTATTTTTATCAAATACTTTAAACTCATTGTTAATAGTCAACATGTACAAAGTTATACGCCTATAGTTTTATTTTCTTTAGTGATTTGACTTGAAATATTATAAGATATGAAATTATGTAGTAGTAGGTAACATTTTGTTATAGATATGTAATACGTCATATATTTACATTAGTTATGTCATATGAATTTATAATTAAGTCTGATTTCTGGTGGGAGTGGAATAGATGAAATAAGAAAGAGGAATGAGCAAAGCGAGCTGAACTGACAATGAATAATCTATCTCCGTAGGGAGCAATTCGACTATTGAACTGGTTGTTTTTGGTTAAAAGGTTGTAAGTGAGAACTTCATTGAGGCGAGGCTTATAATACGAAATAAAACTTTGTTTTTGTTCTGTATTCTGTATACTGAATGCATGCGATGCTATAACGCTCACACATGCTCATATCATGACGACCTCCGTGGCGCAGTGGTATGCGCAGAGGATTTATAAGACGGAGGTCCTGGGTTTGATTCAGGCTTTCGGCGTGGCTAGTTATCACCCTACCGACAAAGACGTATCGCCAAGCGATTTAGCGTTCCGGTACGATGTCGTGTAGAAACCGAAAGGGGTGTGGATTTTCGTCCCACTCCTTACAAGTTAGCCCGCTTCCATCTTAGACTGCATCATCACTTAACATTAGGTGTGATAGCAGTCAAGAACCAACTTGTAGTCGATAAAAAAAAATATAACATCCACCGAGCGAGAGACGAATTGGCTTTAAGCTTACAGTTCTTTAGCTCCTTTCGTTTCAATATAGTCGAGGTAAGCCGACTGGACTCGGAATGTTTAATAGCCGAAAGTGACAATCCAATCTCATTTTATACTTACAACATAAACTAAAAATACCCTCAAATTGCCTAAAGGTTTCACTTTAATAACACGAAGTAAAAAAATTATATTAGGTATATTAGTATCAAGTCGGCGATATCTTATACTCGTTCTGCTCTTTCGATCTACTCCGCTATTTCTTTGTAGAAACACTCCAATGAATTTTGACATCGAGTTAAATGGACTCCATATGACCGATTAATAGTATAATAAACACGCAGAAAGAGCAAAAATCTTTTTGCGCGTTTTCATTTATGTTCGATTATTTGCGTAGATGGAGAAACCAACATGTATAATAATACTAATATACTGGTTACTTTTGTATACAGATTGTAAGGGGTATGATAATGAAAACTAAGCGAACTACAATTATTGTCTAGTAGGATATAATGAAAACCACTTATGTAAATGATTTTAATTTTTTTGAGTGCGCAACGTATCGCGGGCAATGTATGAACAACGCTCCGAAACCTATAGGTAACTGCTGGTTTTGTAGTTACTTCGTCGTGAACTGTGTTGAAGTCTTAAAACAGCTGATTACGTCCATTTTTGACGACCTCCGTGGCGCAGTGGTATGCGCGGTGGATTTATAAGACAGAGGTCCTGGGTTCGATTCCCGGCGGGGCAGATTGAGATTTTTCTTAATTTGTCTTGGTCTGGCTGGTGGGAGGCTTTCGCCGTGGCTAGTTACCACCCTACCGATAAAGACGTATCGCCAAGCGATTTAGCGTTCCGGTACGATGTCGTGTAGAAAACGATAGGGGTGTGGATTTTCGTCTCACCCAACAAGTTAGCCCGCTTCCATCTTAGACTGCATCATCACTTAACATCAGGTGTGATAGCAGTCAAGGGCCAACTTGTAGTCGATAAAAAAAAAATTAAAATTACATTAACATTAATGTTTCAAAACAAATTTCGTGGTTATAATAATATATTTCAACGGGTTAGTAACACGATAAACGACGGTTTTTTTATTTTGTCGATATTCCGATATAGTTACATGGACCGTGGTCACGACAGGACTCCCAAGACGTGTCAAATAATTTAAAATTGCAATGAAATGGATTGTTTAGGTGTTTCAATACTGTGATTATTTAAAAATACTGCAAAAATTAAACAGGCCAACGCTGAGAAATAATGTACTGAATCACTGGTTTAAGCTTTCGTTATCATATCCCCTGACTTTACTCTATGTATAGTAGAAAAATTCTGTTTAATCTTGCATCTAAACCCTGGCTGGCCTGGTGGAGAGTCATCCACTACCACTCAATAGTTTTACTTTGTCGCAGATGTACGCAACATCTTTACCTCAACTTACCCTAAATTGTGTTTTTTAACTTTATTTTTATACTGAGTCTCAAATTGTATATTTTTAATAGTATTAGGGTTTTTAGAAATAAGGTTTTTTTAATAATGGGGCCAAAATGTAAATATTTTTCCATTCCATTATAAAACACTTTGTATCATTATAGGAGAATATTAGTTTTATTTGTATTTACTGAATATTTATAATCTTTAACAGTATTTGCAATGCTATTCAACTAGTTTTGGCGGCCTCCGTTTCGCAATATGCGCAGTGGATTTATAAGTCGGAGGTCCTGGGTTCGATTGCCTATGTTTACAATATGTTCTATGGTAAGCGGGGTCCAGACTCCAGACCCTCTGAGCAAAAATATGAGCAAAATGATCACCTACTTATAATAATAATAATAATATTTTATTTAGCTGAAAGTAGTTGTTGTACAGTATATAGCTTATAAATAAACTTAGAACTAATACATACAACTAAAAACTAAAAAGTCTTGAAAGAAAAGCTAAATGAAATAACTAATACAAATTATCTCAGCTAAAAAGGTTACTGCCTCAGCATGTTGCTGCAATGTTCGCCACTGCAGCGCTGGTTTTCAGGCATAACCTTAAGTGGCATCACATGACACGATAGGGACAGTTTGGAATAAGCAATTTAAGAGTACTGGGACAAAAATAAAGGAAAGAAAAAGGAAACCATAACTAATTATACAAAATACAAAACATAAAACATATAGAGAACATCAATAACTACATAATTTGGTTACTTAACTTTGTTATTATACTCGTATAAAAACTCGTTTTCGGCCTTTATTGGAAAATTTTCTGTTGTTCTAAGAAGTGTTTTTATAAGTGTTTCTTGAATAAAAACAGACTTCAAAGAAATATGAAATGAAGTTTTCGTTTTGTGTCGCAAGTAAATATATAATTAAAACCATACCGACAAACCCTTCTCTCAATGCAATATTTAGAAATGTATAAATAAAACTAATATTCTCTTATCATTCATCCAATTGTAAACCTCTCGAACTATTGTATATGTAAATTATTTTTGCGTGGCACCATCACACACGTAACTTGTCTAGTGTCTGTAAATAGATAGACGTAATGCGACATGACTGCCTCGTTGGTCCAGTGGTTAGCCATGTGGCTTCGGATCACGAGGTCCTGGGTTCGAATCCTGCGTCGATCTATGGAATAAAACCGTGTAAAACCCCATGCCTCGGAGAGTACGTTAAGCTGTCGTTCCAGGTCACTATCAGAAACATCTAATCCGATAACAATCGTTAATTATCCAAATATTTAATCTCTAAACCCGCCAACCCGCTTTGAAGCAGCGTGATGGGAACATCTTGGTTTGGTCACAGACAATAAGGACAATGTATGACTGAGTATTAATGTGTTAGGTGCCAGCTGAAAATAATGATTACAAAAAAAAAAACATTTTCTCTGTACAATAAGTTAACGGCATTATAACAAATTATGTACCACCGATACTAACTACTTATAAATTACGTTATTACGTATTCCTTCTATTTTCTGTGTTATATAGCCTATTTAGTTTATAAATTAGTAATTAGAATATCTAGTTAGAATAGTCTGCCTAGTAAATGGATTCACTTAAAAAGAGCATTAGTAGCTTCTGTGTCTATTGATGTCTAATACGTGTCTGATAACAAAAGCCTTGCAAAGGACGCCCGGAGGGAAAACATTTGGTCGTCACTGCAATAATTGTATTCTGTGGTTTCCCTCGTTGTCCAATACCTATAAAAGAGCAATTTTTGTATATATAAATTTTGTATGTATGTGATTTCACGGACGAATATGATCTAACTAGGTTTCATTTTTTAGAAAACATTAATTTTCCATAAAAAAAAATACTGAGCAAAGCTCGGTCAACCAGGTAATTTAATACTAATAGCTGGATGTTAGCTTGCCAAGTGGGTTATTCGTTAACTCAGTGGCTTTCGAAGCGGGAATGAAAAATACGTAATTTTAACGACTTCCGTTCTAGATATCCTACGAAATATCTTTATTGCCAATAAATATTTTTTTTATTGGCAATATAAAGCGCACAACCCTCAAACTATCGTGGTTGGCTTACATTGCGAGATGAATAGCCTTCAGTTTTCTTTTTACGTGACTCCTATTACACCTACTTGTTATGTGATAACCATGTTTGTGTATTACTTATCGCCTTTCCGATGTGTAACTTGATATTATATTACGGAGACTGTATTTTAATATTAAAGTGTCACTGTAATGTTTCCTTATTAACATAGGTAACTCCATTATAAGCCCTGTTTTTCTGATATTTGATATTTTAGAAAAATGGTAGTAATAGTATTTTATTATACTGTAGTTTAAATATGAGCACGAAGATATGTGCCGAGTACACTTAAAAACAAAATCTCGCAAAATAGCGCGCTATGGAAAATATCGTTCTTTCATTCTGTTAGAACCATATTGTTGATTTTGCCGCTATTACGCGACAAAGTTATTTTTTATACACGATTTTTATATCTATAAGATACACACGAAGATCTTAGGTCTACATATCCTTACGATTGCGTATAGTATATTCAGCATAGATTAAAGACTACTAGATGGAGTCATAACGCGGCTGTAGGTTCAAGAGCGTGACAGACTTATTTAATTCGGCCTTTATTAGAAAGTGATACAAGATTATTTTTTGTCCCTTTCAGCGTGTTCGTTTTTATAATTTGTCAAGAGTGGAATTTGTGACAGAGAAGGGACATATCTGAGCAATTATTAGCTTTTTATTAAATTTGCTGATAAATAATATAACTTTGCGGTTACGATATTAATTTAAACGTTATCGTGCTATGGTGGGTTGTAATATTTTCGGCTGCAACAGTCGCAGCGAACAGAAAATCGAAGGAATTACGTTTCATACGTAAGTAGGCATAAACTTCATTGATTGATGATTTAAAGCTTAGATATGTTATTTTTTAGCAAATTTCATGTATTATGCGTTTACTAAACTATCTTATATAAAGTAATATTTCGTATTTTACGATATTTTAAAACATAACGTTTTATGATGTACTTTAAATGTTGACATGTCATGTCAATAAGGCTGATTTGCTGTCTCACGAGTGGACAGGCTATGGGCTCTATCTAGTAGTCTTTAATCTATGATATTCAGTGTCGAGTGGGGGATTTTACAGAGTCGCTTCGTAAAACGTTAATTTATATGGAATTGAAGCAGCGACATCTAGTTATAACGTGAGAAAACTGCCTCGAAATCGATATAAAAAGTTAATTTTATACTGGGTAAAATGCTCCTATTCGACACTGCGCGCTTGCACAAAGAATGATATAATGTGATAATAGATGCGGAATCTCAAGTGCGATATTTTTTGATTTCGCAGCTATTCGCCGACAGTATCTCTCTTGCTCTACACGTAGTACGTCTGATGACGCATCCTGAATCAGTGCCTATTTACAATTGAATTCAAAATGTAGGTACTTTGTAATATGGAACCATAGAATGTACCTATGTTAAAGATTTTGGTTACTATGACTCGAAAGTAGATGTGTAAGTTTTATTTTATTAGTACTGTGTCATTACTTGAAAAGTAATATGTTTTTGTTTTATTTTTAAAATGTTTAAGGTTCAAATAAAGCTGTTTAGAAATATTTAAAAATCTTTTATTTAAGTATAATACTTTTGTTTTCATTGACAGAATTAGGGCCACTATTTTGCGTAATAGATAATATAAAAAAATATATAAATAAAATAAAAAGTGCTTAATAGTCTCGCCAAGTCGTGCGGAGCAAAACTGATGTTGAAAGTGTATCTATGTGTACCTACTTCATATTTTAAATACAGCTTCGTATAACGAGGTCTTGGGTTGGAGCCTGGATGGCCCTAAGGTTCTCCAAGAAATTCTCATCCTCAATTTCATAAGTAGACAAGTTGGTAGACTTTGCATTACACTCCCATGCTTCAAAGATACCGTTAAGCCGTATCCGTGGATCATAAAATAAAACATAAAAGGCTTGAAGTAGGGCCGGCCGTTAAGGGCCAATAAAAATGGGATGATATTTATACTAATTTTATAAAGCTGAAGAGTTTGGTTGTTCGAACGCGTTATCTCAGGAACTATTAGTTCTAATTGAAAAAATATTTTTGGGTTGGATAGTCCAGGAAGACTTTAGAGCGTATAATATAAAGTTGCGAGCAATAGGCGCAAAGAATCATTGGAAAATGTGGAAATAAACAGGGAAAATGATTCATCTTTGAGGGCTAATCTATACTAATATTAAGGAAGAGTTTGTGACAGTAATCTCTGGATTTACTGAACCAATTTTCAAAATTATTTCACCAATAGAAAGCTACGTTATTGTGGAGTGTCATAAATAAATATAAATAAATATTATAGGTCAATTACACACATCGCTATATAGCCCCAAAGTAAGCGTACTCGTAAGTAGCTTGTGCTATGGGTGCTATGATAACTGATGAATATTTTTATATATATTATACATAAATACTTATAATATATAGATAAACACCCAGACACTGTAAAACATCCATGCTCATCACATAAACATTTTCCAGATGTGGGAATCGAACCCACAGCCTAGGACGCAGAAGCAGGGTCACTACCCACTGCGCCACTCGGCCGTCATAGGCTACAAATTTTTCCAAAATTTATTACGGGCTTTACATAAATTGAATTAAATTGCTTTAATCGCGTTCGCTGCGAAAACTATTGAGGATAGAACAAAACAATCAAAATCTGTAAAAAAATGCGCGATAGCATACCTATGCCTGTCTACGAATAACTCGGAATAACTGCTTTTATAGTTAAAATTGTGGTTTAAAATTAATTTTTGTGAAACTTAAATAGCTGCTCATTTGGTATTAATCTTTATTTTTATAAATTTGTTCGTTAGAACGAAAATTTAATGTAAAATATTTGTGTCCTTCACTCTATACAGTTTAAACAAATATCTTTAAAATATTAGCAAAATAAAAACGTACGGCGCGTACCGCCCCGGCCGTTCGATATAGGCAGTTCATTCTTTGTTTTCTCAACAACTTCGTTTTTTTGTTTTGCTAAATTTACTAATTTCTTCAATCTATAATAGGTAATTTCTACTCATAATAATAGGTATTTCCTACTCAACTTTTTTTATTAAACTTTCTAATAAGGACCACCGTTTGATTATTTGAAGAAATCGCAACTACATCTCAGACAAGAGCGGCCACTGTACGCCGAATAGAGAGAATTCTTTTGAGCATGTACGGAGTCTTGCGAATAGAAGAGAATATAGATCGCAAGCATCTGCTAGAGAGTCTAGCACCAAAAGGTTTCAGCGACAACCTAACCACAGGTTGAATATGTCGAACATATGTTATTGGGAATCTGGCACCCAACGTTCGCAGCGGCTTGTCAGCCAAAGAGATCTCTGCAAGACGTGTGAGAGTCTAGCACTGAAAGGTCTTAGCGACTGGTTAACCACAGACAATGTCGAACATACGTGATACAGAGTCTAGCACCGAACGTTCGTAGCGACTTGCCAGCAAAAGAGCAACTACATCCACTTGACTTGCTATCATCATCATAATTTTTATTTATCCCGAAATTTCCTTCACATTCCTAAATGATAACGCGGTACAAACGGGTCGAAACAAAAATATTTCTTACACGGAACGGAGTCCGCGGGCACTGCTAGTATAATACAAGAGAAACCTAGGCTATTGTACTAGTTTCGTAATCTCATATTAATACCACGCGGACGAAGTCGCTGGCATCCGCTAGTAAATGAATATAATTGAATGCAACAACATTAGAACATTTTTAACGTGTTTTTAGGTCGTGGATTGTAAAGAAAATAATGAATTCAACGGTACATACTAAAATATTATGGGTCACGGTAGGTAATAAAAAAAATAAAAAAAATGTACTATAAAAAATTTAATAGTCATTGTAAGGTAAAAGTAAATTAAATTACATTTTTAAATATAATAATTTTCTAATATCGTTAAGAAATTGCCAAGGCTAACATATAAAATAAAGGAAAATAATAAAAAAAAATATGCTAGAAATTATAAAAATTCTACTTTGTTTGTATAAAATTTTATACGTTCGCAAGAATGCCTAGCTTATATTATGTATAACAATTAGTTATTAATTAGAAGTAATAAAGGCGCATTTTCTAGATATAGTCACATTTCGTAGCACGCGGGGAGTCCCCAAAAGCATTGGCGTGCACAGGCCACTTGATCAGACTTAGGCCTGTGTGTACCAAGATTTCGGTTATAATAACCAACGGTTAACATAAGCTAAACGTAAAATTTACTGTTCACGTCAACCCGTACACCGGTTAAGGGCGTAAGCTCGGTTAAGATAACCACCGTTTTACGTCCTTAACCGGCGTACGGGTTTATTATAAATAGTAAATTTATAGTAAAGTTTTCGGTTATAATAACCAACGGTTAACATAAGCTCACTATAAATTTACTGTTCATGACAACCCGTACGCCGGTTAAGAACGTAAGCTCGGTTAAGATAACCGCCCGGTTTACGTCATTAACCGGCGTACGGGTTGTCGTGAACAGTAAATTTATGTTAACCGTTGGTTATGATAACCAAAATTTGGTGCACACAGGTCTTAGCATTATGTAAACTTTAAAAGAACCACAAACAAGATTTATTTTAACTACTGTTTATATTTATGTATTATTGCATTTCTGTGGAATGCTTACTCTTGTTGTCTGTCTGTCCGCACTATTTATATGTTCCCTTACAACTCCCTAACGACCAATCCCTGATATGAGTGCCGAGTGTGAGTTTGTTACCAAGCGACTGCGTAAAAACGTAACGCACTCTTGTATGGAATTTTAGTATCGCCATCTAGTTATAGCGAGAGTAAACGCTTTTTTTGCTACATAATATGACGTTATGAGTGACTACGTTTTTACGCAGTCGCTCGGTGAAAAACTCACACTTGCCCCAATGATGACATATCCTTATAGTATAAAGTCTGAGGAGTGTTCTGAGCTACTTGGAATGCATATTTTTGATGGTATTGTTGAAACGAAAATATTTCTAGACATAAAATTGTTTAAATTTTGCTACCAGTTTAAATTTTCAATTCGAAAGAAGAACTTATTATGTAGCTTCTTTTCTCTATCTATTCTTCATTCTTACTATGCAGGCTGAAAATTCGATGAAAATACGCCCTTTAAATAATGGATGGAATTGTACACATTTCATTCAAATCAATTTGCTACACACATGATTACAAGTATGTTTTCCTACTTTTAATCTCTAGCAATTATTTACAGATGCATATAGTATAATAGCGTAACATACAAGCTGTACTGACCATTTTAAGGTGGAAACATACTTATATAACATTAGAATGTCTCTTAACAATAACACAGTAACAGTAACACTTTAGTGTATAGTGTCTTATAAGTATGGTTCCATTGTTTTATAAGTTCTAGACGATTTTCAAATTCTTACACATACATTTCATATTAGTATACTTTTAAATGTATACATAGTTATGGTTTTAGAGTAATTTATTCAAATAAATAAAAAATGAACTTAATTTTTTTAATTTCTTAGATGTTACATTTACATTTTGTACACATCCTTATTAACCTCTCAACACCATGAAAATATTTGGATCGACTTCAATAAAAAATAACGATGGCATTCATGGTAGTAACATCATAATATATAGAAATAGTAGGTACATAAAAATGCAAATCTAATGATTTATAGCAGCCTGAATATCTTCGAGACATTGTCGAGTATTTTATTACAGAATTGAGCAATAATAATACATGTCATTAATTATTATACTATAATAATAATAATACACATCTATGTTGACGATTACTGTTACTACAGTCGTTTAAAGTCTTGTTGTTTGGGCCCCCGAGCCCAGCAGCAGGCAAATTAGATTTTTTTATAAATTTTTAATAGTGTTTCTTATCTTTGAAAATTTAAAAAAAAATTGTTAATAAATAAATTATAGAAACATAAAGTCTACAATTTATTTTGTCAGATCTAGTGAATGTGGCACCAACATGGCTTGATAATTTCAACTTAAAACATATATATTAGGTACATTTTTAAAATTATAATTAATAATAATTATTATGCATTGATTTGTGTGAATTTCAAACATGTTTCTTGTTATCTCTTAGAGAAGATATCTCTTCCGTCGCATCATGGCTACTGGTTTATATGTAGGAGATAACTATTATTGATGATCCTATATACCAATGTTAAATCATACATATATAAATCAATAGTGTCATCAGCGACTGTTAAATTCACTCCTTAACATTGATATAATTGTTGATTCAATTACATTGAATTACCAATCAAATTGAATTATGTATACATAATTATAGTTTATCTATTTGTGATTTCATTGCAGTTCAAAATATTGATTAATACATGTCAATCAATTAAATCATAAAATATAAACATAGCCATTGCTTTTGCAACTTTATCATTATTCTAATAAAATAATAAAAGTAATAATTTTGATTAAATTAAGCTACAACATAGTCAAATGATAGAATATTGTGAAAAACATACATTGCCCTTTATAGTAATATCATAAGATTAAAATCTGCCAATGACAAATTTTTTAAATATTAACATATATAATCTGTTGATCAGCTTGGCCAAAATGGTCGGTCCAAGTGCAGAAAATAACCCAGTACGCGTAAAATATGCCCACTGAGATATCTCAAGTAGAAAAAAAGGGAAATGTTGCCAAAAAGGGGTGTAGTCCAAAATATTGCTCTTTTTCATTGTATTGGAGTGAAAGTCTCTCTTTCGCGCTAATGCAGTGAAAGATGCTATATATCTAGTTTTCCGATTGGGTGACGTTTTTTGTTTTCTCTACTTGATATATCTCTTCTGACACATTTTAGGCCTAATGAGGAATATTCTAGACCAAATTCATAGCCAATCATTGACAATCTAGTATAGCACAGGCAATAAATATTTTATTGTGACCTTTGCCTAAGAAAGTGTGCACATTTAACAGATAGACCCATAGAATTGTTTGGACCCATTTATTTTTAAATTTTTAGAAGTATTTAAGTCATAAAACAGAATAGGCTGTTTTATACAACTTTTTATCTCGTCCAATTTTTTTTCAAAATTATTTTGGGGCAAATATAAAACAATTATCACATTTTTCAGGCCTCTAATTTTGTCACGACTATATTGGCGTGTGTCCAATATAAGGCAGCCTTTCCACCATATAGGAATGGAAACCAGTATGTCTATTCTTATTGTTCTACATTGCTTCCAGCTGTACCAATTATGTACAATTTACTCCGCCCATATCACATGGTATGCGAGACACACTTTCATAGATTAATTAGTGTAAGATGATAATAATTTTCTTATGCAATGTACCTCTTGTATCTCAAAATAAGACTTCAACATTTAGACATAAGCTATGGCAATGGGTCAATTAATCTAATCCACTTAACACATTCACTGTCCAATGAGACCAATGTGGGTTCATAATAGATATTGATCTGAATGAACATGGACTGGGAATGTTTTAACTGAATAGATTGAAGTGGCCACACTTAATGGTCATTTCGCAGACCATAGTTGCTCTGCAGGTTGGAAAGGCCTTCACCTGATTTTAATTTTACCTCACTTCCAATTCAATTACTGTTGTTCAAAGTTATCTACATCATTCAGAGCACTGGGGTCCTCCATTTCTTCCTTAGCATTATTCTCAATAACAGGCTCATTGATAGGGATATTAGCGTTTAAAGCAGGGCTTAATTTCGGCGGTTGTGCCGCTGGTGTGACTCTTGAAGAGGCTGATGGATTAGGAGCACTTTTGGTGGTCATTGAAATTTTTAATTTCGTAATCTCTTTCTCCAGCTCGTCAATTCTTTTCTTCCTCTCCTCTAATTGAGTCGTCAATGTCTCTTTCTCTAATCTTAAAGTTTCTAATGTAGCTGACTTGCTCATTTGTAAATTCTTCAATGACTGCAACTCTGTCTTACAAAGTTCGACATCTACTAACGTTCTGTTGACTTGCATCTCTGTCTTCACTACCTTAGATTTATATTCTGATATGTCGTTGGTCATCTTAATTTTTGAACTTTCTAAATCATTCACTTTTGTGTTGTAAATATCGCGTTGTTGTTGATACCTTAACGATTCCTCCATACATAATGTCTGCTGCCGCGAACATTCCTGCAACTGTGTACTGACCTCAGATAGTCGATTTTGTAATTCGGTCTCCATACTCCAACTATTCAGTAGTGAAAGGGTAAGTAGAATTGATACCGCAAAAACAATATACATTGGCCAACGACGCATGTTTTCTATACCCATATTACACGTCCACTATAATGCTAGCCACCGCGTCTACTTTTACACTCTTAAAGCTATTTATATAACAAGTTTCTTTTTATTGTTTTTACTTTAAATCCAATTTAATTTAGCCGACTAACCACCATTCTTTATTCAACTCGGCAAATGCAAATGTTGCCAGCTCCAAAAATTGCATTTTTTAAGTTACATATCTGTATATTTGCAATACAGAGTATATAACCTATGATAAATGCGACATTATTATAGTTTTTATAGTAGCTCTGTATACTGTGACCGTAGTTAATTAATCATCATCATTATTAACCTATTAACGGCCCACTACGGCCCGCTTAGGGTGATAATGTTTCATTTATTAACGATTACTATCAGATGTTGATGTCAGTGACCGGGACCGACAGCTTAACGTGCTCTCCGAGGCACGGGGGTGTAACACCACCAACTTCCCGACTCCGGCTTTGGAATGTATTGAGAATTTGATAGAAGAATGAAAAACTCAGAATTATTACGTGACCCTCATGGTCTAGTAGTTAGCCAATCTGGCTCCAATCACGAGGTCCAGGGTCCGTAGTTAATTATTATACCTTAAATTAGATATATAGAATATTAGACCTACCCATAGAAATTACAAATCTATTAAAGGCCCGGCCTCCTTTGTAAAAGAGCAGCTACATATTATTATCATTATCAGACTTTGATGATAACAACTTGAACTGACGGCTCTACGTGCTTTTCGAAGGTCACCGACTTTATGACTCCAACCTTAGAATTCACTGAAATCTTAGAATAAAGAAAAACCCAGGATCTCATGATAGAAGCCACGTAGGTCAACGACTAGACCATTGAGGCAGCACATAATATTGAAATTAACTACCACGATACGTAATTGCGGAAAATTTCAAGTATCAATATAGTTGCAGTCACAGTACACGATTGACACGATTACCATTAGAATGATACTAGCGCCCTCATTTATTTCTACCTATATTTTCATAACATGGCAATATTTTTGTGCGGTCACGTGACCAAGTTCCCATAGACTACACTCCTTCATCGACTTCTTTGGTTTATAGCCACGAGGTTTTTAGTAATATTTCAATTTATTAGTGAATTAATAAAAAGATAACTGATATTCTTTAGATAAAATGCCTCCAAGTAATCCATTGCCACCAAAAGAGAATGCTCTTTTCAAAAGAATATTGGTAAGTTTCGTTGTAAACATACAGTTAGCTTTAAGTGGCTTGTCATTCTCTCCTATTTAAATCTAAATAAAAAATAGACCGATTGATATGAAAATTTAATTATACCTCAGTTGTATTGCCCGTGACTGTCTTTTCCCATGATATTAGTTTTAACGATGTATCTTACAGGATTTCGCTATAAAACCTTTACATCTTTCATCTGCATTATTTGGGTTGCATCCAATAATAAATAGAGGTTAATGAAAACTAATTAATTATCTAATATTTTCAGCGGTGTTATGAACATAAACAGTACAAAAATGGCTTGAAATTTGCCAAGCAAATATTATCAAATCCTAAATTTGCAGAGCATGGAGGTATGTACTTGAAATGTTTATATTATTTAAGAAAAGTGTAATAGTAGTACATAATAATACCGGTTTTTGTTGTAATATCTGTAAAATCCATAATAACAATTTAATAATAACTACAACAACACAGACAGACTAACAGAGATTGTTGTTATAGTTATTCAAATAATGCATTTTATAATAATGAATCTTTTAGCCATAAAGTTTTATTTTTGGCTTGTTTGTAATTCTTGACTTTTAAAGTATGATATGTATAAAACAAAATATTATTCTACTATGCTCTATTTGCTTAAAATATTGTTTATGTGTAATGGTTATAATTAAATTACTGATTAGCTGAATATGTTTAAAGATATACAGAGTATATAATTGCAGCTCTATGACAAAAGAAAAAAGTTTTATTTAGTTATAGATGGTGAATTTCATTACTTGTGAGGGTCTGTAAAATTTGTTGTGATGTTTTCAGAGACTCTGGCTATGAAGGGGTTGACGTTAAACTGCCTCGGTCGCAAAGATGAGGCATATGAGTATGTTCGTAGGGGTCTCCGCAATGACCTGAAGTCTCCTGTGTGTTGGCATGTTTATGGTCTCCTCCAGAGATCTGACAAGAAGTATGACGAGGCAATAAAGTGTTACCGCAATGCATTGAAGTGGGAGAAGGAGAATATACAGATTCTGAGGGATTTGTCTTTACTCCAAATTCAAATGCGAGATCTAGAAGGTTACAAAGTAAGACTAATTTTTATTAGTTATTTTATTTTAGTTTAGTTTTTAGACTGCAAATCTTATTAAAGGATTTCTAGTGGCTAGTTTCAGTGATGTGATTGTAAATTAATTAAATATTGTCTGTCCATCCTCTGTTAGAGCAGAGTAGTGGGTCTAAGCTTCATGTATCCCTCTTCTGCAAGGAAGGAGGCTGAAGGATGAATATTGTTGAAAACTTTTGGGCAAATATGTGCATGCATTATTTGTTTTCTGGTTTGAAATATTCAAGGTATTTTTTTTCCACTTTTTTCCATTTGTTTGAGGTTCACTGTGGCAAGCTACTAGGGGACAGGCCAGTAATGATCAGGATTATTTGATGATATGACTCTTACTACTTTATGATTGTTGCAGGACATTCTTTTGTAGTGTTAATGAAATTTTGTTTTGAAATGGATATTTTTCTGGATAATGTAGTGTTGAAAATTGACAAAATCATGTTTCATACATTCATAGATAATCATCATTATCAGGCTATTAACAGCCCATTACAGGGTCAGGACTCCTTATAGGACAGGGAATATGGAGCATAGACCCACCAGGCTGCTCCAATGTGGGTTAATAATGTTTCATTTATTAATGATAGCTATCAGATGTTGATGATAGTGACCAGGATGGATGGCTTTCATCACCACCAACTTCTTGACTTTGAGCTAGGAATGTACTGACAATTTCATACAAGAATGAAAAACTTATAACTGCGAGGCACGGGGGTGTAACACCACCAACTTCCCGACTCCGGCTTTGGAAAGTATTGAGAATTTCATAGAAGAATGAAAAACTTAGAATTATTACATGACCCTACCCAGGACAGCCTCATGGTCTAGTAGTTAGCCAATCTGGCTCCAATCACGAGGTCCTGGGTTCGTAGTTAATTATTATACCTTAAATTAGGTATATAGAATATTAGACCTACCTATAGAAATTACGAATCTATTAAAGGCCAGGCCTCCTTTGTAGGAGAGCAGCTACATATTATTATCATTATCAGACTTTGATGATCACAACTTGAACTGACGGCTCTACGTGCTTTTCGAAGGTCACCCTGACCCAGGATTCGAGCCCAGGACCTCATAATCAAAGCCACATAAGTTTACCACAAGACCAACGAAGCAGTCTTCATTGATAATACAATACAAGCATGATGCATCGAGTTTGTGACATATGTTGTAAAATAAATGGGTATTTTTCTTATTTTTATGACATATAACATTAACCTCATTAAACTTTTATGTTACAGGACACTCGTTACCAGCTTTTCATGTTAAGGCCAACGCAAAGGGCCTCGTGGATTGGCTTTGCGATGAGTTATCACCTTCTAGGTGACTTTGAAATGGCGAACAGTATACTAGATGCCTTCCGAACCAATCAGATGAAGGGCCCTTACGACTACGAACACTCAGAGTTGTTGTTATACCAAAACATGGTGTTAGCTGAGTCGGGCCAGTATGAGCGGGCGCTGCATCATTTGCAAAAATTCCAAAGTCAAATTTCAGATAAGTTATCTATTAAGGAGACCTCTGGAGAGTATTATTTGAAATTGAAGAGGTAAGTTTTCTTATATATCACTACATATTATAAAATAAAGTCCCTGCCATGTGTCTGTCTGTCTGTTCACAATAAACTTAAAGAATACTGAACGGATTTTCATGCGGTTTTCATCAATAGATAAAGTGATTCCTGAGAAAAGTTTTTGTATATAATTTGTTGGGGTTTCATATAAATTGGCTCAAATATGATGATAATAGTGGATAAGGCTGCTGGAAGGCCTCGGCAGTGACTAGTTACCACCCCACCGACAAAGACATAATGCCAAGCATTTCAGTGTTCTAGTACAATGTTATGTAGAAACTGAAGGGGTGTGGATATTATCGTACTCCTAACAAGTTAGTTTGCTTGCATCTTGGATTGCATCATCACTTACCTTCTGGTATGATTGCAGTTAAAGGATAACTTTTAATGAAAAAAAATAAAAGGTTTAGATAATTTTGCTGTTATAATACCTTTTGTATTCATTACTACAGGTTATAAACTAACCGATTTTAGTTACTTTATAAAAGTAAATATTTCCTCATGCCGATGCAAACCCATTGAATTTAATTCCCCAACATTTATTTCCAGATATAAAGAAGGTGAAACAGTATATGAAGATTTGCTCAAGCGTAACCCAGAGAATGTCATGTATTATCAGAAGTTAGTAGAAGCTAAACAGCTTCGCGACCCCGACGCCATTGTGGCCTTCTATGAAGTGTACAAGTAAGCTCATTATTTTTATTAATTTAAAGGCGCATCGAGACTTCTGTGACTTGTCAAATGCTCATTGAATCACAGTAATTTGTATGTATGTTGCAAAAAAAGTTCATGAGTACCTAATATAAAATTTAATGTGATTAAAAGATTTTTAGAATTCTACCCCTAAAGATTTATATATGATTTAAAAATTTATATTGAATGTTCTTGATTCAAATATTCAAATCAATTTAAAACAACAACGAATTTTTATCTGTCTGTTTTATTCTGTGCTAATCTCTCAAACGCCTAGACCGATTTTGACGAGACTTTCAAACACTACATTTTTATTCTAGTTATTTTATTTATTTTAATTCCATGCGAATGAAGTCGCTGGCATCCACTAGTACTTTTTCCTTCAGGAGGGGAAATCCTCATGGACACCCTTAAGGGTAGAGCCGGACTCATACCGGCTAAAAACCCCTCCTGCCACCTGCTAGCCGTGTACCCGCCTTACAGCCTATATCACGGTAGCACTTTGTCTTTTCCTCTTATCGCGCTTCTTCTTTTCTCTTTTTTTCTTCCGTCTCCTTTTCCTTTATTATTCCTTCAAGGAATGTAGCGATCATGTTCCACCTTTTTTCAGACTGTAGCATATTAGGTACTAGATTTCCAACAGATATCTCCCCAACCTTTGCACAGAGTTGTCGCCTAAAGTTTTCCCACTCAGGGCAGTGAAATATTGTATGCCTGGCGTCGTCAATGTCACTACAATACATGCATTGCCCGTCTGGTCTTTTGCCAATATCTGCAAGATAACTCATGAAGACTCCATCTCCTGTAAGACACTGGGTCAGTCGGAAGGACATTCGGCCATGCCGTCTTTTTACCCATTTCTCCAGATCTGGAATGAGGCTGTATGTCCATCGTCCTTTGGTTGATAAGTCCCACTCATTTTGCCATTTCACAAGCGTATCTTTCTTAAGAGTTACTAGGGATTCTGACATATTTTTTGTTCTTCCTTTCACTCTCTCAGCAGCTAAAAGGTGGATAGGTGTAAGGCTAGCCAGAACCAGTGCTGCATCAGTGGAAACGGTTTTGTAGGCGGAGCAGACTCGGAGCGCTAGTATGCGTTGCGCTTTTAGGACTAGTTTTCTATGTACAGCATGTTGCATAGCAGGCTCCCAGATAGGTGCTGCATACAGAATTATAGATTGCGTCGCCATGGCTAGCGTCCTTCTTTTGGCGTCGCTTGGACCCTTAGTATTAAGGAGCAGTTTACAGAGGGCTCTTGCAGTATTAGAGGCTTTTCCGCAGACAGTTCTTAAGTGCGGGCCATAATTTAGTCCCCAGTCCAGCTTTACTCCTAAGTACGTTACACTAAGCGATGGTGTTACCGTCACTCCCCCACAGTCAAATTGTATGCCGTGGCTTTTTCTTAACCTATTAAATATAACTGCTTCTGTTTTTTCTGGTGCTAGCTCCAACTTGTTTTGGCGCATCCAGAGATCTATTGCGTGGAGCGACTCGTTTGCTTTGGAGACAAGTTCTTGCATATCAATAGCAGTTACTGAAATCGCCAAGTCGTCTGCATAACACACAAGTTTGACTCCTTCCGGGACTTCAATATTCATGACGTCGTCGTAAAGGGTATTCCACAAAGTTGGACCAAGAACTGAACCTTGTGGTACTCCACCAGTAACTTTAGCCTTAGCACCAACATCTATTTGTATGTAGCGGTCTAAAAAATAATCAACGATTACATTTATAATGTATTTGTTTATATTCCGGGCCTTTAGTTTGTCAATAATAATCGACCATGTTGCGGTGTTAAAAGCGTTCCGAACATCGACCAGGATAAGGGAATTCCACTGGCCTTTACGTTTAGCCTCAGTTGCGGCATGAACTACCTTTTCCACCGCATCCACAGTTGTTCTGCCAGATCGAAAGCCATATTGGTTGTTATGCAGTCCTCCGCATTTCTCAATCTCCTGAATGAGTTTGATGTTTATAAGTCGTTCGTAGGTCTTTGCAATAACATTGAGCAAGCAAATTGGTCTGTACTTTGTTGGTTCTTCCTGTGACTTTTTTGGCTTGTCAACCAGAACCAATTTGGCCGTTTTCCAACTGTCGGGAAATTTGCCTTTTTTAAGCAAATTATTAAAGAGACCAGCGAAATACTCCACATTATTGCCCACAACAGACTTTATGATCTCAGGTGGAATTGTGTCTGGGCCGGGGGCCTTTCTAATTTTAATTTTTTTACCACATTCGATTATCTCCTCCCGCTTGAAAGCAACATTTTCGAATTTCGTGTCTCCTAAAGCTTCTTTCGATAATTCACGTATGGGTGGAGACGTGATGAACAGGCTTTCAAAAATACCCCTTTTTTGATCCAACGATAAGCACGTTTTGGGATTTGGTATTTGCATCTGTCGTTTAACTATCTTGTAAGCATCCCCATATACGTCAGCTTCAAGGCACTTGCATAAGGCTTCCCACGCCTTGGCCTTTGCTGTTGCTATCTCCTTTTTTAGCTCTGATTTAGAAGTCTTATACTCTTGGTACAGAATTTCTCTTTCCTTTTGTTCTTTGCATTTTTGAAATTTGCGTCTTTTTCGCCTAGTCTCTTTAATTTTTTCTTGTATGATTTCATCCCACCAGTATGGTAGTTTATAGTTATCATCGCATTTGACCTTCGGTGTATTTTTTCTGTATGCTATATCTATAGCTCTCTCACATTGGACTTCATCTATTATTTTATTATTAATCTCTTTTCTAAAGCAGACGCTAAAATTTTCTAGATTAGTCTTTCCTAGCACGTACTTCAGTTTTTTATTTATTTCCTTATGGATTTTTGTCAGAATGAGCTTATGGTCACTCATCGATTCCTCGTCTAGGACAGACCAGATAATTTTCTCTGTAATGGAGTTTGCACTGACGATAGTCAAATCGATAAATGATTTCCCATTTGATCGTATGCAAGTAGGTAGCACGCCATCATTTAGGATGACCAGATCTAATCTGTGAATCCATTCTAAGAGTTCTTCTCCTTTTTCGTTACTTTGCGTTCCTCCCCAGCAAGGATGTTTTGCGTTAAAATCTCCTGTGATTACAATTTTTTTATTTCTTCTTTGACCTTCAAACATATCCTGCTGAATTTTGTTTAAGTTCTCTTTAAAGTGGTCTACCGAGCATTTGTTTGGGCTCATATAAACGCTGTATAGAATAAATTCAGTCGTCTCTACACAGATAAATGACTTTGATGTGCGGAAAGTTCTGACTTGGTAATTTTTGCTAAAGTTCACAATCATAGTATCGAAGTCCGTATCACAATAACAATTTTTTCCCTTAAGTTTGCAGATGCCTGTATTAGGTTCGCTAATGGCAATGAAATCACAGTGTTTTTGGGCTGCGACTACATTGGCCATATCATGTGCGCTCTCACTCCTATTCGCATTTAGCTGCAGTATTACGAATGTACTATTTTTTCTCTGCGGTCTTTATTCTTCCTCGAAGTTTTAAGCGCTAGTTGGAAGGATCTGCAACTAATGCTTCCAGCGACGTGGCCCGTTTCTTTACAATGCGGACAAAACGGAGTTTCGTTGCAGTCTTTGGCTTTGTGGTCGGCACCACTGCATTTGCGGCACTTATTACTCCTGTCCTCCTCATTGCATTGCACGGCCTTATGATTGTAACCCCAGCATCGATAACACCTTAATATTTCAATTCTTTCCATTATTTGACATATATTAAGCCCTACTCTAAGTTTACCTTTATCCAGAATTCTCTTGCTATCTGTTTCTTCCATCCAAATTGTGGCTATTTGGTTGCCATTTCTCATAGGCCGCAATGCTTTTACTTCTAGATGTTCTTGATAATGAATTTGGTTTGTGTTTCTTAATGCATCTTTAATATCGTCTTCTTCTGCGGTGGCATCTATATCTCTTATATGTAAGCATTTCTTTTTAGTATGGTTACGTACTGCGATCTTGCAATTTTCGAGTAGTCCGTTTATGACTGTATCCTTGTTTACATTTCCTGATAGTCTTAACAAAACTTTACCACTAGTACTAGAATAATAAGAATTTTATTAACTAGCTCTTTTTTATTGCAATAACTAGAGGACGCCCGCGACTCCGTCCGCGAGAAATTCTGTTTCGTGATAATACGAAAAAAGTTTCGATTAAATTGGTTCAATAGTTTAGACTAACAACACGAGCAATACTTTGACAAAGAAACCATCATACAAATTATGTCTTTACCAATAACCTGAGAACATACACTTTAGACCTTTACAGTTATGCTGCATGACAGCATAAATAACCCTACTAAAACTTTCCCGGAAGAGCTCCGTCACAAAAAATCTCTACTACTCTTTAGATCTCGTATAAGCCTCTATTTTGTTAATGAATTTTCAGAAAAGAATTCCCCAAAGCAATAGCGCCGCGGCGCCTACAATTGACTGAAGCGCGAATGCCGAGCTTTGAAAAACTTGTAGACGAATATTTAAGGCATGGACTCCATAAAGGAATCCCTCCACTGTTTGTTGATTTGAGGTAAGATTATTAATATAAAAATTTTTTTTGTTTAGTAAATTTTGGCGAACATTCTGTAGGAAAAACTTCATTTAAATAAAAATCAATTACAAAAATCTAAATGTTTGGCATATAATGTTTCATAGGATGTCAGGAAAGTTCAAAATCAAATCATTTATTTAATAATATTGACTGCTATAAATAAATACACTACATATAATATACAATACAGTTGTATTAAATAATTTTTTTTATATACTACAATTTAGCTCTTGAGTGCAATTACGATGCTGCAATCTAAGATGGAAGCAGACTAATTAGTTCTCTCTCTGCAGTCGTTCATTCATTACTGAATATTGTGGTCCTGGTAAGATCCCAACCTCAAACGGGTCCATTTTTTCCACCGGCTTCTATCGGTAGCCATCTTCGCTATCATATAGAAATTCATCTTGTTGTCTTCCATCAGTTGGTCAGCCCATCGTGTAACATGAAAAACTCATAATTACTGGTAACACTGAGGTGAAAAGACCGAGGGTGGAGAGCGGACCCTCGGATTATGAGTTTCTCAAGGCTGCCGCCCTCCCACCGGATAATGTGTCCGAAATAAGCTAGTATACGCTGATAACATAAGGAGGACAGCCTAATCTTAACTCCAAGCTGCGATAGAATAGACGCGTTTGTGCGTTTGGCTGTTCAAGGTATTCTTAACATGCGCCTCCAGTACCTCCATTTTATATTTGTTTGTTGACAAGCATTCTCAATCGAGATTGGCTTTAGTATAGTTAGGAGTAGGATAATATCCACACCTCTTCAGTTTGAAGAATCCCTTATACTCTACTGAGATCCCATTATTTTTGTTTTCAGGTCACTATATGCTGATGAAAGTAAAGCGGAAACGATAGAGAAACTAATTCTACAATACATAGAGAACCTATCAAAGTCGGGAACATTTAGTTCGTCACCGGACGAGGTGAAGCAGCCGGCGAGTGCGCTGCTCTGGGCGTACTACTTCGCGGCGCAGCACTACGACTACAAGCAAGACACGGACAGAGCGTTGCAGTATATTGAAGCGGCGATAGAACATACGCCCACTTTGATAGAACTGTTTATTGTTAAGGGTAGGATATACAAGGTGAGCTACATTTTATCCCAAAATTCCCACGCGAACGAGATTTGGGTGGGTGAAATCGCGGGGGTCCGTTAGTATAAATAAATAAATATATCTAGCTAGGTTTCATTCTTAGATTTTCTAAGAATGAAATCAAGCTAAAGTATAATTACGTCGACCTCCGTTGATCAGTGGTATGCGCGGTGGATTTATAACACGGAGGTCCTGGGTTCGATTCCCGGCGAGGCAGATTGAGATTTTTTTTAATTTGTCTTGGTCTGGCTGGTGGGAGGCTTTCGCCATGGCTAGTTACTACCCTACCGACAAAGACGTACCGCCAAGCGATTTAGCGTTCCGGTACGATGTTGTGTAGAAACCGAAAGGGGTGCTTCCATCTTAGACTGCATCATCACTTAACATCAGGTGTGATAGCAGTATCAATAATAAAAAATAAAATAAGGGCCAATTTGTAGTCCATAAAAAAAAATTCCAACAATAAAGTACCGAGCAAAGTGCGGTCAACTAGGTACATTAACTTAAAGTCGCCCCTAAAAATACGGGATTCGCCGAATGCCGTATGTCTACCATCATCATATGCCGCAATTCTACGCCGCTTATGTAGAACCGCCAAATCGCATTCTAGCTTTAGCATCTAAAGCTTCATGGCTCCTATAAAGATTATCTCTCTTCCTACCTTTCGTTGTTATTTTATGTACTTACATTAATTAAAGTGAATATTGATTGGTTCCAGCACGCCGGCGACCCAGTGTCGGCATACAAGTGGTTGGAAGAGGCGCAGGCGATGGACACGGCGGACCGCTACGTGAACAGCAAGTGCGCGCGGTACATGCTGCGCGCGGGGCACGTCAAGCGCGCCGAGGAGATGTGCTCCAAGTTCACCAGAGAAGGTACGCGTTGATTCCAGCACGCCGGCGACCCAGTGTCGGCATACAAGTGGTTGGAAGAGGCGCAGGCGATGGACACGGCGGACCGCTACGTGAACAGCAAGTGCGCGCGGTACATGCTGCGCGCGGGGCACGTCAAGCGCGCCGAGGAGATGTGCTCCAAGTTCACCAGAGAAGGTACGCGTTGATTCCAGCACGCCGGCGACCCAGTGTCGGCATACAAGTGGTTGGAAGAGGCGCAGGCGATGGACACGGCGGACCGCTACGTGAACAGCAAGTGCGCGCGGTACATGCTGCGCGCGGGGCACGTCAAGCGCGCCGAGGAGATGTGCTCCAAGTTCACCAGAGAAGGTACGCGTTGATTCCAGCACGCCGGCGACCCAGTGTCGGCATACAAGTGGTTGGAAGAGGCGCAGGCGATGGACACGGCGGACCGCTACGTGAACAGCAAGTGCGCGCGGTACATGCTGCGCGCGGGGCACGTCAAGCGCGCCGAGGAGATGTGCTCCAAGTTCACCAGAGAAGGTACGCGTTGATTCCAGCACGCCGGCGACCCAGTGTCGGCATACAAGTGGTTGGAAGAGGCGCAGGCGATGGACACGGCGGACCGCTACGTGAACAGCAAGTGCGCGCGGTACATGCTGCGCGCGGGGCACGTCAAGCGCGCCGAGGAGATGTGCTCCAAGTTCACCAGAGAAGGTACGCGTTGATTCCAGCACGCCGGCGACCCAGTGTCGGCATACAAGTGGTTGGAAGAGGCGCAGGCGATGGACACGGCGGACCGCTACGTGAACAGCAAGTGCGCGCGGTACATGCTGCGCGCGGGGCACGTCAAGCGCGCCGAGGAGATGTGCTCCAAGTTCACCAGAGAAGGTACGCGTTGATTCCAGCACGCCGGCGACCCAGTGTCGGCATACAAGTGGTTGGAAGAGGCGCAGGCGATGGACACGGCGGACCGCTACGTGAACAGCAAGTGCGCGCGGTACATGCTGCGCGCGGGGCACGTCAAGCGCGCCGAGGAGATGTGCTCCAAGTTCACCAGAGAAGGTACGCGTTGATTCCAGCACGCCGGCGACCCAGTGTCGGCATACAAGTGGTTGGAAGAGGCGCAGGCGATGGACACGGCGGACCGCTACGTGAACAGCAAGTGCGCGCGGTACATGCTGCGCGCGGGGCACGTCAAGCGCGCCGAGGAGATGTGCTCCAAGTTCACCAGAGAAGGTACGCGTTGATTCCAGCACGCCGGCGACCCAGTGTCGGCATACAAGTGGTTGGAAGAGGCGCAGGCGATGGACACGGCGGACCGCTACGTGAACAGCAAGTGCGCGCGGTACATGCTGCGCGCGGGGCACGTCAAGCGCGCCGAGGAGATGTGCTCCAAGTTCACCAGAGAAGGTACGCGTTTCATGTGAAGCTACGTAGGTAAGAGAGATAGTAGTTTGTCTACTTCTGTAATCTTTCGAGAGTTCAATGTCCTTTATTGCCAATCTGGTCGGAGGAAGCGCAGGCGATTTGCCTTCACTCACTTTGTTTATTTTTGAAATTGCACTCGTATCTTAATCGTTAAGCAACTGTTTCATAATTTATTATTATTTTGTAATTTATTCTTTCCAGGAGTGCCCGCTACAGAGAATCTAAACGAGATGCAGTGTATGTGGTTCCAAACGGAGGCCGCGGCCGCCTACCAGCGGTCGCAGCAGTGGGGCGAGGCGCTCAAGAAGGCACACGAGGTCGATAGGGTGAGTTGATAACCTACATGGATGTGCAAAGTACAAAGAATTTAAGGGATCGAACTTCTCAGGGGCTTGGACGGTGCGTTTTTAACTGGTAGCACGGCAAACGCGCCGTTCCAGTGCCCCAGCAATACGGCAGCAAACGTTTAAGTTTTAAACTGCTTACTGCTCGCCACCCTATTGTTTAGGATCTCCGTTCTCATACTTACGTCGATTTGAGGGAGCTCTTTGTTGTTGTCTACGCCTGGTGGACGGTGACGCGATATGGTGACAACCCCTATCCGAGTTGATGTAGTGTTCTATGGATCTAACGTCCGAATATTAAATTAAAATTCAATTTAATTACCTATTAATGACAATTTGCATTAGAAATCTGTAAAAATAAGTTATCTCGAGACACCTTAAATTTTATTGAGTTTGAGTATTCGGGCGCATGAGTTATAAGCATACAGTTGACTAGAAGCGACTATGTTTAATACTATGCTAAGATTATTTATTGCAGCACTTCTCCGAGATAATGGAGGACCAGTTCGACTTCCACTCGTACTGCATGCGCAAGATGACGCTACGCTCGTACGTGGGCCTGCTGCGGCTAGAGGACGTGCTGCGCTCGCACCCGTTCTACTTCCGCTGCGCGCGCGTCGCCATCCAGGTGTACCTGCGGCTGTACGCGCACCCGCTGCAGGACGTGCCGCAGACCGCCGAGCCCGACACAGGTGCGTGCCCTCATTATCATTATCATCATATTCATTATCATTAAATACATGATTCTGAATCCCTTAGCATTGGAATATTTCGTCGCTCTATTCCTGATTTTGTCTAATTGCGCCCTCTTTGTGACTGGCTGTAGACTACTGAGTTTGACACAGGTGCGTGCTGATTTTGTCATTATTATGATTATTATCATCAAATACCGCGTGGAGGAGTATTACTACTGCATTGGCGAGATGACGCTGTGCTCGTACTAGGGTCAGCTCCCCAGTTTACGAGCGCCGCGCTCGCATTTTTTTCTACATGCGCAGCGCTCGCACCCGTTCTACGTGGATTAAAAAACTACTTAACTACTACTAAAAAGGATTTACTACGAATAAAAGACAAATAAACTTCGTAAAAGCAGGTTCAAATACAAAATTTACAAGCAAGTCGTACTCAATCTTAAGCACTGCACCTGATTGAACTATAATAATAGACTCGTATGAAAAACACTAGAAGATTTAGCTATTTTGAAATTTAGACTGGACATTTTCTTTTTTTCGAAACAAAATAAACGTAATACTTGTTGAGCTTACAGTGCCGTGGGAAACAAATATCCCTAAAGACCATACATTGACATATTTAATAGTAAGTACTATATATATATATATTTAATAGTAAGTACTATGGTCTTCGGGTGCAATGCAAGATTCACGACAAAAGTGTCTTGAGATATGTTATATACTAGAATGAATTTTTATTTTCATAAACAAAAACATTGTAATATATGTTTTATGTTATATGTTATACAGTCTAATTTGCGATGGTCTAATTGCTTGCAATAAGCAATCAGCTTTGACTGACGGTTGCCATGGCAGCCCTTTTTTGACATGGCAGCTTCTCGTGAAAATAGGACAACATAAATGGTGTGGAGTAGGTAGCTTAGAATTTTTTTTGGAATCTTTAACCTATATATTATATTCACAGCAAACTTTAAATATATCAGTAACCTCTATATGCTGGGATAAATCTAGTACCAACCAATATATTTTTTTACTACAATGACGTTAGGTATTTTAAATAACTGTTCCAAATTTCATGTAGACATAGTGTCATAATTATTATAGTTATCAAAATAATCGAGTGTGAAGAACGAACCGACGACCGTATAGACGGAAGGGTTCCATTTTACCATTATGGTAAAACTTCTTTGATTAATATTCATGACATAAAAAATAAAAGTTTGTTAATTAAAATTATTTTCAATTCGGAAATGAAGGAATTAAAAAATCCAAATATTAAACTTATGCAGTCGTTGTTCTAAAACATTATTGACGTGTATTCTCTCAGTAAGCTAATATGATGATAATGCGATTAGAAATCTTTTTGGCGTTTTAGCCCGCTTTTGATTCGGACACTTTTTAGCGCTGACCCGAAGTCCATAGTATTAATATGTTAATGAGACCATACATTAAAAGTGAATAAGTATTATGACCTTACAAATGACCTAACAAAAAATTGCTATTTGGTTAGTTTATATGCAGAAGTGGGTGCGAGAGGTATACCAGCAAAATCTCTATATAATGCGATTCAAATAACAATAGGAAAAAAGCTAGCGCCATCTTGGACCGCATTGGTCGACAACTTCAGACTTTGTAGTATGATGTGCAAAAAAAGTCAGGGTACAGTAACAAAAAATAAATTTATTTTCATTATACATTTTCATCTTCACTCTCTTCTGAGTTTGAGTAATCACTATCAGAGAGATCTAAATATTATGTAAATAAGTACGAGTATCTGTAAGAAAGATTTTACCGTAAATGGCAACCTTAGCATTGTGTCCTTAGCAGCAGGTCCGTGGCTTCTAATAGTTCACGACGTAATCTTTAAGAGGTTTTATTTATTTATTATTTACTCATATTTATTAATCAATTATAAGTAAGTAGTTATATTATTATATTATTTAAGTTCTGTTAAAATAATAATTTTATTTTATTATTTTAAAGTAACTTTTAGTTTTCGGTGTTTGTGCTAACGCTACTTACGCTTACGCTGATTTCAGTATGAAGTTGGTCCAAAACAGCGCTAGTTTCATTCCCATTTGGTTTTTGAATCACATTATATAACCTGATCATAGCCCTGGGCCCTACTAGAACTGCAGAAAGCTCTATTACAGGACGAGTGTTCAAAGGATGCTACTAGATTGGGTTGGGCAGGGAGAATAATTCGACCAGAGAATGTGCATTGACCGGTCATAAAGAGTTCTCTTAAGCCTACATCCGTGTCGCAAGTCTCGGGCTCTGTTCCGCGTTTTTCTCTCAGCCACATGCTGGACCCGGCACCCGCACGGTGAATCAATGGAATGGCAAGATATTTGTCTCTATCTGGCTGTGAGTGGTTGCCAAGCAACTGTTTTTTGTTTTCATCTTTAAGTCTTAAAAATTCTTTAGTTAACATACGTAAAAGCGATTTTGCTAATAATTTAGTAGGTACATATATCTATAGGCAAAGCGTCTTACAAAAGTAGAATAACTATACCAAGGTTGCATTTCAATATCGGAAGCACACACAGTTAGGTTTTGTCACCTCTGGCGCTGCTATAAATATTTCTTACAGTCTTTCATATCGTAATTTTATGCAATTTTGTAAAAGTGATAAAAGAAAAATAAAGCCAACTCGCTGTAATACCTGCCTGTTTCTAACACAGATTCGTATTTCCAAGTGTCTTTACTATAATAACAACATCTAGTTTGGTGACCTGATTTTTTACTTGCGATTTTTTCGCAGTGCCTCTGTGTACATTTCTGCTAATTTTCGCTTTGGAACTAATTTGCATAAATTATTTATGATTATATAATGTTATGAAATTCATTCATTTTGATGTTACATAAAGACTGGTAATAGAGTACTAATTATTGTTAATTTTATTTAATAGTATGTGCCGTTTTCACGAGCAATTTAAGCCCAATTTGTATTTTAAACGGCGCTTATTTTATGGAGATATAAATGAATCTTAATCATTTTTTTACTAGAGGATTTTAAGAAAACAAAGGCTGATACATTAAACATTTTTAATTTTATTTCTTATTTCAAAATCATTTGTTTATAAAGACATACAAAAATCACAATTGCTCATCAAAGTTTTATAAAACAATTTCAAAAGTATCAAACAGATATTCACATTTGCAACAATGTTCACACACACGCCTACACACAGTATCACATCTAATGAGTTCAATACTGACATACATGAATAAATTACTTATATCTACGCTTGCACCACTGTCTCTTAACGTTAATAATTTAATAAATAGTTCCTCTAAAAAACTTGTTAGCGTTCGTTTTGTTTCACAACAACAGTCGCACTTCACTGCATTTTAATAATGCGTTTTTAAATATTATGGCAATGCGGGCGGCCCGCTAGTCTTTTCGTACTAATACTACTTAGGACACTTAAAACATCACATTTGCTTTGTATTTACACGTATCGTCGCCTGCGGCGTACAGTTCAGACTAGAGCTTTGGTTTCACCGTCCGTACCCGGGCGATCGGTATCTCTCCCGCGCGGCCTGCGCCGCCTGCGGCGTGAGGAAGTACACGTGCGCGCCTTCCCCGGGCAGCCGGTACGAGACGAACGAGCCCGGCCGGCCTTCCCCGGCGGTGTTCACTGGCCCTATCCACTCGGCGTCGGGGTTCACGGGCGGCAGAGGCCTCTTGTAATTCACATCCGTGTCCCCGCCCAGCGAAGGCCCGTTCAGGTCATACTGCTCACCAGTATACTGAGGCCTTTGTACTTGCGATTGTATTCTATATTGTTGCGCTTTCCTGTAACCGGGGTCCGGTATCGGTATGAACTCGCTGTCAGGATTGATATCGGGTCGTGGAAACCTGTCGTTCACTACCGTGTCGTCTTTTAGCGACGGTGGATTCTGTCGTTGATACACTGCCGCGTTGGGCGAACCTTGGCGAAAGGCTATAGATTCGCTGTAAGGGTTGACAGTTGGACGGGGAAGGCGATCGTTGACGTTCGTGTCCTTGTGCAGCGATGGTGGATTCGGATTTTGCGAATCGACGATCTCGTAATCGTATTGCAGGTTTATGTTATTGTTGATTGGTGTCTTCACAGATTCGAGCGGAGGTGTGACAGCTAGGCCATTGACATCGTGAGTGTCATCTAACTTTTGACCGAACACGTCGAAAGAATTCTTGGTAATGTCGTCAATGTATTTTTCGTCCTGTTTAGTATAATAGCCGTGACTGATTGGATTAGGCGTCGTACTCGGGTGTTTGTTTACATGGAGCACAGGTTTTCCGGTTTGGGCTGGAATATAATTCACATTCGTTTTAGGAGTTGAGGCTTTGTTATAAACGGAGTCTTCGTAATCTTCGTCCCTGGTTTTTGTTTTCGGATAATATCTAGACGAAGTCGGGTTTTCAGTTGTCACATGTGCATTTTCCACTAGATATTGTTGATGGTATCCCGATGCAACTGTCGGTGTGATTGCGTTGAATTCGTTTTCTAAGTTAAATGGTTTACTGTAACTCACCATTGGTCGGAATGGTTCAGGGTCTAATTTAGGTGCTCTGAACGTTAGTTTTTCTGGTCGGTGTTTTGTATCGTAACTGAATTCATACACCGGTCTGGAAGTCACGGCTTTCGGTTTAGTCGAATGAGGTCTGTGCGAGTGTGCCTTTGGCCTTTTTGTGGTGTATAGTTCAATAGTCTGTTGAATGTCAGCTATTTGTTGATAGAATGAATCGGGCCGTTGTTTTATTTGCTGCACGTACACGTTCTGTTGTTTGGGTTTTTGTACGCTAAAATATTCTTGTGTAAGCGTTCGCGGACCTTGTTTTTGCGGCCATAGGAACAGAGCGTCAGCTTGGTCGATTGATCCATAAGCGACGTCAACGGAAGGCGTAAATCCAGATTGCGAGTTCACATTTTGATTTTGGGAATAAGGTCGCTGACTCGGTACAGTTTTATAATAATTTCTCCCATCAAAGAATGGATTCGGAGCAGGCGAACTTTTTGGTTGTTCATCGAAGAAGTAGAAGGAAGCAATAGCGTCTTCATTTGGTTTACGATTGTAAACTGGTTGTAATTTGGTTGTAGGAACTGCATCGTTTTGCGTGTTGGTGTAGTAAGCTCTCAGAGGTACGGATGTTGATGTTATATCGTTAGTAAATTCATTGTTAGGCTTTTGCGGTACCTTGTACAGAATGTACGGTTTGTCCGCAGTTGTTGGATTTTTATTATCGTAAACTGTTTCAGGATAATCGTAAAACACCGAAACTGAAATAGGTTTCGATGTAAGTTTCGTTCTCGTTTTGTAAACCGGTTTTTCGGTTTTTGGTTTCGTCGTAACATCGTCTGGCAGATTGTGGACTCTGACAGGAGTTCTCGGTGGTATTGTTTGTAAACGCTGCGGCTTTCTGTGTTTTGGTGCAGTTACTACTTCCACTTGTGGGGTTGTAGTAGTTGTAGGAGTTTCCGTAGTCCACGCTTCTGTGGTAGTAGGCCTTGTTTTGTATTTACCTCTATACCCGATAGTTGAGGGCTGTTTAGTAGTAACTTTTGCCCTCGAATGAGTTGTAGATGGCGGCCTTGTACTTTTGACAGCGCCTGTCGTAGTTTTTTCTTCGAGAGGTGCAAAGAAATCGGGCGGTGGCGGTAGTATAATTCCTGGTACGAGAGGCCCGGCCGGTACGTTACTGTGATAGTTAGTGTGATAAGAAAAATTGTATGGCGGCGGATAATAGATCGAAGGGTCGTCTTCGTCGTAGAGGTCGGTCTGGTTGCTGGGTGGTGGTAGAAATGCTGCGCCCGGTGGAAAGCCTTCTGGAAAAGAGCCGTTTATGGATCCAGGGTAGGGGAATGCTCCTTCGCTCGCATTCCCGGGTAGGAATGGGAACGGAGGATCTGGCATCGTCTCTCCCCAGGAAGTAGTGTTTCTCTGATTATCACCCGCGGGGTAGGGCGCTCCCTGTGGGAAAAGGAATGGCGGAGGAGGTAGAGGGCCTTCGCTTTCTCCTGCAGGGAAGGGTGGGAATAGGGGCGCAGGGATACTGCCGTTAGGCGTGAGGAAGACGAGCGGGCCGTCGTCGGAGAGTCGAACTGGAAAGGGCGGTGGTATTTTGGGTTTCTGCGGTAACTTTACTTGCCTTCTGGGCGCCTCGTAGCTATCGATCGGTGGCCATGGCCTGTCTTCGGCTTCCTTCGTTCGCTCTGGGAATGAGCCACCTTTTAGAACCAATAAATGATCCTCTGCGAGCCATATTTCGTCTTTTTTAAGTCCGCCTAGACTCTGCAGATTATCTTTCGATCTAGTCTCAGAATTCAGCTCGTAGCTCAAAATCCCAGGCCGTTTGAGTGGTTTTGAAAATATTTCGTTCTGTAGAAGTCCATATTTGCCTTCGGCCACTTGATCGGATAGCGTCTTTTTATCTTCATCTATTTCTTTCAGTTTCCCGGCCTCCTTCCCTTCGCCAGCGCTCGACATGAGCATGCCGTCGTCCCAGATGCCTTGATTCCATCCCACGGTGCCGCCCGATAGTTCGGGTAATATCACTCCCGCGAACTTTCCACTTTCGGTTTTCGTGTTCAGATTGATGGAGTTTTTGAAATTGCCGTGGTCCTTTTCCGGTTTGATTTTCATGTGGCCGCCGATGAGACGTCGAATCATTCGCGTCGACTCGGCGGCTTCGGAGTCTGATTTGGCGGCGAGAGATCGCTGGTCGCGCACGAACGAGTCGGGCGGCAGCACGTAGGTGGGCACAAGGACGCTGGCGCGAACGACGCACGCCCATGCCAGCGCTAGCGTGAGCACTGACGTCGCCCCTCTCACCATCTGAAAGTTTAGTAAACATCACTTCTTTAGTTATGCTGCACGGTTGACACAATTCTACATAATCACATGCACAGTTAATGAACTCATCTCAGATAGCGATTATTGCTTTGTTACTCGGTCACGCCGCGTTGTCGGTCATGAGCGCGCGAACTAAAGTGAAAGGACGCCAGATAAAACGCTCGGACAGCGGTTTAGTACTGGCGGGCCGCGCGCTACCACCCGCCTTTTATCAATTCGTACGGAGTGACCACCTCCGATCTAGCTGGCATTGAGAATCAAGCGTTTAATTTGGAAATTAGCAAGTAATGATCAAAAGGCAAGAAGGCCGCGTGGCCTGCGACAAACTCGGCCGTCGCGTTTTAATTTGAGACTGCGTTACTTAATAATTCTTTTGTTTCTGCGTGTAACGTTTCGTCGTTTTGAAATAACGAAGGCTGTTTGCAAGGGGAAAACATGTCCAAAACGTGTCTTGTATACTTTCCATTCTTATAATAATAAGTATTCCTATTTTTGGTCAGTCATTTCTGCCTGAATTACACCTGTACTTAAAGGTGATCTAGAATCAAGTAGCATTTCGTTTTATATAAAACCAGAACCATTGAAATGTAACATTTATAATTATGTAGCCTTACGGCGTGTCTGTCTAGGGCCCGCAAAAGGTGTGGTCGTTTGATTTGATTTTACAGCCGATAATAGTGCAACGAAATATTGCGTAGAACCCTATGCCATGTCTCAGGTACATGTTGCAATAGCGATATTCAAATTAGTTTCCAACTCAAAGTTACGAGTAATTCAAACATCATTCGCGACCTTGTAATATTCAATTGTTCACTTTATTAATATAATTTTTAATTTCTCTTGCTAGTTTTTATTGAATTTAGGTAGGTATTAGTTTTTGCGTTTACGTTTTTTTAATTTTTTATAGATTCCGGATTCGCAAAGAATTTACCGCGGATTGTTGGACTTTGTTCTACTTGAAGCGAACTTAAATTACTGGCTTAGTTAGTCTGAGTCATGTTAATGTAACTTGGACGACCTTCACTGATTCAATGATTGAGTTTTCGGTATGTCGTGCAATCTATTAATTCCTCTGAGTAATACGTACATGAAATACTGTTCCATCAGTACAGTTATTTTTGAATTAGGCAAGCATTTGCAATCACGTTCGGTAAATAGCAAGAGTTCACATCGCGTATGTTTTATAAAGTTTGACATTTGCGGGTGCTTCTTGAATGCATCTATGTTATGAACGCATCCTTTCGTTTATTTTACCGGTTCACCTTCGCAAAAGCTCTCAATTGTTAACCACAAAAGTTACATGTCCTTTAACGACAGATTTAAATTTCGTACGCGTTAAATACGTTCCAATGTAATTATTCCGACATGAGTGTTTGAAACTGAGACAGGCCCGGCCTCGCTCCGCAAGGTGCCCGATTTTGTTTTGCGGTCACACCGGAACGTGCAATGATTTAGTAAGCCTCAACATTGTCACGGATTACTACGTTTTTGGCGTCTAGTTTAGATCGAGTATCATAGTGTAACAAACCGCCATATATGTAAACATGAATAGCTACTTCGAAATTGAACACTGTAGAGTACTGAGGATGCTCCGAGGAGAAGTTTTAAAAAATTCTTCCCAAAAAACAGCGAAAAACTCAAACTCACATGTAGTTATTTTTTTTTGGAATAGTTAAATTTGAATTATCCTATTAACTATTCAAAATAATGTGAAAGATTTCACCGAATAAAGATATTTTGACTTTGACTTTATTATTCAATAGTACTTTACCTTGCTTACTTTCATACATATAAGTTGAATCAAGTATTTTGTTCTCTTTTGATTCGTAATTTTCCATCACAGCTTAACATTAAATCGCGCGGGTACTACTCAAGGGCTGTAAAATCAGTCTCAAATTTATCTGTAATCAACGAGTAGTTTCATTAAGTCGTTTAAAACTCCAGAACGAGTAATAAATTGATTAACTAAACCGACTTTGTTTTATAACTATAAATATTAATACTACTATAATACATCATCGAGATGTGTAGACTTTCTTTGCAAGTTTTCTCTAGACGTGTTGGGAAACTGAAGCTATTGTTGTTAATTTGTATTCAACACCGTACATTGTCAACTAGCCAACTTTCCATCGGCCTTTGTTCGTCAACCGCCCGCCAGGGTACGCTGATCGAAGTTCGACGCTTATATAGTTTGTTATTAGATTTGATTTAGCCGACTACGGCGATTAAAAGAAAGGGTTATGATTTTAGCAGTATATGTATGTTGGTTAGTTTGTGTACGTAAATACCTACCTAGATTAGGTGGATCATAGGATCGCTATTATCATCATAGGATATCTAGGATCACTAAGTGATAAGTCAGTTTATCATAAATTTATTATAAGAGGGAATTTGGAGTTTAGTCTCACGAAGCTGCTCCAAAGTGGGTTGACTTGATTTAGGATAATGTCTTTTCTTTAACGATTACTATTAAATTTAAATGACCGAGATTGACATCTTAACGTGCTCTCTTAGGCACGGCGCTGTAACCACCAATTTCCAATTCAGAATTTGTAAAAGGTGAAACTTCCTTTATTTTATTAGGAGAAACTTAAAGGGTGGTAAAGTTGTACGCATACAGTTAAAGCTATGGTAATATAGTCCGCGCCTAGTTAGTCAAACTATGAGCGATTATTAAGAATAGCCAGTATATTATTTCTAGTTACTCAGTCGTTACCAGTACGGTTTCTAACAGGATCCGAACGATATTATGTACACAAGTCTCTAGATAGACGGTTTAAGTGGCAATTTACGTAATTACATCCAACCGGCGGTATTAAAGCTAAAACTACTTGTAATTGTGTATCGATCTCCTTGAATTTGCGGAACACTTTGTTCACATATTACAGTCCCACTCTATATCTGTGACTACACTAGGAAATTGCTGCAACTTCGTCCAATTTTAATATTTTTTTTTTATTGAAGTCCATTGTGTTTTTACCCGACAGCCGAGAAGGGTTATTTAGTAATATAAACTTGAGCAAAGTACCCGTTTATTTTTAACTATAATAAAGGAGAGACAAGATTAAAGATTATATTGATTAGTAAACCAAAAATATATTTCATATCAGCTTGGCTTTTTCGTAAGGTTAATCTCTAATTATTGGTTTATGAATTTTATGACCAACCAATATTCTTTTCCCCTCAAACTTATGGAGACAATAATCCATCGGGGGTTGGGCGGGGCTCTAACTAAAGTATATTAATCGTTCTCGATATAGATATTTTTAAATATACAGGTAGTATATTTTATTCGGTGTATGTAAATTTTGTAACATTATTGTTTTGCTCGCGGCAATACTTGTTATAAGATAATTGCGCTGTTTGTTTCGAAATGTCTAGCTCTATTTAATTTGTAACTTCTAGGACAGTTTTATGACCTTAATATTATGTGCTAGTACATTTTAATGGTCGTACAAGTCATAATTAAGATACAAAAGTTAGTTATTCTAAATAATTTAATATTTCCTTATTGTATTAAGTGACGTTACATACCGGTGTGTTATTTTAGACCGGGGTCATTCGGTTTAGTTATCTCTACAGATTCAAGTACAGAAGCCTCAATAAGAGGTCGTTCTCATAACTAAGATGTCTTTGGTTCGATGCCCTTTTTTTCTTTTGTCTAATTTCGTACTTTCTTTTATTATAGGCTTTTTAAAAATGTCAAAGCGGTCATTATATTGAATTGAGATAATATAGACCGGTCTGAATTTATCTCTGTCGTAACCGTATCAAATCAATTGTAATTGGCATTTAGAGATTATCCACAGATTAATTATACTACGTAACGTTTACTGTAGTGTTTTTCTCTTCGATGACAAGTTGGCGCTTGATTGTAATCATCATTAACATCAAATTATTATTATACTTATTTTAATGGTCCGTATCGCCTTTATATACGACAAGTATTATGGAGCATAGTCTCACTATGCAATTCCAATGCGACTTTTTTTTGTAACGCCAACTATCTGTTGTTAATGAAAATTAACGGAATTGACTTAACGTGATCTCTATGGCACTCCGGAGTATGGGCTTCCCAATTCCGGACTGTTAAATAGAACAAAAACTTATTTTTTCTATTGCACAATACGATTTGAAACTACGACCTTAAAACAGTCGCATCGGCTTTCCACATGACGACATGCAAGAATGAAAATTAGAATATTTAAAATGAATTAAATATTGAACTGAAGCAGACGTTCCTACTTTGTGGAAATTCGTTATAAATAGCTAATAAAGTTTTGCTATTTTCCGCGACAGAAGCTATAATGCTCGCGGAAAATAATAATTTACTAAAAGTATTGAAATAAATAAAATTAAAATTCTAGAGTACCTATAATGTAATTCCATTTTGTATTGAAGTAACGATCAAGAAATCGGTATAGCACAGTTGGCAATTCGATCAGCGGCACGCGCGAGTTAATGGCCATCATTAGGTTGGCAATGCTAGGCAACCTACTCCAACGTTAAAAAACTTCTTTGTCCATAAAGATAATAACCGATACTAAAAGCACGAATTTAATATGAATGCTTTTAGGTAGTTTTTAATAGTTTGTTGCTTGACTTTTGATATTAAACGGATACCTTTAGTATATTTAAAGACTTTGTTAATATAATTAGTATTTAGTGCTGACGTCAGGTTAGATTAGATTTAAGTCTTGGCTTGTACTAAAAAAGTAAGGTTTTGTTTGATATTTGGTGTTACGAAAACTTAAATAAAACGATTACTTAACCCTAACTTAAGAAGACCTAAAGGCTAAATATTATTCTACCCCTTATATTTTACGAATAGATTGTCCCTTCACTTACCATCAAATGACGATAATTATCAAAATATCATAAAAAACAATAACTATACTGAAGCCAAACTCGAATGAGAATACTTGTCAACTAACAAATTTAAAATGAAGGTAGAAAATGCAACACATTTTATGTCTAATAAATTTAAAATAATGTTTTGTTATTTTAAAAAATAAAAGATATTGAATATTCTAATTTGTTTTAAGCTTACTAATCTAATTAATAGTCATGAATTCGTCATTAACATGTTAATTAAAAAAAATAGGTTAAAAATGACTAGTGATATCTACCCTCATTTTAAATTTGTTTGTTGACAAGCATTCTCAATCGAGTTTGGCTTTAGTATAGTCTATAATATTTTTTATAACAGATTATTATACGTGAATTAATTTGCAATTAGCTTTTGTTAAAATTGATATCATTATTTTTCATTCTTCCTTTATTAAATATAGATTTTCAGATATAAGTTGTTACTATTTTTCGTATCGAATGAATGAAGGTATAAGTGTAATTATTTGCAGCTTTTTACAATTAGTTTTAGCTTATCTATAATTTTTCTGTAATGCTTTATCAATATTAATTTTCAGTTACAAATCATTACAGCTTTTTGCATCGGTTGCATTTTTTGCATTGTTTATTGTGTATGTCGGAGTTATTGAATGACTTGCACATTGATTGACAAAAACAAATCCCGAAGAATGTCAGGGCCTAAATAATGCCTGTCAAGGTAAAGCCTCATTAGCGACCAGTTTGAGGTTGTTAGCACTGCACCTCAAACCAGATGACTATTAATAACAATTGCTTATTTAATACTATGTCATTATGGTTTATTTGTTTCTTAATGGATTGGTAGTTTTTTTTGTTTACGCGTAAAAAAGAAATGACCAGAATGCTTTTGGAGATAATAGAGAGAATTATTGAATATAATTTTGGGAGATTATATTAAGGTTTGTAGAAAGCTTTATAATACTAATAATTATAAAAAAGAACTTTATTTTACTTGTATTACACAAGGCGCCTAAAATAAACATTACTGCAATTCTCCACAAACTTAAATTCACAGAAATAAGGCATTAGATGAATTATTATCGAATATCGACCCTTGTACTATGCCACAGTATATCGTAATATATTTCTTTGTTACGCTTGTACCATGACAAGAGCTATCAGGAATTAATATTCCTGATTGTGAAAGAATTTTTGCTTTTGTATTAATATTGTCTTCTTACATCGCATAAAGGTTATTTGAAATTTGAAAAAATGTTTGTAAAAACCTACTTGTTTCACAAATAAATTTGAATTTTTCCATTTTTTTGTTCGAGTTCTCGGGTAGCAAATAGCAAACAAAAAACACAGTTTTATGTCATTCCATACTCGTATTATAAGTATAATTGTACAAGATTTTTCAGATAATTTTGAAATTAAGTATCATTCGTATCTCATGACCTTGCGTTGTGATGTGGGAATTTGTTAAAAAACAAGTTGATATTAACTCCAATTTACTCGTACTTTGTCCCACCGCGTTAAGTCGTTGAGGCAATATTTTGCTTTATTTGCTCGGTACCATTTTTGCCTTGTTTAGTAATATCGTAAATGTGTTGTGTATACATGGAACTAGACAGAAGATATTTCAGATTTGGATCTATACTAATATTATAAAGCGGAAGAGATATGATTATGATTTTGACGGCCTCCGTGGCGCAGTGGTATGCGCGGTGGATTTATAAGACGGAGGTCCTGGATTCGATTCCCGGCGGGGCAGATTGAGATTTTTCTTAATTTGTCTTGGTCTGGCTGGTGGGAGGCTTTCGCCGTGGCTACTTACCACCCTACCGACAAAGACGTACTGCCACGCGATTTAGCGTTCCGGAACGATGTCGTTTAGAAAGGGGGTGTGGAATTTCATCCTACTCCTAACAAGTTAGCCCGCTTCCATCTTAGACTGCATTATCACTTAACATCAGGTGGGATAGCAGTCAAGGGCCAACTTGTAGTTGATAAATAAAAAAAAAAATAAAAAAGATTGCCAGAATGCAGAGTACCGTAACTATCTAAATTTAGGCTATATGTACGCGAGTGAAACTGAGGGAACAGCTAGTGTAGTAGTATTTACAGCTATGTATATTCAAAGTGCTAAAACATTTTAAATTGAATGAAGCTCCTTGTATATTAATAAGCATAAATATTTCAATATAGATTTTGACAATTTCATTCTGTAATTTCAAATCAAGGTCAAGTTTTCGTATCATAGGTATGTGTACTAGTTAGCTTACGAAAAAATAACTGCTTCGGTTTCAAGATTCGTGACCGGATGGATATAAAGCTGTCTACCCATTGGAGCTGAAATAAACAACAGACTGAGCTGTTTAAGAACTTGTTTTATTGAATGGAGTTGTTAAGGTGTGAAAGCGTCACTAACTTTAATTTTGTTATCTTTTGACTTTGTGTGTGTGTGTTTTGTGACGGAAAGTGATGACTGAAAATAATGTAATAATTAATAGTTACCTTGATTACGTCCATTATTATTTATTAAGGACAAAATTATTAGGAATTTTCCTGTAATTTCGTGAACGATAATTTTACATTAGTCAGATTATAATTGGTGTAAAATGTGCATTGGTCAACTTATTAGTACGTATTTTAACGTATGTAGTAGGAGCTATTTCTAAAAGAGCACGTCCTAGGAAGCACTACCGTCATATTGATTTTTGCCGCTACTCAAAATTTATGTGTTCTAACCTATATTTTGGTTTTAAAGGGTTTGTGTGAATTGGCTGTACATGATAGGTAAAAAATTTTGGAAGTATCGGAAAAGTTCAAGCTTTTTTTAAGATAACAAAATAGTTCGTAAAATATATCTGTCTTAAGGATTGCTTATTATATACTCTTTGTCCTTCCACATGCTGACACGTATCGTAGACGAAATCGTATGCGTCAGCTGGTTACAAAAAAGAATCGTAAAGCACTGATCGACAATCACCTTTAGCATGGTTATAAGTGATCAGCAAGCACGCGCCGCGCCGGTTCGTGGCCACGCACCGAAACATTTCGTACTATGCCCATACTCTGTCAAGTCGTTCATTGTTGGCGGATTTATGATTTATTGTACCCACGCTACCTCTGAGTACTCAAGGTTGCCCATTGTGTAAGCATTTCGTATCGGTATGCCGCATAATCAATAACCCGAGGTTTTGATTACGGTTTTATTGCTTGTTAAGACTTTATTCTTACTAGTCTTAGTTATTTATAGCAGCGCTTTAATTAATTTTGACTTCGTATAGATCGATACTTGGTGTGTCTGTATTGATATTACAAAACAACGTCTAATACCATTTTCTCATTATTATACCTTTCTATTTAAATAGTATCGTTTCATAGTCTATACTAGGTTGGTAGAGGTAATTTTGTCTTTTCCTCTCAAGTCTCAATTTAATGCTCTGACATTATGTTTATTTATATGTATTTTGCTTGTCAACACTTTTATCTATTTTCTTTTTGCTTTCTACTCTGCCGCTCTTAGGTTTTACAAGGTCTATTATTTTACTTTAATAGAAAATAGATTTGATGTTTACTTGAATCATATTAATAGAATTCTGGATCTAGGTAAAAATGATTATTTCAGGAACTTCCCTCTCTAGAATTTCCCTTTCAAAAATCCCGTTAGTCTCTTTTGAATTTGGAACGGAAAATTTCCTAAGTTAGTTTTAAGGACAAGTTTAGAGATACTAAAAGTAGAGCAGGGCGTAGAGAGTCGTTTACGAAATGCATTTACCTTATTTAGAGTTCCTAATATTCTTTTGATGACATTAAGATTAAAAACATTGAAAATAGTTGTATATTATGAATTTTAATGCGAACTGTACACTGCATACGGTTTGACACTGAATAAAAAAAATTAAATGAAAGAGATAATGCGATAGAAACAAATGTGTTTGGAAGTTGTTATCACATAAATATATATTGGTGAAAGAAGTTATGAAAGAGTCAAATCAAAACGCCGCTCTAGAAAGCACTGATATCGAAAAAGAGCAAATCGGGCAAAGCCTAAATTCATCCAGGTTTATAAGCCGCATAGCTATCTATCGGAAAGATGGTTAGTTTAAATGGTAATAAATAGACGGTAAGTTCTAACTACGTATAAAATGTTTAGGTAGGGAAGTAAAAAAAAAAAGAAATCACGTATCACGTTGAATTGTCCCTTTTGATAGTGAGTTGGAAAATATAATTGCGTACGACGTAACGAGTAACGTCCGGTTGTTTCAATTTAAAGTTAAATGATGTGAAAAGTACGAAAATTCATTTCTATGCCGGTGTCGTAACAGCAATTACTGGCAGACGACACGAAGGCAAACAACTCGGCATTACACGGAGGATTACGATGGATGTGACTACGAACCCAAATTACGAAACAAAGATCCAAGAAAGTCTCAAACTAACAAAAGAAAAGAAAGCGTGCAGCTCATTAGGGGCACATGACACGTACGATATAGATTATACTACGTTTTGTATAGTATAATAGTTGTTTTTGTATACAAACTAATTCTTGGCTTCTTACTGTGTATATCTTACTAGCGGCTTGCATTTTCACTTGCGTATAATTATCGCGTAAGCTTATATTATAATCTTCTTTGATCAATGGGCTGTATTTAAATAATTTTTTAATTCGTCCCTTTACTTCAATTAAATAAACTTTATAAATAGGCAATAGTACATATAAATAGGTAAAAGAACGAAATTTTAAATTATCAAGGTGTGAAGCGGCAGCCGGATGCCGCTTTAATGTACATTTCAGTCATGCCTGCGCCTTGAGTGATTAAATAGGCTTAGTTTAATAACACTTTTGATACAAAATATCTTTTTAATGAAATGTCGATACCGCGCGCCTGTATCTAACAAAAACATTAATAACAACTTTGAAATTAGCATGTTGTTATGAAAAACACGTAAAATATGATTATGCTTATACGAAAACGCCGAAAAAAATGCCGATATCACCAATTCGAAGGGTTTTACTTATACTGTTCAAACTACCTCGTAAAGAAATACTTTTCGTGTTTTAATGTCACCTACATATGGTGTACACGTTAAAACATATTCACCATATTGCGTAACCAATTAACCTCATTTGTGTTGTTGCAGGTAAGACTGCATGGAAGCCGAGCACGTAAGTATGAGCACGCGTTTCGTATCGAGATAGTTTCAATCGGATGGAGTTGGGAAGCGCTGTGTAGTAAACGGCCAATTAGTTGATTATGTTGCAGATAACGGCTATTAGTTTTATATTGTTTAATATGAGTCGCTTGTGCAATTTTGTGCGGTTTCAAAATTTTTTTTCCGCCGCTCTAAGCGCTACCTTTTGATGTTTTTCGGAGCGTGGCGGAATAGGCAACCTTATTGCGCCCGAGTCCTTCGTTTTGGAAAAGCTCGTTTTAAAAGCGTATTTTGAAATTTCGGTCCAATTATTCGTGCTGCCATTATCTGATTGTAATGAACTGCGAGTAATTATTCTCAAGGTGGCACGTTTTGTGTTCATACATGAAATATCGCGACAAATAACTCGAATGGCTAGCGGGTAACGACGAACGCAACACCTGGGAACCTTGCTATTGTTTGATACGTACGACACTCAACAATATTTGAGCAAGATTTGCTTTTAGACCTGCGTTGTCAGTCTCATAATCATTGTTGACTAGAGGACGCCTGTGGTTTCATTTCGGGATAAAAAGCAGCCTTTTTGCTATTTTTATGTATAAGTTGAATTATTGTAAAGTTTATATCAAAATCCATTCAATAATTTTTACGTGAAATAGTAATAAACATACATCCATTATAATATTAATAGCATAAGTTGGAAGTTTCTTAATTTATATTTACTTATTAGCGCACTACGTTGTTAAGGCTGGGGAATTGCTCAAACGTTTAAGTGCTTATAAAAATGGTCGAATTTTTTTTAAATATCGTAATACAAAAACTGGTCGTGTTGACCGTATTATTTAATCCAAAGGACAAATCTCGCAAACACAGCGTTCTAGAAACGCAATTTCGAATATGTTTATGTTAACTTTTTGATCATATTGTTTGTAATTTGAATGGTAATTTCAAAGACTTCCTCGAAAATAAAGAAATAATAATTATATAAATAAAATATTATGTTCGTCACGACATATAAGCCGGATTCGCTTTTTTGTCCGCGTATACTAAAGGTGACGTAAGCTCAAGTTTGTACTATCATCGTATTGAATATGGCTTTGATTCGAGATCGGAATATTATTATTACATTAATGGGCACAACAGTATTTACACTCTAAAGGTGAGTACATCGTGGCAATGAAATATTATTGTACTTTAAAATAACCTACCAGTAAGTCGCGACTTAAATGATGTCACCAACTTTTTAATAAAATCGAAGAATGGTATTAATAACTTCCATAGAAATGACGTGTTTAACTTCTGATCTGATTCACAGGTTGACGTTGAAGCGTCTAGACTAAGCGAATGACAGTTGAAAGGTTATGCCGAGCAGGTGATCCGTTGTGTCATCGCGCGTCTACAACCTTACTTGGGAATGCGGCATTCTTATAACCTAGAAGTGTACGGTTTTCTTAATGCCAGCCTTTATTTAGCTCCGTACGGTATGCAATAAAACTGGTTTCACAGCTAATGGCATTTGATGGTAGCCTTCAATGCTCCAATAGAAGTCTTACTGTAACATTGAATTTCTCCATAAAGATACTGAGTAGTCTTTTGTTTTCTATAGATATTGTATTCGCGTTTGGTCTTTGGTTTTATCTTGGTAATCTATGGACCGGATATGATGACTTATTTTATTGGATTCGGAATTGTGTTAAATTGTTATCGGTTACTCCATCGCTTATTATAAGTAACATAATTTTATTTGTATTTCTAATCTTAATTGCGTTCAGGTATATCTTGGCGGTTGTTCTTTATAATAACGCGCTTAACAATCTCGTTTATCTCGGCAAGGTGTTATTTAGTTTGACCGTTGAGATTATGATCTATCATTTTATGTTGTGGTTATATCACTATTAAAGCGGTTAACTAGTTTTGTGCGGTCCGGGAAATACAAAAATATCTCACGTTTGTTTCCAACATCCGCCTTCGTAATTGTTGTTTCTCATACATTTTTTTAAAAATTGCCGCAAAGAATCGAATAACGATTTATCTATAAAGTCATTTTGCAACACTTCCTTTAGCTACACCTTGACTAATCTCAGTCTCGATATTATTGCCAATGTCCGCACAGCGTGTGGAACAGTGTGTGTTGATTATTTACGGTCTTATGTCATCATCGCCGATACAACTCTATACGTTTACGCCTGCGCTACTTTCATCTCTCGTCGTTATCAATGTTTACTACTTCATGTTAACAATTGAATACTATTTATTATGATTGATCGATATATTGCCCTCAATACGCGTTTTGTTATTTTTTTTATTTTACCGGTCGTGGTTAACTTTTACGTAGAGTTTAAAGATATACATCCCTATCTGTATTGTTACATGAGTATTGTTAGTGATAACTTTTCAGATGAGATCGTTGATTAAAATATTAAAATGACTTTGTTTACATTTGTATACTAGTTAGTGACGTAACATCAAAATTACTACGACCGCGTTGAATGAAGTATGTAGAATAAGTCACGTAACAAATTGATGAGACATCAAATTAGTATTTCTCGCACGTAAAATCAGACTAACAACTCCCGTTACGCGGATGTATCGAGTTTCGGTCAACAAATGAATATTTATCATACGATCGGTTTTTTTCACTATTATTTATTCTGTACATATTTTTGATGTCCGTCACTGGTTATTCCCCTAGTCGTGCTAATTCAATTTCTATGCTTACTTTAGTTATTACAACTTATGAAGATTCAATCAAACGCCATCATGTATCATCACGAATCCATTAAGCGAGGATTATTTCGTTTTTGTATAATTGAGTACGACACGTTTCTTACGAGCTTAATCTGAATGAATGGGATATTGCGAAATTGTGCAGTTTAAAGACAATTTATACATCAACGACACCGTTCGGTGTTTATTATGTTACGACGTTTGATATAGTGATGCGTGGGCCGATATCTCTATTATGAATTACGGTTTGAATATCTCAAGTTAAACCTACTGCGAAGGCTTTAACGTCACGTTGGCACAAATACGAGTAAATTTTCCTGTATTGATGTTTGTTCACAGAATATTTTGCCTAGACACGTAACAATTCACTTCGTCGCTTTTGTTTACATTTTCTCACAGGTGTTTCTTTGGGCGGCCTGTCATTGAGTCTTGTGCCTGGCTCTGTGAAACTCGAAATTTAATATTTGTGTCGCGATACAGCTGCATTGTTCTGGAGTTACTAGAATACTAATTGCTGGTGCGCCGGAGGCGTTTTCGTTCGTGAGATCTGGGTCGGAAAGTAACTTTTTTTTATTATAAGTTTTGTTTTGGTTTTCTGTCTTATATGCGGCGTTACCGAATGCAAGCACGATTATGTATTACAAAACGCTGATGTTAAGATCGAGATCGTTTTTTTATTATTATTATCACTGTAGTGTTTTGTAGGAAAAGCTTTACAATTTTATTTTGGTCCTATGCTCGAGAAATGATATGACTGTTTTGATGTGAAATAATTGATGTATATAGCTTACGGTTTTGTTGTACGATTTTTGTAATAGAACACAAGCTTACATTTGTGTTAATGGTAGAGGCTGCGATTGCTTAAAATATCACTTCTGGGAGTACACTCTTCAGCACATATCACGGTGTGTGTAAAGTCACTGGGCACACTATCACTGACGTTCAGTCACTGGCACATGCTGGGTACGAATGTCCAGTGGGGTTTGGGTCACAGGTAGTAGGGTGCGCGTGTGGACGGCAGGTCGCGCGGCGCATGAGTGCCGCCGGTGGTAGGGGCGCGAGAGTAAATACGCCGCCGTAGGCGCGTGCGCAGCTACGCACACCGACGCACGCGCGGACGCACACTACCGCACGGTGCACCCGATAATGTAGCGTCGAGCTTGCTAGTAAACAGTTTTGAAAAACGAGTTTGATCGAAAACAATTTTTTCATTTCATTTGGAGCATCGCTGTGCTTCTGACATTTAAGATGAGTGTGGTTGGTAATGAAATTTTGGGCAAAAAGGACTTTACTGAAATCACGGGCGTTTTGCATGCAGCGCTCAGTTTGGCAGTAAACAGTTTTTAAAAACGAGTTTAGATCCAAAACAATTTCTTAATTACATTTGGAGCATCGTTGTGGTTCTTTTAAGTAATTTAAAATGAGTATGGTAGGTAATGTGGGTATGTGAGACTGAAATATCTTTGGTTAATTAAATTTATGCAAAGTGCATCCGATAATGTAGCGTCGAGTTTAATAGTAAAGTTCTTTTTAATATAGCTATCGAATCTAATCCAGGACTTCCTAGCTTTAAAGCACTGCTTATGTAAAACATAACTGTATGATGTGCGTATGTTAAGACCCAATAGCTTCATTGTTAAAGGGCTGGGTTTTCGATCTTTGCTCCCTAAAATTTTGTTGTACCCACTTTTCATTGGCTTTCGCATAGTTGGAGTGACTAAGATTATTGGTCATGTTAAAAGAAGTGGCTAATATTCGTTAAAAGAAGCAATTGTAAAGATTTTAGTTTGGCTGACTAACGTTTAATTTTTAACTTAAGCGCTTTTAAATAGTTGAGTAATATTTTGTAATTGGTGTGAAGATGACAACATTACGGTCATGCATTTGAAATTTATGTGCATCCGGTTTTTATGTTTGCGAAAGTAGTTATATATGTAGGTATACGTGTACGTAGGTTACGTTTAATTAGTTTATGTTACGGTTAATTTAACACATTTAATAGTTGGTATTTTTAAGGCCTGTACTGCGCGATCTTTGAAATAAACTCTCAAAGTTAAAATAATAATATTTAGAAAATTAAAAGAAATATAAAAATGCTCTAAAATGTACCATATGTAAAATACTACTGCGCCACGGAGGTGGTCAAAAAACTAAAAATGGCTATGTGGTTAGTTTATACGCGGTAGAAATTTTTTTTCTCTCAGCCACGCGATGGACTCAATACCCGCACGGTGAATCCATGGAATGCTAAGATATTCGTCTCTTTATTGCCTAAAATAGAACGGCTAACTAACAAGCTTTTACATAAAATCCGTGTTTGTCGAGACGAATTAGCCCAAACTCAATGGGTTTTACTGTATAATTTTGGATTTCCACTAGCTTCTGACTCTATCAACGGACCACTTCCATGATGCCGAAGATGCGCAAGCTTATATGTCCAATTATACATCAGGAAGTCAAACGTACAAACAAGGTACTTAAATAAAAGATTTTTAATTGCGTGGAAATATACATTTAAAAAAATAATAATTACGCTACTGAAAATTTTATGTTCATTATTATTGTTTTGATATTAACTTTATGGTTATTATATGAACGCAAATTAAAAAAATAATTACAATTTTAATAGTGCCACACATAGTGTAAATAATGCCATTCCAATTCCGAATAAATTAAAGAAAAAAAAGAGTTTGATCTATATACGCTTGACTATTCTAAAGACATGGCTAATGATCTTTTTAAAAAACAACACTGATAAAAAATCGGAATACAAGCAGCCGTTAATAGCGAAAGTTCAGTACGTGTACAATAATAAATAATAAATAAATATTATGGGACAATAACACATCGCTATATAGCCCCAAAGTAAGCGTACTCGTAAGTAGCTTGTGTTATGGGTGCTATGATAACTGATGAATATTTTTATATACATATATTATACATAAATACTTATATAGATAAACACCCAGACACTGAAATTTATTTTATTTGGTTATTCTCTGTAAAGCCGCCGAATATAAATGACACAGCAGTTCTACACTTCGCATTTAAAAATTGTAGAGTAAATCTAAGGATGCTTCAGCTTTGAAGTAAAACTTACGTTATGGTTTAAATATGGACTTTGTCGTGTGGATGTTTTGGTGTTTCGAAAAAATAGATATATTATTTACTGTTCAAACTTAAGTATACAACTATAAGACCTCTTCTAAACCCTTGTAGAAATATTACATGCTTAATGTCAAAGTATGCCAGATGGTAGAAGTATGCGATCTATTGTGGTGTTAAGTGTGCGAGAAGCTTTAAACCAGTGTCATCGACACCGCGGCGTCCTCGGAAGGTCGGCCGAACGGGACCGATTTGCATAACACCTAAATCTTTATTTTTCTCGATAATATATATTTTTTCCGCCGTGTGGTATTTAATCATACAAGCGGCGAGGCATCCCGGATCTTTTGCCTTCTTTTTTTTCGAATAATCATAATAATTAACACGGTTGTATACTAGGAATGTAGATAGATTGGTAGGTATCTAGTTTTTTGCCTTTGCTTACTACCTCATTTATATCTATCTTCGGTTCAATACACATTAAAACTTACAGGGGATAAAATTTTTTAACAAAAAATAGAACCGACTCAAATCGCACTAAAAAGTAAAAAATAACTGTCATTTAGTTGCTTTAATTTACTTAAGTATATCTATGAAGTCGGTGCCAGCAAGTTTAAAGAACATTTATTTTACGTAGTAAAGTAGTTTGTGGGTTCTAGGTAACGTCCTTAAAGTAGAAACCTTGGCTGGCACCGACTCCTAGATATGCTTAAGTAAATTAAAGCAACTAAATGACAGTTATTTTTTACTTTTTAGTGCGATTTGAGTCGGTTCTATTTTTTGTTAAAAAATTTTATTTCTTACTTTTTAGTGATTTATCGACACGTAACGTACTCGTACTATACTGTGATAGTATATTCTACGGCACTAGTAGCCAAAAGCTACCGATACCGAGACAAAAACCGAAAACGCTGTAAGCGTGCCTCCAAAATTTGAAGAGTTCCTTCAATTTCCCCAGGATATCAGCATCAGATCCTAACATGGTGACAATGGGACCACCTTGGAAGTATGCCCTTTCTAATAAAAAAAGAATTATCAAAATCGGACAACTCTGTAAAAAGTTATGCGTGGTCATACATATAAAAAAAAAAAAAATATACGTGTCGAATTGAGAACCTCCTCCGTTTTTTTTTCGTCGGTTAAAAAATTAAGAAAATATTTGAATGTTTTAGTTTTTAATCCTCATAATTAATGATCGATTAAGGTTAAGATAGTGACTCTATGGTGCCCCGTAATGGGAAACGATAAAAGACCAGGCGGCAAAGACGATAAGAAGACCAGTTGAAGCTTACAGCTGATCCATGGAAAGGTACCTCTGGACAGGAAGCACGGATGCTGGACGAGGCCTTTGCCATGAGGTACATTGAGATTAACTGTAACCTCAATTAATAAAGGCTATTTTATTTATTAAGGTTAAGATAGTACGGTACAGTTAGGTATCATACAAAAATAAGTATTAGCACAGGATTCGGATAGTACAACTGAAAATGGTTGATGAACGATAGAGTACGGTAATAAGAGTTTCTTTAAACAGGATTGGTTCATGAAAATGCAACTATTAAAAGTTATGTGTCAAATATACAGAAATAAATAACACGGATTGAATAATGAATCATTGATTTATTTCTTTATTCTTCGCAAAATACCGAAGAATCCAATCATCAAGAAAACCCTTGTAATGTAACTTTACAATTGAATTTTAGAATTAACATCAACCAACAAAGACTTACCGCCAAGCAATTTAGCGTTCCGGTACGATGTCGTGTAGAAACCAAAAGGGGTGTGGATTTCGTCCTTAATATTAAAAAAAGTAAAATGTACGTATTGGGTCCTGGTCTAGGTCCGCTTCTTTTTTATAGTAATAATTGAAGGGCCAAGCTGATGACCCACCTGATGATAAGTGGAAAGCCATCGCCTCTAAACAGTGCAATACTTTGAAGGACATGCAAAAACCACGTTCTACAAAGTGCATCCATCAACCTAAGGCGTAGATGTTGCCTCATGTGTAATTACATCGGCAAGCATGCCCTTCAGACCGCACTTATGTCATACTAGAGGACGCCCGCGGTTTTACCCGCGTAGTATTCTTTCCCGTGGGAATTTCGGCATAAAATGTGGCCTATATGTTAGTCTGATATATAAGCTATATTATTGTGAAGTTTCAACAAAATCCATTCTATAGTTTTTGCGTCAAAGCGTTACAAACATCCATCCTAGATACAAACTTTCGCCTTAATAAGCATTAGGATGTTGGTATTTATTTTATTATGTATTGTTAGTGTCGTACATTTGAAGTAGGTAGTTTCCAAAAAAGCCCGAATCCCGCCACATTCCGCGACAGCGAGACGCTCGGTTTGTCCGCCCCGATCGTTTCGTAACTCGACCTTACCGTTTATGGTCTTGTTGTTGCCATGCCGTTAAACTCGAAAAGTATCACGACCATTTCGGCCGTGGTGTGAAAAAATTAAAAAAAAAACAATCATGATTTGTGTTGATTGGTTCGTATTTTTGATATGGGATTCTCCGGTTTCCTAGAAGGTTTTAGTGCTTTGACCGCTGGAGTTCCGATTTTAGAATCCGAATACACTCGGGGCTTTTTAATAATCGGCTGAGAAAATTAACTTTGTTTGGTTCTTTATTTTGATTCCTAATCAAGAGCATTAATTAGTGCTACCATTGAATTTAACTTATCATCATTAAGGCCTTTTGATTTTAAGGATGCTGTGTAGGTTTGAATGGATGATCAGATTTTTGTTTCGACGACCTCCATGGCGCAGTGGTATGCATGGTAGATTTATAACACAGAGGGTCCTGGGTTCGATTCCCGGTGGAGCAGATTGAGATTTTTCTTAATTTGTCTTGGTCTGGCTGGTGGGAGGCTTTCGCCGTGGCTAGTTACCACCCTACCAATAAAGACGTACCGCCAAGCGATTAAGCGTTCCGGTACGATGTCGTGTAGAAACGGAAAGGGGTGTGGATTTCATCCGACTCCTAAAATGTTAGCCCGCTTCCATCTTAGATTGCATCATCACTTAACATCAGGTGTGATAGCAGTCTAGGTCCAACTTGTAGTCAATAAAAAAACGTTATTATTAGTGATATATCATTTATGTTATAAGTTACATAAATTAATATAATTAATATGATGAAAATTACATATTCGGATGAAATTATATAAATTGATTAATTATTTAATAGATACTCTATTGCAAATAAACATAAATCAATATATGAGATCCACAACTTAAAGATCTATAAATGGTAACATGTAACCACCGTGCCAGCTTATTTTACACACTTTCGACTGTTTTGATGAATTTAGTTTTTACAGAACTCTATGATGATGAAGGTGCGATATATGTATGTACAAAAACTCATTAAAATTTGTCGAGTCGTATAGGCACAAAAACGTTAAAAACCGACTTGTGTTATTTTCGTGTTTAGTTTGAAAATAATTAAAAAAACATTTATTTTTATTATTAAATTTCCACATCCTACCACATTAATGATTTTCTTTTCTCTCATTTAATTTTATTTACAATATTTAAAAAAAAATATGCAAACTACTATCAAAAATTTGCGAAAAGTACCCGCTTCTCCAGTTGTGGGGCTTTGAGTACTCAAGCAACCAGTGAACAGGGCTCCGGAGTGAGGAATCTCCTCACGTACGCCGATTCATGTATCTATAAAAAATATTTTAATATTTTATATGGATATGGAAAATTAAAATAACGTAGGTATCTGATAAAGGTTCGCACGACGTTAAGGATCTCGGAATTCGCAGGCGCCGTCGGCTACGGGCCGGATGCGAGGTGGCGTCTGCCCGCCGGTGACTTGAGTTATGTAATCTTGAATTTGGCATTTTGTGTTATGCGTTATTATTGCTTTGTTTTGATTCTATTTCTGTTTCATCCATTATTTGCATTTCTGTTGCTGGATGACCTTTGTATGTTTGCTACTGTTTTCTAATATAATTCGTAGTCTTCGTTTTCTTATGAAATACAAATCCCTTTGGGGTTTTTTGAGGTTAAATGTGATTAGGCTAGGATAAATCTGTGACAATTTCAAAGTTGTCTACATTTAGATCATTTTGCGAAATTAACTTAAGTTTAGACCAATTAACCCACATTCAAGCAGTTGCTCCGAATCTCTTTTCCTTTAAGCAGTTAGGTTTGGCTCTGTAGTGGGTGATTAAAATTTAAAAAAAACCGACTCAAAACGCACTGAAAAGTAAAAAATAACTGTGTCTGTGTTTAGTTGCTTTAATTTACTTAAGCATATCTATGAAATCGGTAACAGCAAGTTTAAGGAACATTTATTTAACGTAGTAAAGCAGTTTGTGGGTTCTAGGCAATGTTCTTAAAGAAGAAACCTTGGCTGGCACCGATTCCTAAATATGCTTAAGTAAAATAAAGCAACTAAATGACACAGTTATTTTTTACTTTTTAGTGCGTTTTCAGTCGGTTCTATTTTTTGTTAAAAAATTTTATTTCTTACTTTTTAGTGGTTTATCGCCACGTAACTTAGTCGTGCTATACTGTCATAGTACATTATACGGCACTTGTAGTCAAAAAGCTACCGATACTTACACTAAAACCGAAATCGCTGCAAGTGTGCCTATAAAATTTGAAGAGTTCCTTCAATTTTCCCAGGATATCATCATCTGATCCTAACATGATGACAAAGGGACCACCTTGGAAGTGTGCCCTTTCTAATAAAAAAAGAATTATTAAAATCGGACAACTCAGCAAAAAGTTATGCGTGGTCATACATAAAAAAAAAATACAAAAAAATGTACGTGTCGAATTGAGAACCTCCTCCGTTTTTTTTCGTCGGTTAAAAATAGGCCAATGTTGTTGTAAGTTTCCTAAGTGACTCGTTGTAGACTTTTTATGGTATACTACTAGCGCCTTATCATTTGAACATATTAATATTGAATTTATACAAAATAAATTATGTAACGGAAAAATATAAGAGGAAACGATCTTTAATATTTCAAGATCTCTTAAGATAAATATACGGTATGACTTGATACTTGTATTTAGCATGACGAAGCTTAGTTTGAGCAAAAAGATGTTAGGTTTATACTTTTTGCACCTCTAATTATTACCTAGTCTAAGAATTGTTTCTATTCAATTATTTATTAACAATAATTATATTTTACAATATGTTTTTGGAAAATTATAAAGTGACAAAATAACAATGATCATTTTCAATCAGTTAAGTTTCTCTTTAACTTATTGAATTTTTTGGTATAACGCTATTGTATTGCTTGCACGTATATGAAGTTTAGATTTCCTTTCACTACTTATTCGTGGCATACAAAAAAGTTATTCGTATCGAAGTTTTTTGTTTTGTTGCCCAATAATATTTATTTCACAATAATACAGAGATTGAATCAGATTAAGTTATACCTGACAGCTTGTTGATAACTTTATTTTTACTTTATTACGTTGATGTCATAGCCGTTTGACTTGCTGATAATAAAACTGTGTCATGATTTTTTGCTAGCTTTTTATACTGCAGATTTTATTAATAATATATTTTTATTGACTTGTGGTATATTATTAATCATTGAAGCTGTAAAATCTGTAATGTCGAATATAAATAAAATATGTGCATATTTTTGAACCGTTCATTTAAATCTAGATATCGAGCAGGTCGTCTTTTAAAATTAGTGTCATTCAACTTAATGACAATAAAATGTGTTTAAAAAATATTTTATTAATAATTATTATCATTAAGAAAAAGATGCAATGTTGCATTTTTTGGCGCCTTCCGTTAACATTTTAACTAAATAGATGTTATTGTTTTGTATCTCGGCATTTTTTGATTGCGACCATTTAAATTATATTTAAATTGAATATCGGCGACACCTATCTAAATAATTCCGTGACGTTCACAGATTTATGATAAGATGTTATAGTCAAAGAGTGAGACGATATTTAGGTTTTACTAGTTTCGTCAAGAACCTTAAACTTAGATTGTTTAAATTTTAAAATCGTTTAACTTAATATTAATTTCCTCTCATTACTTTGCTTCAAGAATTGTACACTCGCTTATGAGGATACTCGTAGTAGTTAAGATAATAATGCTACTCCTACAAGCAACCTCTTTGATTTCTGTCTTTCCATGGGGAATTAGAAGGGATCTTTTCTTTTCTGAATCATCGAGCCTTCGTATTTAAGATTGTGTAAATAAAGATAATTCTCTTTCACTGTAGATACAAAAGTATTACTTTTCCTATTCACTTTTATCTACGTTCTAAGTTCTATTTTGTAATTAATTATTTCAAATTATTTTTAAAACTATTATGTATTAATTTTTTTAGGAAGCCTCAAGTTCACAACGGGAATTAATTTACTAAAATAATTTATCGGCAATGCATTAACAGTTACTCTGTTATTACAAATGCTTACTGGTCCTTTAAAAAAAAATTATAGGTCACTAGCTCTTAGTGTTAGAGCATTGATTTGAAAACGGATTTGTTTTTTTTTTCTTGCGGACATCAGTCCGGCGTCGTAGCGGCGCGAGATTCTTCAAATTCTTGGAGTCGGACGATTTGCGCTGGTTTCAATAACAGGTTCGAGGCTTTTGGGGCGTAGTTTTTGTCCTCAATCTCCCGATGTTTGGTGGATTGTGCATTTTGGAATATTAACTGCTAGTAGTTGCCTTGCAATTTCACTTGAGTTTATATCTTTTTTGTCGCTTAAATAGCGAGCAAACGAACATGCGGGTTACCTGATGTTACTCGTAAGTGATTACCGCCCATGATCAATAGCTACATCGAAAGCACTTCTAAAGCGTTGTCGGCCTTTGAGGAATTTATTTATCCTAAACAAGTGAGAACGTTGTCAAGCGCGAGATTATTTTACGTAAAAATATTATTCGTACTAGGGCTCAAAAAGGGTTGACGACGAATAAAAGACAAACTAACTTCGTTAAAGCAGGCTCAAGTACAAATTCCACCAGCAAGCCTTATTCAATTCTGGGCTCTGCTCCTGATTGGACTATATTAATGGACACGTATGAAAAGCACTATAAAATCCCGGAAGACTTAGCTATTACGACATCTAGACCGGACATATTTCTTTTTTCCAAACAAATTAAACGTATAGTACTTGTCGAGCTTACAGTGCCGTGGGAAACAAACATCCCTAAAGACCATGTATTCAAAGTGAATAAATACTATGACCTTACTAATGAACTAACCAAAAATGGCTATGTGGTTAGTTTATACGCGGTAGAAGTGGGTGCGAGGGGTATACCAGCGAAGTCTCTCTACAACCTGCTAAAAGACCTTGGCCTTACTAGAAGCGCAGTAAGCTCCATATTAGAACGAGTGTCCAAAGCTGCTCTAGTAGGGTCCTTCCGAATATGGTTGGGCAGGGAGAATAACTTGAACAGAGGAGGTGAGTGTTGACGCGCGTCACAAAGGGTACCCTTAAACCTACACCCGAGTCACAAGTCTCGGGCTCTGTTCGGAGTTTTTCTCTCAGCCACGCGATGGACCCGGCACCCGCACGGTGAATCCATGGAATGCTAAGATATTCGTCTCTGTGTGCAGTAAATAATCTATCTGTAGTTAGGATAATATGCCATTTTCCTTATTTCATTCTAAAAAACATTGTGTGGAAACCCAATGTAAAATTGAATGCTTTTTTCTCGAATTGTAAACATTTATTTAATCAAATGATCCAATTTTTCGTCATCAAAATAAATGTTTACAATTTGACATACTTTTATGTCGAATTTGAATTATTTATTTTTTAAAATGAAACATTTTTCATCATGAAAATAAATGTTTAAAATTTGACATACCTACTTCTATGTCGAATTTGTAAAATTTATTTTTTAAAATGAAACATTTTTTCATCATCAAAATAATTGTTTACAATTTGTCTCTACTTCTATGTCGAATTTGGAATAAATTAATTGAAATAAATTTTTTAAAATAAAAATGTTTCGATATGCTGCTATGACGAATTAAAAACATTTATTTTAAAAATAATTTTTATAGCTTGAAATTTTTATCGCAAATATTGTTTTCAGTATACGTGGCTCGCCTTATAAAGCATCTTGGAAGTATTTGTACGCTATTTAGCACGTCCGTTAAAAGTTTTTATTGATTCGCAAAAACAAACACCGCTTAAGGTGACGTGTCACGGTTTTACACTTCAAGAGTTACTTGACAGTAGTTTAATTCGTTTAACAGACCACTAACCTTATTAATAGTTATGTTGTAATAGTTTAATACTTACAATATCTTCAAATATAGCATAATAGCTGTACACGGCTATGCCCGCTTGTATACATTTTTTCCATCTGTCCGGAACGGTACATTATTGCCACATTTTCTCACATAACGATAACGATTGGTAGTTAAGGCGTAAAAACCAATGTAACGAAGAAACGACGATTTTGCATTAATTAAATCTAATTTTTTATTTATCTAGAGGACGCAGTTCCTATTCCCGTAAAAGTTTCGGGATAAAAAGTAGCCTTTGTTTTAATTCAGAGTGTTAGCTAACTCCATACCAAATTTTATGAAAATCGCTCCAGCCTCTTAGCCGTGAAGAAGTAATAAGTATATGCACTCACATAGTTTGGCCTTTATAAGAGTAGTATGATGTGATGTTAGATTTCTTATTGGGCATTATTTTGTTACTACTAGGCCTCTGACATTGAGATGCCCCAGCTAATGTTAATCATTCGCCTTAACAGGTATAGTTTTGACTATTCAACTATCTTCACACTATGATAGCTTTAATTCAATTGTCGACTTGTTCCGAGCATTCCGATAGTTCTCATGTTCTTTTGCAATTCCAGGACCTTGCTCCAAATATATTGGTTTTAACACTTGCTTTATGTGAACATAGCTTTGTCTGGTGAACAAGTTTTATGCAATACGAAATTAGCATTCTGCGATGAATTGGTTTGGTTTGCATTTAGCGAATTTTCGATAGCTCTTTCCCCTTTAGGTTAGAACATGATTTTGATTATTTTTCTGCGTTAAAATGTTTTTATAGCAGTTATTGCCCTGCCAAGCAGATACCGCCTGATGAGTGGAAAATTATCGCCTATAAACAGAGAAATACTTCGAGGGCATGCAAGGAACACGTATGTAGGTCTCACTATCAACCTGAAGCGTAGGTGTTGAGGTCGGATGTGCCCTTCACACCGGGCCTTGCACCTTTTTGCCAATGTAGATTTTTTCTAGAAGAGGCATGATGGAGAAGGATTGGTAAAAGAGGTTATAAAGAAATTAAAAACCCGGTTTCTAAGTTTTCTTGACCTGCAATAGAAAAGCTATATGTACATATAATACTGTAGTTGTTGGTTTGAGATCAAAAAACACTGATTAGAATACAGACAGTTCTTATTGGTTTGGACGTCGGATAAGAAGTAAAATTAAATTAATCATAAGATTAACGTCGATAAAATATCGATATCCTGAATACAAGTAAGATTAAAGCTTTTTAATAACAAATTACGTTTTTTCTCCTAATTATATATAATACTTTTAAATAAGTACCTACCAATGGTTGTAGTTTTTATTTATGTGTAAAAACAGTGTGGTTAACCAATTATTTTTAATGTAGCTGGTTTGCAAAAACATGCAAAAACTAATGAGTACCTACCTACGTGAAAATGGCACGTAATAAGTAGTAATGGAACGAAACGTAGGTAATGTGTACACAAAATTGATTTGGTTTAAATAATTTTAATGGTATGGAAGAATTGAATTAAATTCGGTACAGTTTATGACGTAAATTATTGCGATTCGTGACGTTTAAGACGATTGGCCCTTATTGCAAGTAATTCAAATTACTCAAAATTACCAGAATTGTAATTTATAGAATACAAATAGTAACATTGATTTTTAAAAAGAGCAACCGCTGAGTTTCTTTCTGGCTCGTCTCTGCAGGATCTGCCTTCCGAACCGGTGGTAGAGTCATTACATACTGACAGACTTGACGTTTCAAGAGTGCTTGTAAAACAACCTACTTTTGACGTCCTCCGTGGCGCAGTGGTATGCGAGGTGGATTTATAAGACGGAGGTCCTGGGTTCGATTCCCGGCGGGGCAGATTGAAATTTTTTTTAATTTGTCTTGGTCTGGCTGGTGGGAGGCTTTCGCCGTGGCTAGTTACCATCCTACCGACAAAGACGTATCGCTAAGCGGTTTAGCGGTACGATGTCGTGTAGAAACCGAAAGGGGTGTGAATTTACGTCCCACTCCTAACAAGGTAGCCCGCTTCTATCTTAGACTGCATCATCACTTAACATCAGGTGTGATAGCAGTCAAGGGCCAACTTGTAGTCGATAAAAAAAAACTTTAAATAAATAATTTTGAATTTGAGTGTCAATAGAGTTTTTATTGAAAATAACGTTAAACCCCTTTGAGACAAAATAACGTACATTAGGATTATTCCTCTTTATTAGGGTAAAAAAAATGGGGTTGTCGGGAGGTTGCAATACACTGATTTTCTTGCGGATAATTAAAAATAATCTTTATGGATTATTTGTTGTAAACCATACCAATGGTTGCAGTGTGCAAGGTAATGGACGTTGACAGCGGAAGCATGTATCCTGCCAATGACTTTTAGCACTGTTCTGGTTTTCTCGCGAGATTTTCCGTCACAGCACCGAGGCACGTTATAAATAATTTATATATCTACTTACTTACACGGCATACAAAATCTTTAAGAATTCCAACCATTTACATAGTTGTAACTTGATTAGATTTTTTTATATTTTATATATTACCGAGAATTAATTACATTTAATTAAGGCTTGATAGTGATCGTATTTTATGGTACGAATGTTTTATTTAAAAGTCTTAGCATATTTTAGTTTAGAAAATATTGATTTATAAAGTACCAATGTATCGAGACACAAATACTGGTTAGCCCGTACAGTGGATAGTCCATCTGATGGCAAGTGGAAAGCCATCGTCTTTAAACAGAGCATGGAACACGTCCTGCCAACTGCCGAGTTTATCCATTTAAGGCCTAGTAGGTTTTAAGTCTCATCTACCTGTAACATGTAGACCGAGCCATAACTGTGCTGCTTGGCTGGAGACATAAACTAGATGGTAGTACTGCCCAAGACGAGCTCCGTCACAAAAAGCTCTACCACTCTTTAAAACTTGCCTTATGTTAGCACCTGAGTTTTTTTAATTTGCCGCATGGCAGCAATTTGCGTACTTTAAAAAAAGGCAGTGTACTCTTCTAAAGTGGATTTTTGACCTTGGGTTACACGCATAGCAATAAACGCCAAGGTCGTCGCACTCTGAAGATTGCGGATTTTGGGAAACACTAAATTGTCCACCGTGTAAAGGTAAACGTCCACGACTTACCTCCAACTTATTGCCAATTAGGGTGGCTATTTAAATTGCTAAACTGACTGACTAAAATTGAACCCGTTAATAAGGAATTGCAAATTAGGAATTCGACGTGAGCGAAATAACAGAATCATGAAGTTGATGTTTTTGTAACTCTAATTATTTTCTATTTCTCACTACCCATAATACCGTCTTAGTCGAATTTGTAACTCACAATGTCAAATTTTATGAGCGTTACAGAATAACTCCAGCATTGAAGAAAGTTTTGCTTGTGTGCGAAATTGCACAGCGAAGTGTTCTGTTGTAGTTGTCGACTTCAGAACATCACGTGTTGGATTTTATAGAAATGTTCCTTAAAAAGTTATTTACGGGAAATTGACGCGGTTTTTGTTATCATACGTTACCGAAAAGACTCCGTAAAGAACTCCCACTCTGCACCCACATGGACTATCGACTTTAATCCGGATTTTTAAGCGATTCCAATAGTATTGAACAACACAATAAGTATAGTAGGTCCAATTATAAGACCCTGTTTTTAAAGTTCGTGTTTTACGTTGTTATTGTAGAGTATACGCATATTTATATGTAACTAGTTATGCTCCTAGAAGTCAAGGTTATAATAAATCAGTCTATCCACCTTCAAGTTCTCTCAATTCCATCCTGCCGGAATCGCGACATTGCACTCTTTTTATGAAAACATTATATTGATTAATAGGAGAGTTTCCCATCAATTATAAAATCTAAATCAAATACCTAAGTACACGTCGCAAGTTGCACCAGTAATTAACTTGTATATCAACATCTTCTAAGTATTTGTAGCATACGTGACTGAAATACTTGAAATGAAACTGCAGAACACCTGCCACTCGAGTAGGTATTATAAAATTCTATAAATTTTTCCATGTAATACGCCGTAAGCTTTTTTAGCGCGTGGGATGTACGCGGATCCCGTCTGTGGTATAAAAAGGTATATACTCTGGTTTATATGTGGAGCCACTTTTTTATTCGTCTGTTGTCAGGCGATTTAGAGAATCGTAAAGAGGTTTTATAACTTCCCACTGTCAACTACCTACCATCAAAAATTTTGTAGTAGCAAGAATAAGTGAAGAGTAAACGTAATAATTTTGTATAATCACCCTTACACGTGTTTTCTAACTTGAAAGCCAATAACATAGCTCCCGTTTGAGTTCTCCTAAAGGGAAGTTCTGTGACGTCCTACAATACGCTGGCCGCTATGCTGCGTTCATCGGGGTCGTAGATGCTTGTTATTTAAATATATGCAGTGCAGTCTGAAAATTTTGATCAGGGCCTACTATATAATTTTAAATGATATTCAATACTTACCTGTGCCTATTTGTAGAATGTTAACGAATTACGGATTATCCAGCGGAAAATACTCTATTTATTTCGATGTTTTTTGATTCTTTTACAATACACGAGTCATTACCATCTCACGACTTAAATTATGGGTATTTGAATCCGTCTTCAGGTCAAGTCCCGAGGCCCGAGTCACATCCTACATCCGTCACTCGAGTCGACCTCCCGTCGACTCATGATGCAGATGTCTCGAAAGTCCACATAAATTATATTATTATCAAAAAACAACAGTTAATAGTATCTCGGTTCATAATAATTCAAGGTTTTTATGTAAAATCTAAATTCCACATTTTCCTCGTCACAATGTTTTCCTCGTACGTAATCCGATCTTTTGAAACCAGATTTACTTGAATCGAATTGTTACTAATCTGCACTAGCTTTTTACGTGATCGTGCTAATCCATAATTTAATATTTACTAGCCATGCCCCGCGGTTTCACTTGCGATTGGGATATGGAATATTAGGTATAATTATCTACACTAGTAACGTACCTAAAAGTTACGTGCTATAATTCGATCGCTGTATGCAAGGATGCTGCTCTCCTATTGGGTCTTAACGTTGCTACGAAAGATCGCGTAGTCATCCACAAACATCCCTAACAGACATATAGCCTTATGTTAATGCTAATGATCGTCCCGTTGTTGTCGGAGAGAAACCAATAATTAAGCTAATGTAGCCTATGTTTGATGGACTATATGTCAAAAGTACCGAGTACCTACCTACCTTTAAATTCGAATATTGCTCTGGGTCTGCCTTTGAATTGTTGAGTAAAGTTTTGAAAGTGGCCTATTTTGGTGGACTTATGAAGTACATGAGGTAAGCCACAGATTATACCTATATCAAAAAGACGTGGATTGGAGTTTGAAGGGATCAGGCCTGTTCCTATGACCTTTATAGTCTAATATTGCTCTGGCTCTACCTTTGAATAGTTGAGTGAAGTTTTTACGAAATGTTATTACATAATATAAGAGAACAGGTTCCACGGACGTTGGGGACATAGAAAGTTGACTGCAAACCATAAGTTGCACCGGCCAAGGGAAAGGGAGATAATGCAATGTCCGCTCCGTATTGTTGCAAACTTATTGGAAACTGTTGCTGCAGCGTCTAATTAGACTAAAATATGATTCCGGTCGTTATGTTTATTTGACGTGACTTTCTTTATAGATAATTGCTTCTAGTGTTTCTACATCTAAATAATTATCTAACTTATCCGTAATATGTCAAAACTATTTATCAGCATTATTATCATCAGCCTATTTTAATAGTAGACTCATAGCGAGATATCCCTGATTTTGAATAGTTTTGTAACTTAGATTCACCAATTCATATAGTGCTGCTTAAAGGAGAATGCCAGATCCTAACCCAGAAAGACCACAAATTGTAAATATACTAAAAATATCCTATTATTATATAAATGTTTTACAATAAGACATTTATACTGTTGGACATCGGAATAAAATTATGTTAAAAAAAGTAATTAATCTATTTCCTTTTAGTTTACACTCTTTACGCATTTTAAAATCTTTATTATTGCGGGTTCTAGCCATGTAAATGGTTTTTATTGTATTTTCATCAAAAGTGGACTCTAAAACGCTAATATCCAGAGTCGTTATGCCTGTTTAAAAATGTATTTAATGAAGCTTTGCGACTGTCATGTCAGTGTGACAACTATACGGAACAATAATACGGAAATGGACGATAACCAACGTTAGGCTCGTGTCGAGTACTCCGAGTTCTAGAGCTTTTAAATGTAATTTATATTAAATAGTAAAAAAAAATGCAATAAAATGATGCATAATACATTGTTGTACAATATGTCTTTATTAGTGGGTTAAAGTTCTATACATTGTCTGGCATTCTCCTTTGGTTTGACTCCGTTACAAACAATATAATTTTTTAAAGATAATGGTCGCCCAGATTGTTATTATCTTATTTAAAAATAGCGTTAAATAAATTTTAAAGGAGACTACGAAAGACTAAGGACTAAGTGAAATGTAGTATTCCTTTGATTTAGTTACGATAATTCGAAATAAGTTTCAATTTAAGCATTCCTTAAGGCAATCTATGTAAATTGTAGTACGATAATTTTTTTTGCTTTTTGTGTGCGTAATACTTTTTTGAAACAGTTCATCTTTTTTTAAAGATACAATGTAGGTATATATCTAAAGGACAACGGTGTACTTAGTTAATTATATTGAGTTATATAACAATAATAACAAGCAGTTAGTTGTAATCAAACAAGCATTTACCATTGAAAGATCTGACATGGTAAATGTTCAACCACCATTGTTGTTCATGTATTTTCCTCACGTCTCGAGATTGGCTTCGATCGTGTCTATGGTCTATGCAATGTAAAATCACGTTGCAATTAGCCCTTGCCTTTTCACTGAGTTTCTCACGTTTTATTCATATGCTGTCAAACACATGATATATATCTACTACTCTATGTATTGCTTAGAATATGTTATTATGAAAGTGGAAAATTCTACACATAGTGCTGTGATTTTTAGTTCAGGCAAAGTGTTCTTACAGACGAGTATATATATTAGCAGTCCATGGATTCACTGAGCGTGTGCCCGTTTCATCGTGTATCAAAGTAAACATTTGAGTAGAGCCTAGGACTTGTGACACAGGTGTAGATTTAAAAGGAGCTCCTTTGTAAAGCATTTACTTAATAATAATAAAACACCTGTTGTTATTTCACTTACCCAGCTAGATAAGATCCTACTTGATCCTAAAAAGTTTAAATGTAATTCGAAAGTATTGTCCCAAGTTCTGTCAAAGCGATTGCATCTTGCACTTTAATATAGTTTTCAGAACTTATGAAAAGCAAACCGCCTAATTCAAAATGCACGTACTTAACACTCTATCATAGCATTAGGTTTGTACTTAAATTCTACATATAAGTCAAATTATATGACTTGGCAAAGTTATTTGGTTATATTTATTATGTAACTTTATCATTCTGTTATAAAACTTAGGTCCACTTAAAAGCCTTCAGATGCTATTAGCCTTGCCGTGTGTCAAATGTATGTAGGCATACTAAAGTTAAACTCGATGTGGAATCCTTATAAACAAACAAATTAAAGGTTGAAAATGCATCTAATTTTATGCCTGGCTTTATTATAGGTGTGTTCTATTGATGGATATATTTACATTTTTCTAACACTGGGTGCAATATAGCTTCGACTATTGTTAATATATAAATCAAAATTCAATCGATGTTTGTTATTACGAGATCTATTAAGTCAAAAATCAATTGAATATTGATCAGTTATGATATACGATCGTGATTTTTGATTAAGAAGTCGTTTTGTGGCAGTTAATTATAAATTTGTAATAAATACGTCTTGGATTTAATATTAATTAATCAGTTTTTTTTATTAAAACATTATTTACAGCGACCATGAACCTATAACATGAATTTGGTCTAATTTACAAGAATAATTAAATTATTGAAATGCCAAAGTGTTAAGCTGTTAAATGATTATCTGTCTTATATCGTATCTCATTAATATTATTGTCCAACCGGTGTGGATGTAGGCTGCCTTAAAGCCTTAATCAGATGATTATAATAATGGTACAAATAGTGGCTTACTGGAGTTACACGGGTTTGTTCGCCCTTGTTAGAAGTTATTTGAGGTGTCCCTTGTAGAGCCTTTTGTAAGGTTACCTGATATTGCTTGGATTTAAGAAACAATTCTTTTATAGCTTTAGTCTGGCCTCTGACTACATGACCAGTCTAAAGCTATAAAGAGGTAACGCATTGGCATTGACAATAGCCCCACGGATAGTTGGACAAGTTTTGATTATAAAGTAAGCGATATGAAATGTTTAAAAGCTGTCCTAATGATTTATAAAATTGCACTTAAAATGTTACTAACATTTACAACATAAGTGATTTATAAAATTGCAATATGCTTGGATGAAGTTTCAGTTATGAAGTTTCGCAGTTTTAAACAAACAGACGACCGACTACGTACGACATAGCGACACAGGCGCCGCCGACGCGACCGTATGGTAATCAGAAAGGCCGAACATGCCGAAAACCGCGGTCATCTCCGCATTCCACGCGCGCCGCCGGCTCGTGACGCCGGCCGGCCGGGAAACCCGCCGACACCGGCGACACCGGCGACAATAACTGTCACGCGATTTTTGACCTTCTGGCATTGGAGAGATGGGTCAATATCACCCACTCTCACCTGAGGACACAACAACAAAACACCTACAATTAATTTAAAACTTTAATACACCTATACTCGATTTTAAACTTTATGTCTTCTTTTGAGGGTACATATTAGTTTAACGTCGACAGTGGCGCCACATTTAGATAAAAATTACTCGACTTCCATCTTTTGGATGTTAGTGATAAGGTTCAATATCATAGGTTTTGTTTACGAATCGATTGGAACTTACACGTGAATTTTTAGTTTCAAATGTCTCTAAAAAGGGTACATTTTTAATTGGCGCCGATGGTGGCGCCATGGCTTGGTAAAATACGATCAATTAATGTGGACAGTGTTACCGATTTGGTCAAAAGCGATCACGTGGTGCTGATTAATAGCCATCAAGTGTAAACAACGCAAAACTCGCTCTACATGGTAGGACGGTGGACTCGCGAATTACGATTATATTAGCATACCTAATAATATAAAAATACATAATAATGTAATTTTATGGGCCGACTTGCGGGCGCCGACATAATTTATGCTCATATTTGGTTGCAATTTTTTCACACGTGTTACTTTGTTTTGTTTTAGAGAAAATTTTTGTACGAGGCAAAGAGATTAAAAAATTAGTGCGCTGTCTGTGGAAACGCGTAACCTTAAATATTATTAGATAGTATTGCATTTGTGCAACTTTAAAAGGCCCGGACAAACAAACTGCGAAAGCTTTTGTTAAGCATAATACAGTTCGTAACTGTTGATAGGAACGGTGATATTAAGTACCTACTATATGTTGTTGTTTGTTTGATAAAAAGAAAGTTTAAATAATATTATCTTTAAATAACTTCTGTGAGCCAACAACTTTCTGAAGAAAGCGGTTCAGTTCACTGTTAGTTTTAATCTGATTGAAATAGCACCAGTTGCGTACATAATAACAAAATTAAATAATCAGTATACCATCTATAGCGCGGGTTATCTAAGGTTTTCCATGGGAACATCTAACAATAAGCGACCTTTGCAATGACAATGAAATCCCACTTTCTACTTTCCCGCGTTTTCCCACAAGATGGCGGACGGCGAAAAGCGCGCGTAAAAACTATCTATTATGGTTTTCACAGAATTAATTAATTATTATTGTATCGTTGTTTTATACTTTCAATGGATCCTTATCACGCTATTTTTTAATAGCAGTTGTATTATACGTGCTGTTTTATCGATGAAGTTTATTTCTTAGATCTCATCCATGGTTGACTTTTGCATCTTCTATAGCACTAAATATTTAGTCGACGAACGATCTTACAAGTATTTTTTTATTTATATGTAATAATTTATCGAAATATTCGGAGCACTTTCATTAATAATTTAAAAAGTAAATAAAAAAGAGCAGAAATTGCCTACTTTTTAGAAATTTCATTATTTTTCCATTTATATAGTTAATATTATTAAATTATATCATTTCAAAAGAAAAATATTTTTAACATGAATATATATTTCATTAAAAATTTAAAAAGTAACTTTGCGTCGCATAAAAAACATCTGGTTTATTTAAAATTTTTGTCATAAATTATTTATGCAGTGTGTTGTAGTAAGTAAATAATTTTTATCTTTTTCTTTGTGTGCCGCCAAATTTTGAAATCATTAAATGTGTGCCGCAACAAAAAAAAGGTTGAGAATCACTGCTCTAGGCTCTAATGTGCCACCTTTCGACTCTATTATCTACGAGTATTATCCAAATGCCAGGTTCCAATCGAAAGTGCAACAAGCCAGGAAAGCCAAAGCTTGTAAAATTATGATGTTCATAAATCTTTAAGCTTATTGAGTCACCCATCGCTTTGCGCTGTCACAAATATTCTAAGAAAAGGGCCGTAAATTCAGCTACTTGAATTACTAGTACTTGCATATTTTAGGACTCAAGGTGTTTGTGTTCGGATGATTGTCTTCTATTAATAATTCAGTTCTTCTAAGAAGTTTAATCATGTTCTGTGAGTTTATGTTGATGTTGGCAATATGCGAATTGTGTAATAAGTTTCGTAGAAGATTTGATGTTTATAGACCACATGTAAGATTATCTATTGTTTTACTTTTTTTTAACGGAGAGAAAAATTTCGCCGTCTTGAGCGCCTTACCAATAATAATTTGACTGGCGAGAAATATATGAAACTAGCGGTGGGGCGTCACAAGCAATTAAAGCTAGTAAGTATGCTAGTAGAAAAAATTGTGCAATTTTTTTTTATTGCTGCAACTCGGCGAGTATTATTATTTTTTTAAAAAGTAAGTTTTTTAGTAAGTAAGTTTAAGTGAATTTTCAGGTTAGATTAACTCCTCTCCTCTGACTGATGATTAAGAGGATGTGATGGTCGCTAGTGCCAGTGCCGTTGTTTTAATAATAAAGTCGACGAATCTGTCTCACTAGATATTATTTTCATACACATATTTATATTTAGCTTCTGAGTGTTTCGTTTATTGGCCGGGTAATTTGAATTCTAATGAATGGAAACGTTTCACGGATTTATTTTGATGTGTCGGTGTGAAATACATCTGATGATCTTTCCAGAAATAACGCAACGGACGTGACATATTTGTTAATTTTATGAATGTACTTCTTAATGTGATGTGAGCAATCATATACGACAGCGATTTAAGAAATGTATTTATGATTGTAATACGATAGAAGATTTACAGGATCTATAAAAAAAGTTGATTTTTAAGACGGAGGTCCTGGGTTTGATTCCCGGCGGGGCAGATTGAGATTTTTTTAATTTTTCTTGGTCTGGCTGGTGGGAGGCTTTCGCCGTGGCTAGTTACTGACAAAGACGTACTGATAAGCAATTTAGCGTTCCGGTACGATGTCGTGTAGAAATCGAAAGGGGTGTGGATTTCATCCTACTTCTAATAAGTTAGCTCGCTTCCATCTTATATTGCATCATCACTTAACATCAGATGTGATAGCAATCAAGGGCCAACTTGTATTTAAAAAAAAAGTGTAGCCATGGGTAGTTACATATAGTGGTACAGTGGTACGATGTTGCCATTGCTACACATCATCTAATACCACGTTACGGCACACAATCTAGACCAGTAGGCATTTCGAACACTGCCTTACGTAATTGTGTGATGTTTACAACACTCACACTTAAGTGCCTCTATTGAATCTTTATATTAATCATATAGATCATCCAACGTGTGTGTGTAACGTGGTAACGAATCTATACTATAAAATTAAGAGAGATAATATGGATTCTACTTTTATTTTTTTATTTATTAATTACCTGGAAATAGCGTTCTGTACTACAGCCCATCCCAATTATGGACAAAGGCCTAACTCATCCACAATTTCACAAAGGGCCTACCAAATGGTTTCGCCATTTGTATCTGGTCTACTCGTACTTTTATTACTCGCATATTTTGGGTACCAAGCATAAATTGTTGTGGCGCACCATTTCCATTTGTTTTTCATGGTCATAGTTATGGTGTCCTTTGTTTTAAGTTTTCTTTTAATTTCCTATTTAGTGTACATCTATACGATATATTTAAAAGGGCTCCTTCGATTTTCCTTTGTGTGACTGATGTTTTTTAGTGCTGCTCTATTTGTTAGGCTCTCCGCTGCTACTAATTGAGTTGACACGATACAAGTGGTTCTGATTTGACCATCGGGGCTAACCTTTCGCAGGATAAAAGTAAATGAGCCCGATTTGTTTAAATCCTTTTTATATTTCAAGTTCTTTGAGTAATACAAAAAAAAATATTTCATTAAATGTCAATCATTTTCTGCGATCAAGCAGGATTGAACACTTGATTGTACTCTTGATTAACTCATCGATTTTTTATTTTATTTAAATAAATTCATAAAATTACCATAAATCAAATAATTTTATACAGTTAACGATTTTCTGTATACTCGTCCATTATAAGCCTAACAAAGAAACAAAAATAATATATACACAAATTTGAATTTTAAGATAATAAATACAAAAAAAAATTAACCGAATGACTACTGAATTGATTGGTTCCTTATAGCGCTAGATTCTTCTCATTGTGTTCTTTCGCGCTGATAAATTACAAGTTATTGTTGGCTTAAAAAATGTTTCTTCTGGTTATAAAAAGCAAGGAAATCATTTAGAAATATCTTTTAATTTTTGTTAACCAAAAAATATTGCTCAGATATTTTATATGTTATCACCGGTTGTTGGTCATTGTGGAGACAATGTTTTATGCTCCGGATTCCGAGTGAATTGTGGGTGACTTTGTCGCTTGGATTCGTCCATTTTTCGCAGAACATAGCCAAATGAATAAATGATTAACTGTGAATATAGTTAAAATTTTATACTGTTTTAAAATAATATGTTGGTATGCTTTAAGTTAGTATCTCTCATACATATTCATATGTTGCCTTCAAGAGTGGTCTTACCGTTGGTCTTGAAAAAATACCTGCATATGTGATGTTGGAATGCAATATTTCGACATACGGTTTGCGTAAAAACCTACGATTTTAAACATCAAAACCAGTGCTTGATTTATTAGCCACGGGGAAAACCGCACCGGTTTTGAAGTTTGGTTGAATTGTTTGAGAATTCGGCGCGTCCCTGATAAAGACAGTTATTTCAGTTTCTTTTTGCTGTCCTCTGCTTATTGAAGACACATAGAAAGAGTCTAAAATATATGAATTTTCAGTTCTATGTAATGTTTTTAACTTTATAGCATCGTGCAGATGGCAAGCAGTGACTATCTGCTATACTTACGCGCGCCGTGATAATAACGTTAGAAACATAGCTTAGAACTCATAAACTATATCTGTCTGCGCAAGCACTAATTATTGTTTTCGTAACTGGGATGATTACATTGTTTAGTAATTCTCGAAAACCGTAAACTATTAATTTCATCTTACTTTCGTTTATGTTCGTTTCATTTTCTTGAAATTCCACTGAGTAAGCTTTACTACGATGGGTTTTTCAAATTCGTCTTAACACTCTATGTCGATTGTTTGATAACTTGAGATAGTTTATTTTATTAACAGATTTTGCAATCCGATATAAATGTATTTTTAGTAAGGCGATTTCGTGAGTCGCTTGCTAACTTCTTGTCAAAGTTAAGTAACCAAGTTAGCTACATAATGAGTGGCTGGTGTTCAATTAATTATATTAGAACATTTTTATGCGTATTAGCCAGCATTGAAAATGAAATAAAAAATATTCGTCGACATAATTATTGACTGATATGATAAAAACATTTAAAAAATTGCCACAATGTACCTATTTTAGGTTATGTTAAAGTGTAAAAGTTTAAAATTGACGATGACGAATATCAAAGATGTTAAAACCTTACTTTGAATACGTGCAAATACTACAATTAAGTAACGATATTAATAATTAGTTTTATTAAATATTTTCGTGTTAGACATCAAATTGATTGCATAGTAATTTAATATACGTCAAGTATTGACAGTTTGACATACCATTACTCACGAGTATATTAATTTGGAACTCGCAAAAAATTATTTATTTTAAAAAACGTGATCAACTATATTTTCCAGTTGTATTATTAACCAGTGTGTATATTTCAAGATTTATTTTCAAACATACACTGTTTTTTTTTCTCATAAATATTCGTTTCTCTTAGTCAATTCAACCTACGTTACCTATATTAATTAAACTGCCTCGTTGGTCTAGTGGTTTACAATTAGGTCACGATATGAATAATTAGTTTTTTGACTACCTCCGTGGCACAGTGGATGCCCAGTGATTTATGAGACGGAGGTCCTGGGTTCGATTCCTTCGGCCGGGTAGATTAATTTTTCTCAAAAATTGTCTTGGTTTGGAAAACTGGTGGAGCTTTCGCCGTGGTATTACTACCCGTACATAATTACTACCGCAAGATTTAGTTTCAAACATCAGAAACGAAAGGGGTGTGGATTTCATCCTACTCCTAACAATTTAGCCCGCTTCCATCTTAGATTGCATCATCACTTAACATCAGGTGTGATAGCAGTCAAGGGCCAACTTGTAGATGATAAAAAAAAAAAGCTTTTTCATTCTTCTATGAAATGTTCAGTACATTCCAAGCCTGGAGTCTGGAAGTTGGCAGTGTTACACCCCCGTGCCTCGGAGAGCACGTTAAGCCTTCGGTCCCGGTCACTATCATCAACATCTGATAGTGATCGTTAATAAATGAAACATTATCACCCTAAGCCCGCCAACCCGCATTAGAGCAGCGTGGTGGGTGTACGCTCCATATCCCCTCTCCTGTAGTAAGAAGGGAGGCCTGGCCCTGTAGTAGGCTGTTAATGAATCATCAGCCTATTTATGCTAAATATAGGTATCATCATCAGATGATAGCTTTATTTAGCAACATTACGGCCTTGTTATCATTTTCTATTAAAAACATTACCCTCCTTCTGAGGCAAACGGGTAACTATTAAAAACTAGTAAAAGAACCTTTGGTGATCACTTTAGATTATATTTAAACTTAAAGAATGTAATTTCTACTATAAAAGTTCCACGGTAAAAGGTCGGTCTGCATGGTGCACACATCACCTCGCCCGTTGTACTATTGTCGTACTTATCCTAATACCTATAGTCGTCGGATTTAATTGTGGGGAAGAAGGAATTATTAGTCTCAGTCATGTTGTTTGCAGTCATTGTATAAATTACAATATTTTTGAGGAATAGAACAGATCATCTAACCTGATTAAAAAAACTTGTATAAATATCGGTAATTTATACAAGTTTTTAAACTTTGTTCAAGAGTAAATCAAACGCGCAATACTTCAGTGACTTTACGTTCCTTGACTTCTTTGTTAACAAATGACAGTTTTTTGACATTTGACGTATCTGTTATAGACTAAATAGTGTAAATTTGGTTTTTATTGCTTATTGTATGTACATACTACAGGATGCCTGCGGTCTCACCCGCGTAGGTCTCGTTCCCGTAGGATTTTCGAGATAAAATGTGGCCTGTGTCATTCTGATATGTAAGCTATATTATTGTAAAGTTTCATCAAAACCCCTTCAGTAGTTTTTGTGTGAAAAAGTAACAAACATCCTGGATGGATACTTACAAACTTTCTCCTTTATATCTAATATAAGTAAGGTTAATATTATAACTGAAATAGGTAAATCCATTTTCGTTGACCTCTAACTTAACAATTAACTATGGTGCTCAACAGTAGCCATTATCTTTATTACATTTTCCATCTTCATGTTGAAAATCAATTTGTCTAAACCTATTACCATACGAGCAGTGTAATTAATGACAATCGGTAACAGCTAAATTAGAGGTTAATGTTGTTGTATAACAGTTATCAGTTAACCGCACGTAATCTAACTGTTAAACGTTTGCGATTAAATTAGCAACGCACCAGTTAAATTGCTCACGGCCGGTATTTGTGATTTGGTTTGCGACTTGCATATGAGTTTTATGGTGTTTTTCAATTATTTCAGTTTTGCTTGGTATTTATGGTTGGTCTTATGTTGCTGTTCGTTTGTTTTTATTATTTACGACCTCCGTGGTTCAGTGGTATGCGCGGTGGATTTATAAGACGGAGGTCCTGGGTTCGATTCCTGGCGGGGCAGATTGAGATTTTTCTTAATTTGTCGTGGTCTAGCTGGTGGGAGGCTTTCGCCGTGGCTAGTTACCACCCGACCGACAAAGACGTACCTATCGCCAAGCGATTTCCATCTTAGACTGCATCATCACTTAACATCAGGTGTGATAGCAATCAAGGGCCAACCTGTAGATGATAAAAAAAAATTACTACAAGTTAGCCGTTGACTGCAAGCGCACCTGATGGGAGGACCACCGAATTGTTAGAAGTAGGATGATATCCACATCCATTTACGTTTCTACTATTATCAAACTCGAACGCTAAATCATTTGGCGGCACGTCTTTGCCGACAGGCTGGTCACTAACCACGAGCGAATCCTCCCAGCCAGAACTGGACCAATAAAGGTAAACTTAGTCGGTCTAGCGGGCAATCAAACCTAGGACCGTCGTTTTATGAATCCACCGCGCATCTCGTCATGGAGGCCATGAATTATATCTAATTCACAACAACACAACAATTTAAGTAATTGTGATCTCTCGATTCCATTCCATTCAGTGGTCTTTTCTCTTTGGCTCTATACTCTATCACTGTCTTATAAACTTGACTGTCAACAAATCTGATTTCTACATAATCAATGCTGAATGATCATTATCGTCATGATTAGTGTCATCACAATAACATAATAAGAACCTTTTGTTTCATCTTATATTTGAAAACAAATATGTTTTACAATAAGTTTTTAAACAATCAACAATTATTCCTAAATCAACATTCGAACGAGCAAAAAATCACATTATTAAAAGACAATAGCTTTGTTTAAATAAATGGTCATTTTAAATTCCGATCTAATTGCTTAGCGATGGGAGAGGCAACGTAAAAAACTAGCGAAAATGCTCTTTATTTTTATATCATAACATAAACTAATGGAATTCCTTTGTATTATAATGATATGGAAACAATAAAATGTTTAGGTTTTTTTCTTTTTGAGGTTATAGGTTTCCTATATATTTTGTGTAAGTAATGTTAAAACAACATTAATGTCTGTCGCGGGAAAATCCCAGACAACAAAATGATATAATACGAGGTAAGATTTTGGAATGGTTTGGAGAAACTATAGCAAAATTATAAAATATATAAAAATTGCATTGGTTTTAAATAACAAAATAGGTGAATGTTTCTCAATTAAAATTAATAGAAAGTCTAAGTCTACATAAAATAGCGGACGGCTTGGTTATAGATACACTATCTAAGTTAGATAAAAATTGAATAAATGTCAAATAACTTTATTAAAAAATGCGTAGCACTGCGTAATTCGATGATGTTCACTAATAACTTGACTTCCCACAAACAAGTTGATAATATAAGTCATTTCGAAATACGGATATTTTTATCAATAAAGTGATTATCGATTATTTTATCATATATCTCTGTCTACCATTATTAATCTCTATTATGGTATGTTGCTTTGTGATCGCTTCCGAAATATCACCCAACATAATGGCTTTCAGACAAAAGGTGCGGCGTGTGACCCTTGTGGCTCGGTTGACTAGTTTCTAATCTTTAACAATGGCTTAGGAATTCTACCGCGGCCTTTTTGTTCCTATTAGCCATTTTTAATATTAGCCATACATTGTTGTTTTAGAACGGACACATTAGATACATCCATTAGTAGTTATTATTACATGATTTTTGAACTATTGTAATGAAATAGTTTTCGGTTTTATGTTTTATTACTATAATGATCGTCCGTTATTATGTACGCCTTTAGTATGTTCGGTTTATGATTTTTCTCGATATTACGTCCTGTTACTTTAGACAAAATATAATAATCACAAAACCAATATTCACGTTTCTGCCTTTATAAACTTATAATAGGCTTAACTTTTTTTCTTTGGAGTCGATTTGATAGAATGCTATCATAACTGATTTTAACGACCTCTTAAATAAATCAAGGTATATACAACTGACGAGTACTTTTGTAAATACTCAGGTCAACAGGTGGTCTTGCCATTTCAGTTTTAATGCACTCGTGTCCAAATACGTCTTTAGCACACATTGTTTTTCAAAAACCTCTTTGTTTGCCCGTACATTTGCGTAGGTGGGTTGAGCTATTGAAGGTCATTCGGAACATAATCGATATGTTTTAATTTTACTTGTTTGTTGTATAATTTTACATATTTTTGTAAACATATTGACGTAACTGTCGGGTGGGGCATGATACCCACGTCATAATATGAAATCTCACTCCAATGATCAGGGTACAGATGTTTTTAATCGATTTCTAATGCACATATTTTGTGTAGGACAATGTTTTGGACAAGGTCGATTGGACCATTACGATGGCGATGAATAATTTCATATATTTCAATAAATCACATTAAATAATAATAAAAAACGGTCAAGCTCATATCTGTTACATGAGTTAGCAGAGGTTTTCATATTAGCTTATCGTTCTTTTAGTTACAAAAAAATATTTTTTCCTGAAAATATTTTGTGTCAAATAGAATAGAATAGTATGTGTAAAAGAAGAGTTTGTAAGCCTAAGATTAAAAAAAATTAATAAAAAAATCTTGCAAATATTTTCTTTTAGGCTGTCGTTAATGTCTGTCAGAAGTCACTTTTGTATACTCGTACAGAGTACATATAAATAAAACGTTCACATTTAATACAATGAAGTTTATATACGGAACTGGCTAAGAAAAGGATGTATACAATAATTTATTTCATTCTTGACATGTCTCAAGCCTCAAATCCTCGTGGTCAAAGGTTATTGGGTCAACGGTAAATACCGTACCGGTGAGTCGGTCACACACCGGAACCGATCAGTTGCGGCGGCAAACGATGCTAATGGGTCACATGTTTTAGATCATCATCGGGTATAACTAATGGTCACCTGTGACTATTATAAAGTGTTCACCTCTATTATATCTCTATACACACACACGCATATACAGCACAGACTACAGTGTTCTATGCATAAACCTCTAAGGTGAAAGACTCGGTCAGCGGAACGATGCCTTGAACTTGCTGCCGATGGTCCGATAGCCGCGGGTGTTGCGCATCAGATGCCGAGGAAGTGCTGACCTTTTACCGTAGTTTGTGTACGAAACTAAAATAAAATAGTTCTCTCGATGATTGTGGCCACAAAACGGTTATTTGTGTATTACCACCGTGAATGAAATGAGGGATACACAAACTGTCGTCCCGAATTAAGAACAACAAAAACATGTTAATGTAAACTAGTGCTCTTGATGATAGAGATTTCAATGATATTTGTTTGTTCTCTTATGCGTGTTCTTTACGCGCCTTGAACTTGACGATGGTCCAGTAACCAGCGGGTATTGCCGTTAGCGCATCAGATGTAGGAAGTGCTGACCTTTTGGCCATAGTTTGTGTTCACAAGAGGTGCGGTCAACGAAACGCTGCGAACTTGAACTGAATCTCGATGATTGTGGTTGCTAAACGATTGCATGTAGGGTTGTCATACAAACTGTCATCTCCTTTACCATCCAAAGGTTATTGGGTCATTGGTATACGTTACCGATAAGTAGGTCGGACATCGGAATCGAACAGTTGTGACGGTAAACGATACTTTCCTACTACATACAATCTAAACATCTTCCAGCAAAGAGTGAATAGACATCTTCTGGTCAAGCGCAAACCTATCTACAAAAAAAATAAACTAATGGGTTAGATGTTTTATATCATCATCTTCTAACAAGTGGAGTATGAGCCTGCGCCTGCGCTGACGATGTGAACTTGAAGTAGTGGTTGTAAAATGGTTGCTTGTGTAATTATATGCTTGTGCTGAATATTATGAAAAATTATTTTCATACAAACTTTCGTACCGTTTTACTTTACGGTTACATATCCGACCTTGCTGACCTACTGTGTAAGAGGAATTCGGTATGTAAGCGAATTTTTATGATGTTAGCTCCAGTAGGTTGTGCTGTGCATATCTTAGTCATACTTTAATATGTACAGGTTATGTACCAATATTGGCTTATCCTCTACACGTTTCCTTTACGCACCCCTCCACATCTACGCTCTATTTTCCGCATAAAAATAACATTGAGAGTAAGAGTAAGAAGAATTAGCGTTAAAACTAGTATTTTTCTGAATGAATTTCTGACGGTGTTTGTGACTTTTACACTGGTATGTACGTTATGTAATAACAATCGTATAACGCATACAGATATTCACTACATACATAAACGAGTCGACCTTATAGTTGGTTGTTTTAATGATGATGATCCGGTCGGTGGAACGCAATATTCCTTGAACTTGATAATATCTATGATTATACGTTACGTACTCAGCGGCCGTAGAGCACGGAGGGCGTTGTGTGATACATCGCTTCTGATTATAGATAATAAACATTTATATACTAGTAATTTGTTTTTAATAACAAATAGTTAACGGAACTACTATACCCATGGCATATCTGATGATAAGTTGAAAACATTCGTTTATAATAATCCTCTTAATATAAACCTGCGACAGAGATATAAGGATCGTGAAAAGTACTCTCATGGGAATGAAGCTTGATTAAACCTGCCTTCCGGGCCGGTGATAAGGTAACTACAAATAGTCCAACGTGAACTTTCAAAAGTGCTAGTACACTAAGCCTTTATGAAAATAACGAATGTGAATTATGAATTAGATTTTTTTGGAATAAAAAAGTTACAAAGCGTTACTTTACATGCAAATTTCATTTCATTCCATCTTTTTTAGTTTTATTGAAAAGTGTTTACCCACACTTATGGGATTATTTATATTTAAGAATAAACATAATATCATAAACATAATATTTAATAATCTCGGTGCCGACGTCAGCGGACACCGTAGCCTAGTGGATAAGGCGCTCGTCAAGGCCCGGATAGCCACTGAGAGACGCGTGTTCTAATCCCGTCGGTTCCGCAATTCTTAAATACCTCTTCCATCAATGCGACGTCCTACATCCGCCAACTTAGGTATAGGTGTTAAGCCCCATTTGCCTATAATCACTGACCCTTCACACCGCGATGCTCTTTAGTAGCAGAAATTTATTTCTTCATTTAATTCTGATTTGAATAGCTAAACCAATAATTAATACGCGTCACAAAAAACGTCATGGAGTAAGTAGCCAGTACTTATTTCAGGTAAATAAAAAATTCAGCGCTGTAAGGAAAAAAGTGCTAACTTAAAGATCTACTATTGATTAAAAAGGTTACTCTTTATTATCATTAAAATATATACATACAACACCTTCAATCTACAATAGTCTGTGATGAAATTATATATTTTATTCCTTCCTTGAGTTGAGTTCCTTGAGTTGACATTTGATTTATAACGCTGTATTAAAAAAATGTCGTAAAAGAAATTAGTGTTCTTGTTCTGCTGTGATTTATAACTGTTGCTAGTTTATGATGTCTACGTACAAGGTCAAATTCCTTTCGGTACCAGTTTTTGTACGTTTCGCTTACTACGTCTTTGTATGCTAACTCAACCGGGTGAATTTTTAGTATCTCTTAGGATCGTGTTTGGAACCACTGTAGCTTTAATTTTAAATTACGGTACAATGATATTTGACATAGGATTCGTCAACATTATAACATCAACGGGTATTTTTACGATTTGATTACTAACTAGTAAAAGCTGCATATAAGGACGAGTACCCAAAGCTGCTCTATTAAGATCTTTTCGATTTTGTCTGGGCAAGGAGAATAACATGAACAGAGGAGGTGAGTGTTGACGCGCGTCGCTAAGAGATATCTTTTGAACCTACACTCGTGTCACAAGTCCCGGCAGAAGCATGGTGAATATATGCTAAGATAGATATTCGTCTCTCCCTATACATAACCCCACACCTGACTTCTATAGGAGTAAGCAGAGACTACACACTTCCATTTGCTACGGTCCTTGCATACTTCCTAGTATCGAAGTTAGTTATGTTACTTTACCATTTGTCACTCCAAAATGGCCAAATGGATTAGGATGAGATTTAGTTCAGGGGTAGATCATAGACTATAATACCACGAAGTATACTTTTTATGTTTATGAGAACGAGATTTACGAGCACGTTAGCACAAGCCCTCAGCCCCAGTTATTACCATTGACATCAGATTGTGATTATTACAAAACAAAAACTTTACCACCTTTAGCCCACCAACCCACATTGAAGTATTGTGATAGCTTGTGGTAGTGGTCGTTGTTAAAATAATCCTAAAATGATGACGAAAAAAAATAATCCATAGGTAGGAATTCGAGAAATAAAAAAGGCGGTTTGTTAACTTAAAAATAATAAAACAAAAAAGTTCAGATTGAAATAAACTGCAACGGATTATTATTAATATATTTTTAAATACGAATTTTAAAAATAACTTGAGGGCGATAACTTGACTGAGATAAAACTGCATACCGACAAAGTCAAGAACGAGCCCACAAGACCAAAAGTCTTTAAAAGTCTGTAGTAGGTACCCATAGTTACCTTGCGGAGCGATGACCATATTCGATGCGCAAGCGCCGTGAACTTGACCAGTTCGACGAATGGGCGCATCGGTCTCCAAGTCCAAATACGTACATTCCGGCGTTCATCTTATATAATGTTCATTTGAATAAATATTTTTAAAGTTATTTCTTTAGTTTCGTTGCCCCATCTTTTATCAACGAATTAATGGGGTACTTGCCTATAAAATAATAGCTGATTTTCCCTCCTCTAGACGGGATAGTTCTTTCATTCTCATTATGTGTCGAATGGAGTAGGAGGTAATATAGATAAACCCGTTCTTGTGTTGATAAATACACTACGCCATATTAGAATATTTATAAAAAATTTCGTTTTTCGAAATTATATTACACTTTATTGTACACCATATTAACATTTAAAAGTAAAATAACAGATATAAGACGAAAAACAGACATGTACAGTAGGCGGCCTTATCGCTAAAAAGGCTCTTTTTTAATAGTTATTGAGTTACCATTTTTTTGTCTTGAACATTGCCATTGGAAGAAGTTTATTATTACGATCTAAACGTACCTATGATTTTCATTGTAATATTAATTTATTATAGTTTAAGTGGGACATTTACTTGGCGATTTGCATCAAACGTGTTATTTGCATTATGAGTCCAGTATGTCAAATTGTTTCAATGACTTATGTCAATTTAACTGGTTCAAAATTATAATGATAAATATGTTGGTCATGTAATGTATTTTTTTTACCTTACTTACTATCTATTTTTAACCGACGAAAAAAAACGGAGGAGGTTCTCAATTCGACACGTATATTTGTTTTTTTTTTTTTTTTTATGTATGACCACGCATAACTTTTTACAGTGTTGTCCGATTTTGATAATTCTTTTTTTATTAGAAAGGGCATACATCCAAGGTGGTCCCATTGTCCTCATGTTAGGATCTGCTGATGATATCCTGGGGAAATTGAAGGAACTCTTCAAATTTTGGCGGCACGCTTACAGCGATTTCGGTTTTTGACTCGGTATCGGTAGCTTTTTGGCTACTAGTGCCGTATAATATACTATGACAGTATAGTACGAGTACGGCACGTGGCGATAAATCACTAAAAAGTCAGAAATAAAACTTTTTAACAAAAAATAGAACCGACTCCAAACGCACTAAAAAGTAAAAAATAACTGTGTCATTTAGTTGCTTTAATTTACTTAAGCATATCTAGGAGTCGGTGCCAGCCAAGGTTTCTACTTTCAAGGACGTTACCTAGAACCCACAAACTGCTTTACTTCGTAAAATAAATTTTCCTTAAATTTGGCTGGCACCGACTTCATAGATATGCTTAAGTAAATTAAAGCAACTAAATGACACAGTTATTTTTTACTTTTTAGTGCGTTTGGAGTCGGTTCTATTTTTTGTTAAAAAGTTTTATATCTTTTCGCTTTATTAAGTCAAGTGTTCAACATAAAGTTCTTACTCGTATTAAATAAATCGAAATGTCATCATGAATTTTACATCCTTACAATAAATATGTGCCCATATAATATTTTGTCTTGTAAAGGTCAGTTCCTATATTTTATTTAAGGATACCAGACCCTTTTCTCTTTTTACACGTTTCTGAAAATAATGCATACTCTCCGATATATTTATATTTACCCGCGACCTTCGCTTGATTTTAATCTTTTTCTTGGCAGCTATCTTATTTTTCGAAATCAAGACATTTTTTTTATCGACTACAAGTTGGCCCTTGACTACTATCACACCTGATGTTAAGTGATGATGAAGACTAAGATGGAAGGAGTGGGACGAAAATCCACACCCATTTCGGTTTCTACACGACATCGTACCGGAACGCTAAATCGCTTGGCGAGACTTACGTTTATAAGATTTTCTGTTATTATATATTTTATTTGTCAGTTTTTCTAAATAGTGTGTAGTGAATTATTAGGTACCTCACAGATTTTGTCTTGAGATTTTTCTTTATCACAATTACTTTACAATTATTTAATTTGTAATAATTTTAATTTGTGATAAGTTTAACTTGATTTTATTAATTTTAAATTTGATACATTTCGATTTTCAGTGTAAGCCATTGAGGTTATAGTATCCGTTACGTATTTAAATAATAAAAGTCCTTATGTTTATTGTATCATACGAATGCATTTAATTACGAATTGAAAATGGCAACGAAACGAGTCTAGCCGCTCCTTCGGAAACAACTCATTGTCCCGCCCCACATTCCCAAGCGCCGTGTATTTTATCATTCTGTAACAAAGTTGCTTTAAATGCTTGCCTGCCATCAGGGAAAGTTTCATAAGCACTCGGCTATAATCAACCGACAGATGCTGTCTGTTCTATGATTGATATAGGTCTTCTACTTTCGGAAAGCGATTTGGCTTTCGTTGTTATAGAAAGGTGTGTAGCAGTGCAGGTGTAGGTAAGTAGGTGTGAAAATCGAATGTTAACAAAGGAGAAACATGTTAATAAAATATCATCTTTGTGTAAACGGTTTTTAAGCAACGATTTTTGATAAAAGTTTCTGTTATGCTCACAATCACATATACTTTACACAAACAAACGCGTTTGTGCTGTCACTTTACTACTATAACAAAAAAGCCAATCGGTTTTCCCATAAAAAAATTTTGATTATTAACGGACGAAAAAACCGAGGAGATTCTCAAATTAATGCATGTGTATTTTTTTGATGCACTTTTGAAGGCCACCACAGGTTTGGAAGGCCGGTACTGCTGAGAAGAGTCGCATAATAACTATATGTACAATAAATCGCTGTACGTATTTCATGGAGGTAATATGATATACGAAGGTGTCTGGTGTTTTGTGAAAAAGTTATTCGAAAATTACTTCACGACTTCAATTAAGTGAACGTTTTGACAGCTTGTGTTGCGGTCACGACCCACTAGCGCTAGCCTGTTTCAGATTAAACCTTAACATTCTAAACGTACTGATATAGGTAATATGTGCGAAAAACGACGAGTAAAGTTCAGTATTTAACGTACTCGTAAAATCCGCAACCAACTTGTTTAAAGCTCTGAAATTGCAACAAGTCCAACTGCCCAGGTGAAATTGCCCCCTAGATTTTTTTTAATAATTGACAATTCAGGCAGATATAGTAAGTGATACACCATCGTCTTTAAGAGCGACACTTCGTAGGACGCAAGTAACACGTCGTAAAACAATACCGCTCTGTGCCCATTAAAGTGAGGGTTTTGTGTACTACAGAGCCATGTTTTGGCCATGTTAGAAATCAGATTTCATTATCATTAGTTTCTGTACAAAATTTAAATTCGTATTTAGTGTTGGGAATTATTCATGCAAGTCCAGTTATAAATATTCATAAATAAACAATTTGAACGAACGAGTGCAACAGGGCGGTTCATTTGCCGAGACTAATAACAGCAGGTGCGTTATATTTATGCCAATGCCAACTTCGCCTTAGCTGAAGTATCGCTGTCATTTATGATAATTAGGCGGCTTCGTTCCCATGGACCGAGAATAGACAGAGCGATGCAAATCTTAATTTAAAACCATACTAGCGAGCTGTGCTGGCTTTGTATAGCAAGTTAATACCTATGTACAGTGTAAAGATGTAACCTATTACTGTCGACGCATTTTGAACTGAGTCGTCGGGAAACAAATATCACTGACATTGGGAATACACACGCAATGTAACACGTTATTGATACTTAGCTACCTTGCGCGGGGTCCACGCGTCTGTTGGTTTATGAAAGGGATCACGAATTGCCTCCATATCATTGTCAATGTAACAGATACACGACTCAGTTTAAAAGGCGTCCACTATACTTATTTTCTAAGGCAAGAGTGAATCGCGTTTCAACTTAGATCAGCGCAAGCCTCTTTCTAATAAGTACCAAATGAAAAAAAAATGAATCATAAGGCTAATCCTAACGAAATCCAAAGTTAATGAATTTTTATTTTGCGACTGGGTACTTATTGTAATATGTCCTCTGTCAATAAAAAAAGGCTTAATCCAAATCAACTTCGAAGCTGTTTGAAGGCAAATTTATAAATCCAATTTTAGAATTTAAAAAAAACATACATCAGAAAAAAAGAAAATTTCTTGTTACCGCCTACAATGTCTTGCCATATCCGCTTTTGATATTAATTGATGTACATTTATCTTGTGCACACTGCCTTGACCTTTATTAAAATGTAACTAATATAATGATTATGTTAATTATTTTGTTAATTCACCTGTCGATGCTTGGAACCGACATCCAGTCGCGTCAATTAGCTTTGCCATTATTGATAGGAGCTAACCACGCAACGCCGCACTTAGGGACTAGTTACACTTATTCATAGTGCCTAGTGTGAGTTTGTTACCGAGTCGCTGTAGCGTAAAAATGTAACGCAATTTTACATAGATTTTAAGCAGCGCCATCTAGTTTTTGTGAGATATACTCTCACTAAAACTAGATGGCGCTTTTTTTTAAATAATTTGACGTTACGAGTGGTTACGTTTTTAAACAGTCATTCGGCGAATAACGCGCACTTGCCTCACAGTTGAATTGGTTACGCTTATTTAGCTGAATACGGTGATTACACCGTGTTAGACACAGTTGTTGAGGAAGTGCTTAATTTGATGCCATATGCCTATTTGAAATACCCTCTCCAGAACCAGTATCCCTCTTTATAGTAGAGACGATATGAAGCTTAGACAAACCACGTTGCACCTATGCGGACTGGCGGGTGATAATGTTGAAATCATTCAAGATTAGTATCAGATGTTGATAGCTTATAGGGTTCTCCGAAGCATAAAATACTAATAAGCATAATAACACTCTTACTCCGGGTTTATAATTTACTGAAAAACTATTAGAAGAAAGAAAAACTCATTATTCTATAGCCTGACCTATATCTTGAACCTAGAAATGCTCTGATTTCCTCGTGATCCCCAGCCCCATAGTCTAACTACTGTACTATCAAGGTACTTTGTTGGCTTGTGGTTACACTTATTTAGCTGTATATGGCAGATTCGTGTAAGCTTAGATGTTGAGAAAGGAAAGGTTGCTTAAAGGAAAATCTTTAGGTTTTTAGATGAGAACTGTAGAATTGAATATATGTAATAAGTCCCTTGTCTGTTGGGTATTTTTAACCGACGAAAAAAAACGGAGGAGGTTCTCAATTCGACACGTATATTTGTTTTTTTATGTATGACCACGCATAACTTTTTACAGTGTTGTCTGATTTTGATAATTCTTTTTTTATTAGAAAGGGCATACATCCAAGGTGGTCCCATTGTCCTCATGTTAGGATCTGCTGATGGCACCGACTTCATAGATATGCTTAAGTAAATTAAAGCAACTAAATGACACAGTTATTTTTTACTTTTTAGTGCGTTTTGAGTCGGTTCTATTTTTTGTTAAAAAAATTTATATATTCATTACATTTTTTGCACTCGATAATTTTAAACTTCAAGTAGTACTATGATTGATTTATTTATTTATTACTATTTCTGTAGGGTATTGAATATGTAATTCCGATGATTTACGTAAATAATTATTAGAACTGTTATATTACCGAAAACAATGTTTTTTTATTAATTAATAACCTCAAATTAATGTTTTTCAATGCTGAGCCAACACCTCTAGGAGTAATATTTACTCTTAGAGGTGTTTGGCGCTTAAACCCATGGCTTGAAATTATCTTGACGGCTTTCCAAATGACTTCATTACTATCCCAATTATTTCGCTCGCTTTAAATTTTCATAAAATGCCCTACCGTTGTTCTCTTCCTCTATTCTGTTCCTCTATTAACGGACAAAAAAAAGTTTTATAAAAAAAAGAAATTAATCTTTATTATAAAGGAAAACCTTAGGTGGTCTTTTAATCTATCGATAAACCTTCAATCACTGTCCCGAAAAGCATGTAAAATGTCTCAAACGCATTTTAAACGTTTCAAGGTCCGCGGTAAGTCGTTGACCCAGTATTCGGTCGGGTGGTTAGAAATCGTGACACGCCTTCCAAACCGTCCAAATGCCATACAGCACACGATACTATGAATGTCGCTCGCGCGATTGCCTTGCCCAGATGACTACACGCAAATAAAAATTTCAGTGTAGCGACTAAAAGTTAAACTCTCATACATATTCTGGTGTGAATGGCGTGTTCAAATTGTTATAGACTTAAATGTACGTAACCCTAACTTTAGTCGCGGTAATCAAGTCTAATGCTGCAAGTTTGTGGCCAACTGTCGACATTAGCAGCAGCGACATGTCGCCGCGACACTAGTTTCTAAGTATTTAAATAAAATATTGAAGCATTCCCGTAATTTCGGTATAAAATGTAGCCTATGTGTTATTCTGATGTATAAGCTATATTGTGGTAAAGTTTCATCCAAATCCATTCAGTAGTTTTTACGTGAAAGAGTAACAAACATCCATACAAACTTTCGCCTTTATAATAGTTATAAGATTTCAATAAAAAAATGCCTAGTAGTTTTAGTATAACTTCCAGTGTTACACTCGATATATTATAACGCTTTCACTTTTTTTTGTGTGCTTGGTAAAATCGCTAAATGGCCCGATTTATTTCGCGAAGAAATAATAACACATACTTATTGTTCCGATAGTCATTTCAGTCAATGGTCTTTTTAAGAAGCTTTCGCTTAATTGATCAGGGGTCGGATACAGAAGGCAGTACTCCTTGAAACGGCGCGTATTGTGAGGAGGTTCCTCACACTGGAGCCCTGACCACCGGTTGCTTGGGCCCGCAAAGGCCCCGCAAATGGAGGAGAAGATTTTTTTATACATTTTTAATAGTGTTTGTTTTATATATGTTTGTATTATATACCTATAACATTGTTGATAATTTAAAAAATATATGTAAATAAAAATAAATGAAATATTAAAAACACATATAATACTTAATACATAATAGTGCTAAAAGCCTAGAACGGAATTTTAATAGCGCTGCAGCTGGATATGAAATAAACATATTTATCTATAGTAGCGATAATACACAAAGAGAGTACTTATAAGGGTAGAGCTATCATGAGCTTCTTTTGGCTTGCCCTTATCATGGGCGGATATATACTGAGGTTTAGTGTCTAAGTCTTCCTTAGATAACTAGATTAATGGATATGAATTGATAAATAGATAAATAAATTAATAAGGATGTCTTAAGAATAAAATTTACAGGATATTTTTTGTATTAAAAAAGTTTTAAACAAATTAGCAAGTATCTTATGTGCTTTGACCCTAACTTACAGTATCTTAGTCGGAATCGTACTTGCATTGTAATTATACGCCGTGATTTGATTGCGAACGAGCCTTTTTTGGTAAATCGTGACGTTTAAGTTACAGTCGCTAAGTATATAGGCGACGTGCTTCGTATAATACGAAATTTTGAAAGATTTTGGAAGCGGTACAGTCAGTCGAAGACTCATCAATTGGTTCGTCGACGGCCTCCGTAGTGCAGTGGTATGCACAGTGAATTTACAAGACGGAGGTCCTGGGTTCGATTCCCGGCTGGGCTGATCAAGATTTTCTCTAAATTGGTCCAGGTCTAGCTGGTGAACGGCTTCGGCCGTGGCTAGTTACCACCATATAGACAAAGACGTAACGCTAAGCGATTTAACATTCCGGCACGATGCCGTGTGAAAACTGGAGGTAGTCCGCTTCCATCTTAGATTGCATTATCACTTTTTATCAGATGTTAACTTGTAATGTATAAAAAAATACTCGTTGATGTGTAAGGTCACAGTGATACGTAATATTTCATTCTTAAATGTTAGACTATGAATACAATTAAAACTCTACAATTAACTTGACCGGGGAATTGTTTTTCATTATCACTAGTAACAGATTCTCATTGAGTTATTTACCCAGAAGTAATTTATAACAAAATATTCTCGGTAGTGTTCTTGACAAAGTGCTATATTGTGATCGTCTGTGTTATCGTATGTAACAGTTTCATTTACGCGAATTATGACGAATAACTCATATACATATACTATTGTTGTTAAAAGTATTTTTAAATTGACGTATTAAACGGGTAAATAGAAGAAGTAATAATAGTTGGAACAATAGGATAGCACCTGATGGTAAGTGGAAAATCAAAATAGAGCAACACTCTGCAGGCGTTTTTTACTGCCTGTGCTTAACAAGTGAGCCGTAGATGTGCCTGTGATTACATCGGCAACCATGATTTTCGACAGGAACACAGTTGCTTGGCGTCGTAAATAAGCATGACGGTCCTGTCACAAAGGGTTCTTTAACTACTGACCATGGTCTTCATCATCAGCTGACGGATACCCACTGCTGGACATAGGCCTCAAGAACTTTCAAACATCACGGTCTTGATCCAACTGCATCCAGCGGCTCCTAGTGATCCCCAGGACGGCAACACTGATCGTTCCGTCATTCCAGCACCCAGGTCCTACTGTCTAATGGTTTTTCGAACTTTGTGCGCCACCATGTTCGAATGTTAAATTATTATTGTAAACATTGTTGATATCAAAAACATGTCAGCCATATCGGATTATCTGTAGTGATGAGGATGTAGACATCGGCCATATGTTGCGTGTATGGCTTGATTTAACGCTTCCCTTGATACGTCGATCTCAATGCGCATTGCCTTTACGGATGACTGAAAGTGACGTGACGTGACCCAAAAATAGAACTTTTGATGGTCACACTACTTTTTTGTTCTGAGCTTTTTGTGTGACTTTATATTCTTCGTTGCTTGGCTGCAATCATATCTAATGTCTATAAGAGAAACTGTGGTGTCGGAACGAAATGATCGTTTAAGATGTTTTGTCGGATTTTGGTGGTTTCCACAGAGATTTATCCGATTTTTTTGAATCTTAAAAATATTTTAAATCCGAAATGTTGAATGTAGGATCTGTTAATAACGTTTGGCTATTTACAAGCTTTTTTTAATCCGACAAAAAACCTTCGTTATGGTCGTAAGAGTACAGGTACGAGTAACTTTAGTGCTTCTATTTATGTCTCGTCTTATAAGCTAAAATAACATTAAACGCAATCCTAGTAGAAGTTTGACGTGATTCCGGTATCGAAATACCTATAAAGTTTTTACGTCAGCAACTTTATTGGCTTAGTCAAGCGACATTGACATCAAACTCACATCCGATGTCATTGACCAGTTAGTATGTTTAAATTGTACGATGTATCATCATCAGTGATTGGCTCTGGCTCGTCCTTACTCTATTACATCAGATATTTAGACTGGGATGACTAAATTGCGCTATGTGATCAGTTACTCTAATAATAAATTGTGACTTGTTTGGTTCGGTTGTCTATCCCAATATAGTAGGGGAAGGTGTGGACAATTTACATAGTATTTAAAAATTAAATTTTTTTATTAAAGTACTACATATTTTTCATTGTTTTCGTTTCCCGTTGTTCTTATGAGGTGCTGGTCATGGTTTCGCTCATGTAGCTTAACAGGCCACTATATTGCCAGGCCACAATTAATAACATTAACAGGCCACACTAGTAGGGTTATTATATTGAAATATAATAAAGGTCGTCAAAGGAGAAAATGGCTAGACGACATAAGAGAGTGGACTGGACTCGATTATCCACAATTAAAGCGAATTGATAATAGGACAGCTTTTCGCATATTGACCGCCAAACTTTTTTCTGAAGATGGCAACAAATGATGATGATGATGATTGAAATATAGCACAATTTATGCACTCAAATTTGAATGTGATTTGTTCTGCCGCTAAGTAGCACTGCTTTAATAGGGTCAGAATTTCAGAAAGGTTTATTCTTCTTTTATAACACAGCTACCTTTTAGCATGTCGTTCTTAAGGTAGAGTGTTATATAGGTAGTTCTATAAACGTTGTGTAAAAACAATATCTATGGCAGATTAAGTTTAGACCTTGCTTAAATATTCAGAGATTAAGTAGGTAGTAGGTAGAATAAAATAAATTCTCAAATATTGGCCACGAAAATATCACAATCATGATCATGTAGAGTCAGTTTAAAAATAAGTTTTATTAAACACCCTCTCAAAAACGCCTGCGTGCTCTCACAACATACGAGTAACGAAATTATAGAGAACTAGTCGTGAATCATGCGAATAGATTGTAGGGTCACACAAGGTTATGAAATTGCCTTTTGTCTCAGTCATGATAAATAGATGCGGTGCCGGGGCGCACAAATTGTAGGCCTTTTAATGTTACACTTGAGATGCTAGTGCTTTTATGTCATGTTCATCTATTAAGCTAGACGATTTAAAATTGTCGTTTATAAAAATCCAGGAATTTGTTTTTATTCGAAGAGACTCATGTACTTTCAAGTGCGATTTTACTTAATATTAAGGACTTTGATCTGTAAGTCCTTTAACGTGAAGTATTGTGTCTAATTTATCGACGTTAATCTCTTAAAAGTTACTAAATATATTCTTATTGATATTTAAGCTGAAGTAACTATTTGCCATTTTATGTAGAGAAGCAGAGGAAAATGTCATTTCAAGCGAATATAATCGTGAGGTACCCAAAACACAATTTTACAAATTCTTTTATTGCTTCCATTTTTTTTGTTTTATCGACTACATGTTGGCCCTTGACTGCTATCATACCTGATGTTAAGTGATGATGCAATCTAAGATAGAAGCGGGCTAACTTGTTAGGATAGAAGTTAGGATGAAATCCACACCCCTATCGGTTTCTACACGACATCGTACCGGAACGCTAAATCGCTTGGCGGTACCTCTTTGTCGGTAGGGTGGTAACTAGCCACGGCGAAAGCCTCCCACCAGCCAAAATTCAGGTTCAGGTCTATTTTAGAAAACCAAATTAATTTTTTTTAATCGACATTTATATACAATTGAAATAGCACCTAATTCTGTACTACCTACATCGGAGGCGTGGCCCGACCTAACTTCCTTGTATCGATGCACGACTTAGGTTTTAAACGAATCATATTGTTATTGTTTCGGTCATATCCACGGACACGTCCATATTGTGTTGCTTTGTTTCAATTTCAACACGTTTATTACAAGCTTTATACGCGCTATTCAAAACAATATATCAATTGAATGTTAAAGTAATCGATTTGCAATAGTTTTCTGGTGTTAGCAAATTGAACGTCGTTATCTTTGTGTTTTTAAATTTTAACAATCAACTTCCTTTTTACAATATTTTTTTGTTTAAAATTTAAACCATTTTTAGACATACATGTGGAAATTTTTACCTTTTGAAATTCAGTTTTCACACTTCTTCTTCGTACAAATATTTATCAGGAATCTCAGTAAACTCAGTAAATCAAACAGTAAATAAAATATTTACTTACAAACTTTACCTCTTTATAATATTAGTATATTACTATTATTATTCTTCATTTGTAGATGTACGATTATACAAATTAAACAGCGTCACCCAGATGTTTTCGTAATCCGCAATGAAAACGCAAAATCACCAAGTGCGCACTACATAAAATAGCACTCGAGGAATTTTGTAATGTTTGCATTACGGGCACCTCAATCTATTTGCCGATACCTATAATTATCTATGATCTAACGTTAATGGTAAACATTAGATTGTAAACAATAGACATTTGAGGCGGTGTCGGTGTCGGTACATTAATGCGAATAACACGATGCTCCTAAATTAAGTCTATATTAAAACATTATTCACGCATGCATCGACGACCTCGGGAAACTGCACGACTATAAATACACGTTTCTTTTATATAACACCTATCGAAGTAACGTTTATGTTAGTTTTTATTAAATACTCATAATAAAAAACAAAGTCGCTCCCTACTGCCTCTACTCTTAGATCTTTCAAACTATGCAACGGATTTAAATGAGGTTAAATCTATAAATAGACTAATTTAATAGGAATACGTAGAGCTATAGTTTAATAAATATAATATCATGATTCAGGGGTGTCCATTCGGACAAAGACTAGGGTATCCGCTAGAGCAATGATAGAAAAGAAGAATAACTGGCTGTTCAGCAGATTACTGCCTACTGGGCAGGTGGTAGAGTCATTTTAAACATAGGATCTTGACGTTTCAAAAGTGTTTTATAACTAAGTAAAGTGAAGATAAAATTATATCGACTAGGGTTTTCTTGACATAATGACCAACTTTCAAATTAGAATTTCTTGTTATGTACATTAAATGCGAAGGATAGAATATCACATTTCTAAAATAATGAGGGCAAATCTGAAGAGAAACCAAAGAATATATTGTCGGAGATTAAGAATATGTAATTAAGAAGGTAATAATCTGATAATTATCTTGCTCCTTTTCCTTTCTATCATAGTACACTCAGACGCTACAAACCCGTATATGGTTGAATGTGTGTAAATAAATAGCTTTCTATTTCTAAGACGATGAAATTAATAGTAATTGAAGCGTTTCAAACTAGACTATAATACCCTTAAACTAGTTTAACTGGCATGTCCAGTCCATCAACCTTAGAAAATCCATTGGACCGGACGCCGGGCCTGGTAACTTTTTGCTTACCATAAACGTCGCACTCGCTTTATAGTTTATATACACGATTCATTATATCGAAGGTTTGTTACATAAACTTGTGTGTAATTCAATATATCGACACGAAGTATCGCTGTGGTACTCTCTGAGGGGTCCATGTTAAATTCCTACGCTTAAGGCTACTTCGCTTTTGATGAGCATTGTCTAGATACAGTTCGAAAGATGGAGATGTAATGTTTATCAACTGTGCTTTAGTTCTTAAGGTACCTATTGGTAAAATATTTGTCTTTAAAGGTATAGGGTATAAAACCCACATAACATCGAAAATGGATGTCATATCTAATTATAGGTTAAAAAAGAAATAAGTTGGATGCTCTTTAGTTCTTTGGATAGTCTTAATGTATGTGTATTATGAGGTCCTAAGTCGGTCTAGGAGATATCGTGTATTTCTTCTCTCTAAGAAATTCACAGTAGCAGACTGGAGTTACGAAGTTGGTAGAAATACTGATGCGTGCCTTGGAAAGCAATCAATCGGTCAATCATATATTCTTTAGATAATAAAATCAATACGATTATTTCGAGTCGTCAATAAGTAATTCTAAAGATTTAAGAAGCATATTGTCATCGCATAGTTACGGTTATAAAATCAAACATTCTGCAAGGAGGGCCTGAATAGGCCACTTTAAGCCATTTAAAAAGCCTAGTAATGCAGTTAACATGCTGCGTTACCTTTGATACGTAGGTACTACAGATATAGGTAAACCTTATTGTGTTCATACAAAAGATCTGACAGTACACGTTCTAGAACGTGATCTTGTTTTATCATAGTCTTACGTTTTACACTTTGTATATCATGGACTCATTGAGACGATTATGTATAATAAAATATGGACATCATAGTTGTCCGACTGGCGGTGTACGTTGCATATCCGCATTGTTGACTCACTTGCTGTGAATATGGTTTAATTTATGTAAAAACGGCAGACATTTTATATGGTAAAGATTAGTTGATCTGTATAGTAATCTGTATTAGTTGATCTGTATAGTAATCTTAGCACGTTAAGATGTCAGTAAAGTCTTTTATGAAAAGTTTATTTGCCATCTAGATTACTTTTTAAATACGATCAATTATGATTTCCTCTTTAGTTAGTAGTAAATACTATATTAGGAGTCGGTATTATATTAGTCAAGTCAAAGACTCCTCCATGACCTTAGAATTGATAGACTAAAATACCAGCGCTAGCTCCTTTGTTACGTGGTAGTGCTATTAGTGTTTAATTCTTGTTACATTGAATTACGAGAGTAAGTGTATTTCCAAGGTTAAAGAGCTGGACTTATATCTTTCTTTCTCTCTCTCAATTTGTTTCTCAAAGTATTTATTCATTTATTTAGCATTCATGTCTTATAATATACTTAATTATTGTTCTAGCATGCTTATATTACATTATAACATGGACCCTGATGGTGAATTGCTATAGTAGTGATCGAGTTTTCTTTCACTTGTTGAATATTAACAACTATATACCTAACATCTTTTACATAGTTGGCTTGCTCTACAGCTATTGGCTTTTCCACAGGCTTAGTTCTAAGATTTCGATATGTACTTTGTATCAAGTAGTGAAAGTTTTAGCTTTCTAAGATATCGGTATGATCTAGAATTATAATTAGATGTTTGAATTTGATATTCTGACTTTGCCGACAGCTTGTCTTGATTTGATTTGTCGGGAAAGTCGAATTAAGAAGATAAAGCTTAAATGTAGTGCCGTTTGAGGATACAGCTTACATTATGCTTAGATACATTAAAATTGTAGGCTTCCTATTGAATAGATGTAGATCCAGATAGGAAATTTTCTTAAATTTTATTTTTTATTTTATTAAATGTTATAAATAATAAGTTCATTTTTATACTTTTCGTGAGTTAGTTTTGAATTAATGTGCAGCATCCAGCCAAAATGTAGATATTTGTTTTTTGGTTTTGGCCAAATATTTCATGAATTTCTAGCAAATTCCCCAAATTATTAAGATTAAATTTTACGATCAGCTTTATCAAACAATCTAGCCTTTAAAAAGCTTTCTAGATAATTTTTTGGAAGTTTTAATAAAACAAAATACCAAAGAAGTTATTTAAGACACGATGTCGCTCGATATGAATCTCAAACTCGTAAAATGTGTGCGCTAAAAATACATTGCAGTTTTTATCGTCGTATATATCACATTTCAAACATAGCCAGGTTCGTGATCAAATTAAAGATATTTAAAGCTCGCAACTTCTAAAACTATACTTGAGTGGGTAATAAACATTGCGTACCCGAATTGTGATGGTGATATGATATCAACGTTTGACAATATAAAAGACCACCTGGTCACATAGTACCTATTCTCGTCATCATGTCAAGTGGTTATCAAAGATTGTCTAATTAAATGTATCTGATACGTCCCAGATATTTTAGGTTACTAGGTACAATATAAAATTTTTATTTCATTATTCTATGAATATGTCCATAATTTCAATATTCGCATTTTAGCAAAAGCAAAAACTAGTGCCATTATAATAAATACAAGTGCAGAGCTAGTTGAGGAATAGAAGAAGTCTAATTTTTTAAATTATAGCAGAATGATAAGGGAAGCAAAGTATGCCATAAATTATTCCATTTCATAATATTATATATCCCACGACACAGAGAATCCTAGTGTCGGAGTCACTGCTACTATAATTGTATTTTACATGTAAGATACTTGCCAATAAAGATATTATATTATTATTAAAAATATAGAATTCTGTAGTAACATTAAAGGGGATCGAAGGAGAAATCGAAGTATACGTCTAAAAATTACAAACTAAACGTATTTCTATTAATATTAAAGGGGATCGATGATGAAATCGAAATCTTCTCGTATATACGTCGCTATTTGTTTGAGCCCAAAAGAACAATTAACAAGTTACGCAAGAATGTGTCAAGTTTATATCAAGTCCGTGTACCGGTTTGACGAATGCAGATAACATCTGTGAACCTATATGAGAAGCCGGTTTGAATAGCAATACTTGTTATCGGGTACACGATAAAATAGTTTCGATACATTATTTTTCAAACACCTTGCCTAATATCCTCCTAGACTTGGAAAGTAGAAGTACTTAACGACGGATCGATCTTTTGCATATAAAGCGTCCTTGGAACTTGGAACAGATCAATAAATTTAAAATTCTACTACATTATATATTTTGAATTTAACTGTCATATTTTGTGACAGTGTCTAGATGATAATTATGATCGCGTTTGAAATATTTCTAAACTTTAGTTTCAAGTTGAAGAATAAAACATTACGATTTTAGCTCCTACCCTCTATTTACTGGTTTTTAAGAAAACGAAAAAAATTAATTAGTTTTGATTTGTGCTTGAGTTTTCTTTCTTCTTCGTTCTAATAAGAATTAAATGATAATCATTTATAAATCGATGATGGAAGTGTTTACTACCAACATTTAGCAATTAACTCAATTAATTGCAGCAAAAATAAAATCAGTACAAAAACACAGGCATTTTACACAATAGGGTCAAATCGTACTATGGAATATTGTGGTGTTCCAGCACGCTAGCGAAGCCGTAGCATGTCGCGTCTCTATTATTAAAAAAATCCGTTAACAATAGTCTCATAACTTGGAAAATTCACATTGCCATTTGAAGTACTGATTGACTTATAAGTAATGTCGTAGTTAATTTCTCTTACATAATTATGATCACTAACATCGATCAGATAATCTTCGTATTACGAAGGAGGAGAACTTTAAATCGGGTTTAGTGTGAGCTTCTTATAGACAAGGACTTGTTTAGAAACCGTGTAGCTTTGTTTTAAAGTTAGTGTGCTTAATTATTATTGTGCAATGATGTAAAAGGATTATTGTCGGCGTATGTTTTATTCCTTTGGTATAACGTACGAGTAGGTGTATTATAAATCGAACTAACTGTCTTGTTGACTACAGTCAGTTAAAAATAAAAACTAATTTATACTCCAGACTTATTATCGTCGCCTTCAATCAAAATGTTGTTGACTATTTTTATGATTTTCTCATGCTAATGGAAATAACTTTTAAACGGTATTCTGGCGCCAGTACTAAATTAAATTAATTATACCCGAATCTCGGAACTTTTTTCCGTGAATTCTTGATAGTGTTTGTTATATTTGTCCTTCACCTTAACATAGACCTTTGGAAAAAATGTCGTGCGATTTGTTTAGGCAACATCTTTATTATCATGGCGGGACTAAAATATTTCATTATTTATTGACTTTGTGCTAAATATTGCTCTTAATCGAAATGTTGCAATATGTTTTTCTCGTATATGTTGGCAGCATTGTATACTCTGTGTGAAAAGACTATAGACAATAGGAGCCATATTTGCTGTGTTGTGATACCCCGTGTCAAGCATAAACTAAAGACTGTAGTCGTCGTTGTAAATAAATTGTTCCGATTAAGTTTGTCGTTTGGTGTTTTAAGTTTTATCCCCTTCTGGCTGTTTGTTAACATATATCATTTTTAACATTACTTTAAAATATGTAATTAGTTGATCTAGATCATAATCGAAAATATGTTATGGTCTTTTACTGTCTTACTTAATGTTAAGTGTCAGTGGAATGGAAATTTAAAATACAAAGTATAGAATACTATTTAATCAATGAAAATCCTAATAAGCCCTAATCCAATGTGTGCAAAGCTATATAATAAAATCCCACAAAGACTAAAAAAAATTTAAAACTATGAAACATTTATTAAAACTGCCAAAGACTACTTACTAAATAAAGCATACTACACAGTTGACGAATTCCTAAATGATACCAATTTGACATACTATTTATAATACTAATTTGACATATGCATAAATTGGAATGTATAAATTGGAATGCAAATAAATGAATAAAATAAATAAAACCATGACATGATGATGGCACATGGTATGCATGGTACTAAAACGCTGTACCATTCATCATCTAACTCTTTGAAATAATATCTACTAAAAATCGTGGAACCGATAAAAATGTCTCCCTAATTAACGAGGCCATTAAGCATATCGTATTACAATAATACGGTACGTTTATTACAATAATACCATTTTAAGTTCATTAATGTAAATATATCATCAAGTTTATATATATAGATTTAGCTAATGTCCTTAACTTCGTTTTCTTATAAACATATTAATTGGTGCAGTAATTAACGCGTTTTAATCTTTAATCTTCTATTAATTAATTCTCCAGTGATACCAGTTTTTCACATCGCTCTATAATTTCCTCTAATATCTCCAATTACCGTGTACTTAGTTGACATTTCTCAGAATCCCATTTCTGCGTCATTAGGCCTATGTTGTATTCTATTCACATCGGAGGTTTAATTGGATTTTCACACCTTTGTCTGACATGCAACATTGTTGTTTGTGTAAAACGAAGCTTTTCTTGCATCTTTAGTTTAACTCTTAGCATAATTTCGAAATTTTAGGTCTTCAGTTTTCAAATTTGGGACTGAATCATATCGATGTTTGACGATGAATATCTAAAAGATATTTTTTTTATCTATTTGAAGGAAAAAATTTGAAATGACCACCTCGAGGTCATTGGTGATCTTGGGCCATACTTGTCACCCATCTCCAAACGATTTAAGTCTTCCGATTAAAGCTAGGCTGTAGATACCATACAGAAATCATTTAGGGGTGTACGGTTATTGATGAATTTCAACGTCAGATGAGATTTGAGAAGCGTAAACCAAACCCTAAGAATTCCTTGACAGATAACAATCTAAGTATGAAGTACTCTTTTGAGGCGTTGTACGTTTTAGTATGTTGCAGCCGGCTTAATGGTTTTTTTTAAAATCCTATTACCTTTTTGCGGCTAATTGTGTGCAAATTAATTTGTACTCGATAAAAAAACGAACAGGATACAAATGGTACAAGAATTTGCCGCCTTGACACTGATTCTGAGCTGGAATAAAAGTTTAGTTGGACAAATTGATAAATGGCATAATATCGATATTGTGCGCGGAGTGGCAATGCTCAGAATGCTAAACAAAGCTAATCTCAGATCCGCATTAGTTTGTGGCACGGATGTAGGATATTTAATGCCAAGGTTTCAGTCTGCGGGATCGATACGATTATACTCCAAACTTTTTCATACATTATGTAATTGATTTGGTCGCCTGGACTTTACCGATCGCACTTAATGTTAAAGGCAAAATGCATTTTGCACTTCAAGATGCTAGCGGGTTTACGTGGACCTACATACTGGGTATCAAACCCAACTGCCTCGTTGGGTCGTTGGTCTAGTGGTTGGCATATATCGACTCGATCACGTTATTGATTCTTTTATGTAATTTTTAGTAAATTCCAAAGCCAGAGTCGGAAAGTTGGTGGTGCTACACCCCCGTGCCTCGGAGAGCACGTTAGGCTATCGGTATCGGTTATTATTATCAACATCTGATGTATGAATCCTAACTAATATTATAAATGCGAAAGTAACTCTGTCTGTCTGTCTGTCTGTCTTGCTTGCTTTCACTCTACAACTACTGAACCGATTTAAATGAAATTTGGTACACAGTCAGTCTAGAGCCTGAAAAAGGACATAGGCTACTTTTAATTGCGAAAAAAGGGTTGTAAGGGGTTAAAGGGGGAATGAAATGTTGTATGAAAGTATCGTCATTTTGAAAGCTTAAGACCTATTTCTTAGGCAGTTGATTAGATATTAATAAATATGACATTCAAAGCTTAGAAAAATTAGGCTGCCGTAATAACTAATTCCACGCGGACGAAGTCGCGGGCAAAAGCTAGTGATTAATAAAATATCATCACCCCAAAAGCCTCATTTGAGCAACGCGATGGGTCTACGCTCTATATCTCTTCTACAAGGAGGAAAGCCTGGCCCTGTAGTGGGCCGTTAATAGGCTGATAATGATGATGATTAAACCCATGACTCCACTAACGAGGCTTAAATTAGGTTCAAGATGACGTAACGCAGATGCGAAAACCTCTTATTAGTTGGTGATTGTGACGCCATTGCGTTTTCTTTATATGTTTAATTGTAGTGTAGCGTTATGTAACGCGTGATGGTATTTTTCACATTATTATTCTATTGTTAATCAAAGGAATTACTGTGGACTAAGAGTCGCGTCTCTACGGGTTGCTTATTTTGATTATTATTTTCTAACACATTTTGTTAATGTTTTGACTTACTCCCACTCCTATAAACTTAAGTGATGCTAATGATATTTTTCAAATAATCTGTAATTAAAAATTATTAAAGCGAAAGTAGCTCTGTTTGTTTGCTACCCACTCGGGCCAAACTATTGAACTGATTTAAATTAAATTTCATACATAGATAGTCTAGAGCCTGAGAAAGGATTAGGACTACTTTTTGTCAAACTATCACAAAACAGAAATTCTCGCGGACGGAGACGCGGGCGTGCGCTAGTAATAAATAAATCGATTAACTGTCTTCCAAGCTAGAGTAAGAGTAGAGAGTAGAGGTAGATGAATTTGACGTTTCACAAGTGCTTGTATAATGCCTACCAGAAATAATTAATTTTGATTTTGATATAAAATATATTACATATCTGACTTATGATTAATATTTCTATGTAATTGTATATTATATATTATAGGTATTACGTAGACTAGTTATGTGTACAGTAATTATATATGTACTAAGTTATATACAAATAAGGTTAATGTTAGTTTATGATGTGATTGTTTGTTATTATGTTCTTACAAATAAAGTGTTGTGTGTTTTGTTGCAGGTACGTGTATGTCAATAAGCGAGAAGCTCCCGGGGATTGAACTAAGTCCGTAATAATACTAGAAACAAATTGGTACGTAAATTAAGTTTATACTGTGCTTAAAAATTTAAAGAAAATAATATTTTGCTTTTCACCCGCGTAGTTCTCCTTTCTTTGTGAATTTTGGCATAAAATGTGGCCTTTGTGTTTATTCTGACGTGCAAGCTATATTATTGTAAAGTTTCATCAAAATACATTCAGACATTTTTGCGTGAAAGAGCAACAAACATACATACATCCTCAGAAACTTTCTCGTTTGTAATATTAGTAGGATACTTGTGTTTAAGTGCAAAGTGTAAATGTGTACAACGAATGTTTTCAAAGATTAGTATTCTAATAATTTATGTATTGAGTGAGAACCAGCAATGTCACATATTGAGCAAGGACATATTCCTGGCTGCACATTTAGCAAGTACTCATAAATACATATTGAGGTAGAAGCTCAATAATACTTAAAGTAAGATTACAATTACAATTATCATTACATTTGTACCGTCTGTATCTGCGCAGTGTTAATTGTCTACAACAATACAACCTATTTGCATAAATTGCATTGGATTGCTACAGAAAACATTAAAAACAAAATTATACGCGTTGATTATTATTCCGTGCTAGAAAACTGTGTTTGCAGCGATTTGCCTGATATTTGTTAATGATGAACAATTGTCCGGACACTTCGCGTGATAATTGACATCGAGTGATCATTGACGTTGTTTGTTGAATGATTTTCTAGATTCATCCGCTTGTTTACGTTGTAAGGTAGTCGTCCACATTTTCGGATTGTAAATATCGAAACATCGCACTAAGCGGATTACTTTTTAAAAGGATTAGCAGCGATAGTGGTTGGATTTGCTGACACCACTGTCATTCGGTGGAATGTGCAAAATAATAATGCGACTGACCATTGATCGGCATTTCGTTTAACTGACTTACCGTTGTCGGTTATACAAAAATCACAATTTACCCCTCAGAGCATTGGCACGAGCGTGTGGCTTACATATGTTGGGGTCCAAAAATAATAAAATAGGTAGCTTTTGTCTTAGTTTTCGCTGTAAAACATACAGTTGTACAAATATTATAGTTGCGACGCTTCGTTGTAATATATTTTGTCCTATATCCGCTATGAATAATCTGCCATATTTATAATTTAAGTTCTGTGATAAGTGGCGGTCCAGGCCACCTGAATATCCCCCTTATACGCACATGGGCATTGACATTGTTGACGGACATAAATAATACTTTGAAAATATCTTGAAACTAAAAATATTATCTTATACGTTAGCATTTAGTTGAAAAATGTTTTAATGATCTTCTGGTAGTTTCAAATAAGAAAAGCTTAACCTTGATTGACCTTTGTGCAAAAGTATGTTATATCATGAGTATTTTAAATATGCGATGACATCTATGCAATAGGATACCTAATACGGGCGGTCGTAGTAATTGCTAATCTAAATAAGCAATGAACATGTTTTTCACATATTCCGGTCAACCGAGTCGTGGCTGTCCTGTTATTACTTGGTAAACAAGTTGATTGGCGCTCAGAACGGTTTTCTTCCATAAGGGTAAAACTGTTTATGTAACTTAGGGTTGACAAATTATAAAATTAAAAATATATATTTTATTTTCCATTGGCCGCTTAAAACTAATGAATCCTAGACTAAATCAAAGGACAAAGTCACTCAGATTCAATAAGACATTATCTACGTAAGTAAGTCGAAGCATCCTCCATCCATTTGACGACCTCCGTGGCGCAGTGGTATGCGCGGTGGATTTATAAAACGGATGTCCTGGGTTCGATACCCGGCGGGGCAGATTGAGATTTTTCTTAATTTGTCTTGGTCTGGCTGGTGGGAGGTTTTCGCCGTGGTTAGTTACCACCCTACCGACAAAGACGTATCGCCAAGCGATTTAGCATTCCGGTACGATGTCCTGTAGAAAGCGAAAGTGGTGTGGATTTTCGTCCCACTCCTAATAAGTCCGCTTCTATCTTAGACAACATCATCACTTAACATCAGGTGTGATAGCAGTCAAGGGCCAACTTGTAGTCGATAAAAAAAATCCTCGTGTGAAGTTGGTTCTACAATGACTTGCGAAGTTCACGTAAAGATATTTTTGTCAGATTTGGATGACTTTGTCGACTGGATTCTTCAGTTTTTCGCAAAAACCTACTTCCATGTAAGGACGATATTTATAGATTCATTAATTCAAGTTGCCAAACCTATTCACAAGTGGAGCTTCAATTACATTTAACGAATAAACTCTTCCTGGTTAGAGTGGATTAGATAGTGAGTGAAACAGTTCTATTTGTCACGTCCTTGCATACTTACTTAGCTCCTTCCAGTCTCATTAATTCTTTTATACAAGTTTGTCGGTTTAAAGTACGCTTGACCTTTTAAATGTCCTGAATTTTTAAAAGGACCAGGAACATTTCGCCTATCCCTTCCCCTTCTTGTCGGAATAGACAAACGGAAAGCAATAATAAGATGGTTTAAAAATATTTCTGTGTCTTTAATTAATATGGTATCGATAAATAATTACCAATTTCTACACCCTTGGTTATCTTGAAATAATTGCAAAGCCAAAGTAAACAAATTCTGAGAACAAAAAATCCACTAGCTGGAAGTTAATAAATAAATAATGATTATTAAATTACCGATAGCAAAAAACGCAATATCCGCTGACACCGTTCATGTCAACCCTGATCCCATCGCAAATGATGTATCGAGCAATGCTGATGGACTCGATTGGACACGCGCGCACTCCAACATATTCATGGAACCCTGATATTGATTATTACGAGTCGATGTGTGAATACATTAACATACATAGTAACATGTGAGGTGATTGGTTTCATTGGAGCAGAAAAGTACAACATAAAAATATTTTTTTAATAAAAGTATGCAGATGCTGAAAATGAACTTTTTGGATTGTGTATGAATGAACATTAATTGTGTATTACCACATTTAGCAATAAATGATTTTGAATTTTGATTAAAGTTAAGATTATAGTTAGACTTTCGTTTGCATATATTTTAGTTAGACTTTCATTGGCGATACGGAGTATGCAGGGTCAAAATAAAATACAACAATAGAGGAGGTCGAATTAGGCATATTTCTAAACAGCAGACTTCGTTTGCGTGGAAATTCGAAACCTTTCTTTATAGTACATGAGTCCAAGAGTGGATTTTACGGAATACTCGAGTTCGGCAGATGAATATAAGAGAGTATATATTTCATGTTGTTGAATACTTACACCAAGTGTGAGTTCTTTATATATGAGCGTACAAGAGTTGACATCAAGCGCGTCAGATTAAGGAAAGATTGGTTTAATGTTAGCAAAAAAAGTGCTGTTCGAAAATCTGACTATTTGGGTATAATTAAAAATCTATATTATGTTTAGATTAAAACACTGTCGCCAATAGTGAAAACCGTAACCGCGTATTTCACTTTTAATAAGCTCCGATATTTATAAGAAGTAAGTAAATAACAATAAATATCCATGCAAGTTTACTTTGTCCTATCCGAGAGTGGAATTTAAAATATATTACAGTAAGTGGTATTTACGGAGTCTGTGAATACACAGGATGTATTCTCTAATCAGATGGAATATATCGCGATGCATATCGCTGCCGTTTTGGCAGTCGGCCATTTGTGGCGTAGGTAAGTACTGTCCACGTCAACCTTTTTCAGTCTTCCGCTTTGATAAGGATCTTACCCCTGTCTTCAATGAGATTTATAAATACAGTGATACCTACTCGTAATAACTTAGTTGAGTAGCTGTGGTATATTCTCCAGCTAGCGGCTCGCCGCAATTTGCACGCGTTATTATGACCTATGAACTCATTTCAAGATGTCGAAAACTATACAGTATACAATTGGTAATCACTTATTTCGCGATATTGACGCTCGTATAGGATCGGATGTTTCGATACCTACACGGGAACGGGTCCAGCGGGTAAATTGCTGGGCATAAATCATGTATGTATAATATATGATTTGTGCCCAGCAGTTTACCTATACCTACCCAGTATAGAGACCTGCATATTTAGAGTTTTAAAAATAAAACGCCCAACACTATGCGTAAGTAATTATTCTCGTCGTTACAAATAGTGATTAGCCAACTATATGAGGTAGTATTGACTCTGCCCGGTTTGACTTCTACATCGTATGGTATAAGGTTCTACTACTACTATGCTTGAAGTCGGTATGATCGTTTTTGAAATTATTAAATGTTCAGACAATTGTCACAAAATATGCATGAATCCGTCCATAGATTAAAGACTACTAGATAGAGCCCATAGCGTGTCCACTCGTGAGACAGCAAATCAGCCTTATTGACATGACATGTCAACATTTAAAGTACATCATAAAACGTTGTGTTTTAAAATATCGTAAAATATAATATAGTTTAGTAAACGCATAATACATGAAATTTGCTAAAAAATAACATATCTAAGCTTTAAATCATCAATCAATGAAGTTTATGCCTACTTACGTATGAAACGTAATTCCTTCGATTTTCTGTTCGCTGCGACTGTTGCAGCCGAAAATATTACAACCCACCATAGCACGATAACGTTTAAATTAATATAGTAACCGCAAAGTTATATTATTTATCAGCATTAAGCTAATAATTGCTCAGATATATCCCTTGTCTGTCACAAATTCCACTCTTGACAAATAATAAAAACGAACACGCTGAAAGGGACAAAAAATAATCTTGTATCACTTTCTAATAAAGGCCGTCTTTAATCTATGAATCCGTCGTCCGTAACTGGAAATCGTATATAATCGGGTTCCAAAGAGTTTAGGTATATTGATTATTGATGTTGTTCTTTTAAGACTGATGAGTTTTTATTTGATGGAATGTGCAAATGAACTAACGGAAAAAAGGATGCAATTCTGTTGTTCTGTCTTTGGCCTTCGTCGACTTTAATGTAAAAGGGTTTTTTCCTATAATAAGGACTATTATATAATCAAACGACGTTACTACCTTTGGTCCAATGGTCAGCATATGTGGCTGCAGATCACAGAGCCTTCGGTTTAAATACGGATCTCTCCTGTTTTTTTTTTTGTAAAATTTTAGGGCTCGAAGTTTGGCAGTTGCTTGTGTCACATATACCTACTTCGGAGAGCACGTTGAGCCGGTCACGATCATTATCGCCTGTTAAAAGAGTTTTTACATTATTACGCGTAAGCATCCGCAGCGTGTTGGGTCTATACTTTATATCTCCTCTTGTATAAAGAGGGAGTCTTGGCTCAGTAGAGGACCAATAAATAGGCTGCTAATAATTATGATGACGAATTTAACGACGTAATTATGTAAATGATATCCTAACTATGCGGCTATTACTACGCGTATGTAAGGTGGGTGCCATGTTTTTTGTACCAACCCCGGTCAACGGGCCAATTACTTATGTTAATTCGAATACGGCGGTATTTTTAGATAAGGTATCAACATCCTCGCAAAAAACGCATTACAATATTTGTGAAAAAAAAAAATGAAACAAGACATCCGTTAGCCTGTACAGTGTACATACGGACCCGCATAAAAGGCTAATTAAAATCTAGTATTCGGATCGTGTTCTTGTTTGAATTCTTGGACAGTTACGTGTTAACATACTTGTGGTTGCGATAAGCCGGTTCGGTCTTGTCTGAGATGTTTTAGATTTTGCAGTCTATCCAGACGAATCTCTAAAAAGTCCATACTAAAAAAGTAAAATATATACTTTTTTACTACTAGATTTATATCTGTGCTATATGTCGTCTGCAGAAATACTACCGCTATGCCGCTAATCAGAATCTTTGTGCTCCGATCTGAACGGTTTGCTGGTTGTAATTACAAACGCTTAACACCTACCTTTCGAGACCTGTGCTTCCTTGAGGAAGCATTCTGGGAGTACATGTTCTTAAGAGTCCCGTTCAAGTCGCAAAATTGGCTAATCTTCTTCTAATATATAAAATTTCCCTGTCACAATGTTAGTTACCGTACTCCTCCGAAACGGCTTTACCGATTTTTACCAAATTTTGTATGCGTATTCAGCAGGTTTGAGAATCGGCTACTATCTAATTTTCATCTAAATTTTATTTTTAAATTTTAATGCAAAACAACGTTTGCCGGGTCAGCTAGTTATAATCTAATATTCGGATCGTCTTTTTATTTGAATTGTTGGACAGTTACGCCTTAACATATTTGCGATAAGCCGATTCGATCTTGTCTGAGACGTTTTAGCTTTTGTAATATTTATCCGGTGCGATGTATGCTTTACTCTTTAGTAGTAGCAGAGCTTTTTGGTCGTCCAGAGAAGTACAATATCCTTGGTAACGTCATGGTTAAGGGGTTAAATTCAAAGCTAAAATGTTATAAGTTTGTTCACCACCGTAGAACTAATATCACACACATTCCTAACACAGTTTTTACGACTAATTGGAGAGTCGACGACCTCCATAGCGCAGTGCTATGCGCGGTGGATATAAAAGGCGGAGGTCCTGGGTTCGATTCCCGGCAGGGCAGATTGAGATTTTTCTTAATTTATCTTGGTCTGGCTGGTGAGAGACCAGACAAAGACGTACTGCCAAGCCATTTAGCGTTCCGGTACGATGTCGTGTAGAAACCGATAGGGGTGTGATTTTCATCCTACAGTGTGATAGCAGACAAGGGCCATCTTGTAGTCATAAAAATATCAGAGCACATTTTTAGGCGCTATTTTGAACTATACTACTACATTTTGATAAGAAATAAAGAAAATTTGTTTATTCCAAAAAAATGTGCCTTACCATTCAAATGTTAGATATGAGTAGCAAGTAGTACCGCATTCATTTCTGAAATGAAAATGATTGTCCAAAGAGAAATAGAAAAGGATTTGCTTTGTTCTGCGCAGTCAGGGCGGTCAAGTTCGTGACCCGCAACGCACAGTTGCTGTGTCGTGACATTTTATGAACAATAAAAGAAAATTGATGTTTATTATTTTTAATTATGTTAAGTAGACAAATGAGATTTATAAATATATAAAGATAATAATAATAATTTATTTATTGTCAGATAAAAATCCACATAGTTACATAAAATAAAATAAAATATTTATTTTAATAGAAATCATAACTTTACTTTTTATTTCTAAAACTCATATAAGAGAGAGTTTATACTTTAAATAAAAGAACATAATATCAAGGTACGAATGAAGCGTAATAAAACACAAAAACAATTTTAGGTTGTTTTTTATTAGTTTAAAAAAAAACTGTCATTTCCGCGGGGTGAGGATCTCCGCTACTGGGTATCTATATCATCATCATCATCATTACCAGCCTGTAGACGTGCACTGTTGGACATAGGCCTTTTTTAGGGACTTCCAAACACAACGGTACCTATATAGTTACTTGCTAATAATAAGTTGACATAAATATAGATATTAAATAATTATATTAAAAATTGGGGTGATAAAAGACATTAATAGAATACAAAAATAATTTAATTTTCAAGTATTTTTTTGCTCATTTTATTTTATATCTAATCTAGTCATTTTTAATTTTTCCTAGGTTGTTAAGCACAGGTTTTGAGCAACAAGTCAGCTAATATTAAGTGTACAGACACTGTGTATACTGTTTTGTTGTATGTATGTAAGGATAAACAACATGAGGATTATAAAATAGATAAACGAGATCAATATGCATGTAATATGCAAAAGGTTAATGGAGTAGGCTTTGTTCTGCCAGGGTGGTCGGGTTCGTGATCCGATCGACCATTTTATATGTCACGATACTGCATTCAAATAAATCGTCTTGTTAGAAAGAAATTGCTTAGGTATATAACATTAATTAATACAGTGGATATCTAAGTGAATTCAATTGTCACCGCTAATAGAGCAATTGTCCAAAGCTGGGTTCACCGAATGCCGAATGTTTGTCAAATCACTGTAATTTCGGTGTAAGCTGGAAATTTGAGTGACGGAACATTCGCAATACGCCAGAAAATTAGATACGGCTCAGTATTTAGCGAATAGCGCGCTGAGGAAATGCCAAATATTTCTTAAAAAATCATTAGTAACCCGGTCTAAGAGTTCGTTGGTTGGCTCATTAAGTCGTATGTTCCGGTCGATGTACTTGAGCAGCTTAGTGGACTTAATTTCCAAATTCACTCCTATAATAAAGGAAGCTTAGGCTAACATGTACTAGGTCATTCAAAAAGAATTATATGAATTATAATCAATATATTTTGTTATAAATAACCGACGCCTAAAATAGTACGTACTATGTCTTTTAAATAGTATGAAACAATGCAAATAATGTTCCTTATTCTTTAAAACACACTACATTATTATAAGCAACTGTTGTTGAATGTTTTTATAATTACATAATTTAAATTCCTCTGTAATTCACAAAAAAGCAACAAAGCTTTAAGTGTAGTAATTGAAGCGTTAATTATGTTTAATATCAATGAATTGTATAGGTTAAAGTATGCAAATTGTTAATAGTGTGAGTCATGGCATACGTGGGCCGATTTAGTACAACAGTCCTTTAATGGATGGATTTGTATGCCAAGGGCGTTATATACACAGGCATAATATAATATTATATTATATGGATAGACTTTGTTTTGTTATTATAAACTAGACTGGAGTTATTAATGGAGGAAATTATTAAATGTATTAAACGTAAATACACATGTATGTACTTAAGCGCAATTGTTTTTATTGTCTTGCTTGACTTTATCATTTACTTTGGACCCAGTATTGCATTGTTTGGGTTCTAGGAATTTAATTTCTTACACTCACAATACTCTATTTCGTGGTAATGTGTTAATAGAATTCAAATTAAAAAGGAAGTTTCTCAATTCGACAGCATATATATTTTGTCAGGTTTTGATCAAGAGCAGATAATGACCGGAACCGATAGCTTAACGTGCTCTCTGGTTGAGGACATACACTGAGAATTTATTTGAAGAAACAATAGCTTGATATTTCATATCGTGACTTTGAACTCGAATCTAGAGACTCGTGATCTTAAGCCTGAGATTAACAACTGAACCGACAAGGCAAGTAACATAAATGCCTGTATTTAAATCTATCCATGTAAAAAATCAGAACCGTTTGAACCAAACCTGCTTGCTAATTGCTACGAGCGTGGTGTTGCTATAACGGAAAACTTAATCCGTGACCAATTTCGTAGTACAGTGTATGTTTTAAAAGTTAACATTATTGATTTATCGTAACATTGTTGCTCTTTCAATAATAACGTCCGAGTGTTCGATGACACTTCAACTTTTCAAAAGCTTTTGAAGTTCATTTGAAAATCAATTGCAGATAAAAAATCATGTTCGATAAAACTATTTATTTTAAGTGTTAACGTCTGCTTCTTGGTTATTTTAATTTGTTTTAGCTTTTTGTTAAACTTCTGACAGTTTTTATTCGCTAATTGACTTCTGTGTCTATTAAATCGTGTTTTAAAATTTTATAATTCGTAATTTTGTAATAGTATTCTCTCAGCCACGCGATGGACCCGGCACCCGCACGGTGAATCCATGGAATGCTAAGATATTCGTCTCTCAATAAACGCGAAAGTTTTTATGTATGGATGGATGTACGTTTGTTTGTCTTTCACGCATAAACTAGTAAATTTATTTTCATGAAACTTGATAATAATGTAGTTTACATATTAAAATAACACACAGGCCACATTTTATCCTATAATTCCTACGGGATAGAGAACTATTACGGGATAGAAATATCAAAAGTTATGGAATTTGTTTCACAATGTTTTGTGTTGCCTAGTTGGCTATTGCGCCCAGAAAAGCTCAGCCGTTAAGTCAGAAAGGATTTCTCTTTAACCTTCGGAAACGAAATGTATATTCTGTACGATTAGTTTATTACATTAACTACAGGTTCAGTTAACTCAATGAGTTAGGTGGATTGGTGATATTTTAAACGGTTGGGTGAGTTGGTGATATTTTAAACGGTTGTATTATTTTTAACCGACGAAAAAAAACGGAGGTTCTCAATTCGACACGTATAAATATATTATTTTTTTTTTAATTTTTTTTTTATATGTATGACCACTCGTCATAACTTTTTACAGAGTTGATGCTGATAGCTGATGATGATATCCTGGGGAAATTAAAGGAACTCTTCGAATTTTGGAGGCACGCTTACTTACTTAAGCATATCTAGGAGTCGGTGCCAGCCAAGGTTTCTACTTTAAGGACGTTACCTAGAACCCACAAACTGCTTTACTACGTAAAATAAATTTTCCTTAAACTTGCTGGCACCGACTTCATAGATATGCTTAAGTAAATTAAAGCAACTAAATGACACAATTATTTTTTACTTTTTAGTGCGTTTTGAGTCGGTTCTATTTTTTGTTAAAAATTTTTATTAACTTGCTCTATATGTTTATTTTATGTGTCCACTTAAAAAAATGACATGTTATGACGAATAAATAGACCCGGATATAAATACAACGGACGTGTCCTGAATGCAAACAAGTGTATGTTAATAAGTTTACAATGTTACTCTTTGTGTGTTCTCCGAGGAGGAATTTCCAGATCAAAGACAAAGCGATGAGCTATTGTCTCTGGTTTTTTTTTACTTTACGCTAAGTTATTTTCTATAACCACGCGTATGCAAATCGCGAGTTGGGAAATCCTTATTTAACAACTAGTCTTTTGTCGCGGATTTGTTTTACTTATGATAATAATAAGTGAGTATATTCGTTTACTTTCGCTATGTTTAGGAATCTATGGACACGCATGTTGGTCGGTATAATGGTGAGTCTTAGGTATCATTCGCTTGTATTACAGATAGTTATTTTGGTTTTAGAAATTTTAATTCTTACGCTTTCACTACTCCATAAGGTGGTATTGTTTTTGCTTTTGTAACGATCATGAACAGATGATAATGATAATGATCGGGATCGGCAGCTTAACATGCTCTTTGAGCTTAACATGCTCTTTAAGGCACGAGGCCACAAAACAAGTTCTTTTCTGTCAGTGAAAAGGAATAAGGAGTCTACAGCAAAAACACAACCAGAAAAATCTAACAATCTTGTAACGTAGCGATTGAAATAGAATATGATATTAAATTAACAAATTTTCTCCTTGAGTTGTGACTTTCTGTTAAAGTGCACAGTTTTTAAAAACCTAATGCTTTTACTACTTAGTTTAGCCAACGTTGGCAGTTTCTTAAGGTGGCTTGATAGAGACAAACAGGATTAATCGTTTCGCTTTAAATTAGAGTATAAAATGTAGGTACTCAGCATGCTAACAATAACAGGGTCTTGTCAATATAAGATTTATTATTTCCCATAGGCGTCATGCCCAGGCCCGGGAGTCGACCGACTGTGTCTAATGCCCCATTCATTCGAGTTTCCCATGTAATTATGGCTTCCTTGAAACAGTGACTTGATATACTTTTTAGTTGTTAATTTATTCCTTACGTAATGTACACTTGTCTCCATGACGTAGATGTACATTGTATTAAAAAAAATTCTATTAACTGTACATCTTTTGCGTCTACTAAATATTATTATTTATTATCTTTATTGTCCTTTTCAACTAACTTTGTCATATTTGCTGAAAGTAGCGTTATAATTTGTTACTCTTGCTTTAGAGCAAGCTCAGGTTTCGCTGCATTAAAGACATTTGCGTTTTAAAGTTCGGTATTGTATCACATGAGATGTTTCTTATGTTTAAAATAAATCATTGCTTCATCGTCTTATGTCATTGCAGAAATCCCTAAGTACCTTATTAATACATAATTATTGTGCAATGTCATCTGAATGTTAACGCCTCTCATTTATCATAATTGGCAATTTTGATTTGTCATAGCAATGGCTCCACGTTTCTCTAAAGCGCATAAACATGACGTGACTAATGAAAGGACCTTAAAAGGGACTGCACTGCTTCGGAAACTGTTGCCAACATTCCAAAGTATATTAGTTTTACTTACATTCAAAATTTGTGGTCTCGGGGATTTTATCTGTGGAGATTTTTGTAATTATTTTATAAGGAATCGTTACATGCATTTTGTGCAAGGACTTAAATGGAATTTACTTTGTTTTAAAAAGAACAACGTGATTTTCAGTTATTGCGTTAAAACATTAATGAAGACGGTTTTAATTTGTTGTATTTAATGCCTAACAGTTGTTTTATTTTGTGCAAGGACTTAAATGGAATTTGTTTTGTTTTAAAAATAACAACATGATTTTCAGTTATTGTTTTAAAACATTAATGAAGACGGTTTTAATTTGTTGTATTTAATGCCTAACAGTTGTTTTATTTTGTGCAAGGACTTAAATGGAATTTGTTTTGTTTTAAAAATAACAACATGATTTTCAGTTATTGTTTTAAAACATTAATAAAGACGGTTTTAATTTGTTGTATTTAATGCCCAACAGTTGTTTTTGGATTATATTTATCGTTTTGTTGAACATTTGAGCTTGCTCCTAAAGCAGAATAGGACCCCATTTTTTCATATCCGTCTTTGGACATTAATGTTTCCCCTGCACAATGACGGTCATTTATCACTTAAGTCACATTGTAAATTAGTCATCATCGGTCATCGACGAAGGCCGTTCAAAAATTAACCAGAAGATTATTCTCTCAGTGAATCATTTGCACGCTAACTTCATGTAGCCTATCCTGTTTGAACTATTTTGTGACGCTACTAATAAATTTTCACATGATGTCATTGTGGCGACGTACGAATATTCTTTTTATGCGTACCGCAAATGTTTGTCGTCACGGATATGTTATATGATCATAATTATCAGCGTATGAATAGCCTACGACCAAGCCTTCCTCCTTATAAGAGACGAGATATTCAACCACAACGCTGCTCCAATGCGGGATTTAGGGTGATACTCTTAATGTTAGATTGTTTATCGATCACTGTCACATGTTGATGATAGTGATCATCATATCACAAACGTCACGACTCCAGGGATACTCGTAATGTTAGATTGTTTATCGATCACTGTCACATGTTGATGATAGTGATCATCATATCACAAACGTCACGACTCCAGGGATACTCGTAATGTTAGATTGTTTATCGATCACTGTCACATGTTGATGATAGTGATCATCATATCACAAACGTCACGACTCCAGGGATACTCGTAATGTTAGATTGTTTATCGATCACTGTCACATGTTGATGATAGTGATCATCATATCACAAACGTCACGACTCCAGGGATACTCGTAATGTTAGATTGTTTATCGATCACTGTCACATGTTGATTATAGTGATCATCATATCACAAACGTCACGACTCCAGACTTAAAGGGAAAAAAATGGGTTACAAAAAAGAAAAATACATTCAATACAGACCAGGCAGGATGTTAAGTGAGGCTATGTTTGCACCTTTCGACAGAGTTTTTCGGTTTTCCTCCTTTTCGTTCCCATTACGTTTATGTGTGCTCATTTCTCTTACCGTAATCACTTAAGGATTTGGAATCCGTATCACCGTTAAACACCTTTACGAGCAAGAGGTTTGAAGTTTACTTGACTGATGATAATTTAAGATAACTTATTCGATGATACTTCAAGTTTATTCAACATAATTAAAACTTTTCATTTTATTGACAGTTATTTGAGTAGTTCTTTTTCAGAAGTTTTTGAGTGTAATTTCTTTTTTAAAAAGTTTAACTCAACATTTACGCTTTTTAGTGATCAATGTAAAATACATTGATTGTATTGTAAGTTTTCATTGTGATCAAATTTGGATTTTCGGATTTTAACAACAAACAATTATTATGTTTAATGATTTTATAAGCGTACGCATAGGACTTAGTTTTAATTTCAATTCCTAATTCTACATCTTGGATTGAATTTGTTCTAATTTTTTCGTGATTCAATACTATTAAATACCTTATTTAACTTCTTTATTTTATAAACATGTCTTTCATGATTATAGTGTTTACTAGAGGACGCCCGCTGTTTCACCCGCGTAGTTCTCGTTCCCGTGGGAATTTCGGTATAAAATGTAGCCTATGTGTTATTCTGATGTATAAGCTATATTGTGGTAAAATTTCATTCAAATCCATTCAGTAGTTTTTACGTGAAAGAGTAACAAACATCCATACATCCATACATCCATACATCCATACAAACTTTCGCCTTTATAATAGTAATAGGATAATGTCAAGCTTGCTATATTTAATTGTTGGTTTAGTGCTCGTGTTGAGCTGACGTCACGCCTACGTTGCATGCTATAAACGTTCTGCATGAGGTGTTTACGATGCGGCGCACGCATCGCCTACGCATGCGTCGTCATAATAAGTACAATTCGTTAGTTCATTACGCGCCTACGGACTCCTGGCGTTTACACGAACCTCGTCATCGGCCCGTGTGGGTTTTTCTAGGCATTATTTATCATTTACACCGATTCTGTCATGTAGGTGGATCATTGTTTGGCTTTTAGTTTTTTTTTACACTTTAGTTTACGCCTTAAGTACTTGTTGGTAGCTTTGAATTTGTGTCTTATGCCCTAAGTTGGTATTGGCATTTTAGTTTTTTTGAGATTTTAAATTTCCGGTGGTGTTTTCATTTGTTTATAGCTATGGACCATTTTTGTTGTTTCAATAGCTGTTACTGTTATTTTAGGGGAAAATTGGAGAAGTACTGAATAACTTTAAGGTTGTCTAATGTCCACAATCTTAAATTATAATTTGTCTATATGTTGACGACTATATGTTGACGGGAAATTGTTCAAGTTAAGAGTGTTGATAATTGTAAATAAAAGCCGTGTACAGTCCCATTAACTTGTGTTCCAGTGTGTACAAAAAATGTTTTTAGTCCTAAAAGTGCTAATTGGAACCATCAAAGTATACAATAAAGCTCGAATCCGTCATCAGTCTCGTCACACAATGCGATTAGCACTTTGCGAATAAACATGAAACTAGACTCATAGGGTCTCACCACAACAGCATTATTTAGGCATCAATGTATAACGTGAACGTTAAATTTTCGATAGAAATTGACATTATGAGTGGTTACGTTTTTTTCACGACACAATAAAAATTCATATTAGCCCCTGAGAGTAGATCCGAAATAATAAATCATTAAACTTTCCCACTCAACCGATGATGTGTTAGTGCGTCGAACGTAACATTTCTGCTTCGTTTCTGTCAAGGCATTGTCGGTCGACGTTACCGTCTGATTTTTAATATGTATATATATATTTTTTTAAGCTATTGCATAGCTTCTATCGCGGGCCTTGAGCGTGGAGACCGAATCCAGAAATTTCGTAACGAAAAAAACCTAACACCCACAACAACATAATACAAAAGCATAATAAACATAATATCAAAAGCACAATTTCGGCACCGACGTCATCGGGACCGTGGTCTAGCGGAAGGAGCTTCTCAGTTCCGGATGACCTGTTCGGTCTGGCACCGACTTCATAGATATGCTTAAGTAAATTAAAGCAACTAAATGACACCGTTATTTTTTACTTTTTAGTGCGTTTTGAGTCGGTTCTATTTTTTGTTAAAATTTTTTATTGATTTAGGCATTTAGACTAGGACTAGACTATAACATCAGCGGAAATCGTTAGTACACAAATTGTTGTTGAATGCAGAAACTGACTATGTGGCAGGTCTCGTTTGATCGAATAAACGCTGCCGTTGATACGCTCGACGCATCTTCCGTCAGATGTGATAAGACCCTTAGAGTATTTTTCACATGGCTACTCTAATGCGATGTGCATATGAAAGTAATTTTTATGTTTTTCTAGCGGTTTGTGATTTACATTGATTTACCATTACCATTTTACAGTACTGTCACAGAATAGTTAATTGTACATAGGTATTTCATTTGATCTGTCAAAGGTTGGGCTTTGAAATAATAAAACTCTTTTTTCCAAAAAGTCTCAATCTAAATTACCCGGAGTTGGGCAATTGGTGGTTTTACAACCTCTTTTTGCCTCATATAGCATGTTAGGTCGGTCCCGGTTATTGCTTTAAATTGTACGTTGACGGTCTGTCGGATTTGGGTGATATTGTCGGCTTGATTCGTTGATTTCTCAGTGAAAATAGCAAAACGAATCGATTATTAATGAAATCACAAGTTCGATAACGAATATAGCGTAGATTGAAAATTTTTTGCAAAAAAATTGAACCGACTCAAAACGCACTGAAAAGTAAAAAAAAACTGCGTCATTTAGGTGCTTTGATTTACTTAAGCATATATCTATGAAGTCGGTTCAATTTTTTTGAAAATTTTTAGTGATTAATTAACCTACACGTGCTATAAATTTTCATTTTCACCCGTTAGTGATTTTTCGAACATGTAACCTATGTGTTATTCTGATGTATAAGCTATATTGTGGTAAAGTTTCATTCAAATCCAAGTGTTTTTATATTATACACTAACCTTTATAAGTACATTATACGACACTCGTAGCAAAAAAGCTACCGACATTTACACAAAAACCGAAATTGCTGCAAGTGTGCCCTTTCTAATAAAAATAGAATTATCAAAACGACGGACGACTCTGTAAAAAGTTATGCGTGGTCATACATAAAAAAAACAAAAAATATACGTGCCGAATTGAGAACCTCCTCCGTATTCCTTGTCGGTTAAAAAATCGTTTTTTTTATCGACTTCAAGTTGGCCCTTGACTGCTATCACACCTGATGTTAGGTGATGATGCAATCTAAGATGGAAGCGGGCTAACTTGTTAGGAGTACGATGAAATCCACACTACTAACAGTTTCTACGCGACATCGTACCTGAATGCTAAGTCGCTTGGCGGTACGTCTTTGTCTGTAGGGTGGTAACTAGCCACGGCGAAAGCCTCCCGCCAGCCGGACCAAGGCAAATTAAGAAAAATCCCAATCTGCTCCACCGGGAATCGAACCCAGGACCTCCTCCGTATTATGAATCCACCACTGCGCCACGGAGGTCGTCACATATCAAAAATGTAATTAGGACTGCACACAATTGTTTTTATTTACTTCCAAAATGTCCTCGCATGCTGTACTCTAACCACACACTAATTAATGCTCTTATTTATCGATTAATTGTCTGCTCCAATAAAAGATTTATAAGGACTTAAAACCAGGGCGCCACCGAAAAAAACTGCGTATTGTCGTTGTTTTGCTGGTACGCACAGGTGCGCTGAATTCGTAATTTTTAAGCGGACGCCCTTCGCGCGGTTTCAAAACCGGTTCTAGGTCACTCTGTTGCTACGGCTCTTGTAAATTGCTTCTAAACTCCCACTGCGTCCAGTGGCAGTGTGTCTTTGTCGGTAGGGTAATAACTAGCCACGACCGAAGCATCCCATCAGCCAAATCGGCCAAATGGGTATCGAATCGAGGACTTCCGTCTTATTATGCTGCAGTTTAGGCTGTTGGAAGATCTCAGCCGTGGCAAGTACCACCAAGCAATTTAACGTTCCAGTACGTGTGGCCGTTTCTATCTTAAATTGCATTATCACTTACCATCAGGGGTAATCGTAGTCATGGGTTAACTAGTAATAAATAAAAAAAAGTGGTTTTATGTAATATTTTATCAAAGTTTTATTTCAGTGAGGTTTTCTATTATGGCATTGTGTTTTCTTCTCCCTTGGTCAAAATTTCACGTAGGAAGATCTAGCCGACTCTATGTCAGCTTCAATATTTGATGATTTCAATACGGTTGAACATGGTGTGATATTATCACGGGCTGTCCATTAAGCTACTACGCAGTTATCATATATCAATGAGTGGAATATTAAATAGCATAATAATATGATATGACATAATAATGATGATAGTATTGTGGCTAATCGTTTAACAGATAGAAACTGCCTAATACAAAGCCGTCGAAAAGGAAATTCAAGTCACGAGTTTATTCTCAATTTCGCGTGTGTTTGCAACATTGGCAGGCAACCAAACAGTTGGAAAGCGGTCAGGGAAAGGGGGAAAGCTGATCTCACTTCACGTACAGATAATGGAAGGTTATGCTATACAGACTAAATCAATATTAACAATGTACAAGAACGAAAAGAAAGCTTCAATTTAGTTTCGCGAAAACTTTTGTATGAATATTCCTGCATACCAACGATTCTTATTTTACTTTTGTAAGCTGACTTTAGAGCGTTTCTGATTTATTGCGCTATTACTGAGTAACGGTTAAGGAACATATAATAATTATTTAACCAAACTATGATTTCGGTAATATTTATGTTATAACGTCATTAATCTGAACTAACTTAACCAGTTTGTTTGTTGAGAAACTTAACCAGGGCCTTAATTACAAGATGTAGTTAATACTAATTGGAAATAACTCTTTGAGTGGCAGGGCTAAAAATTCGTCTCATAAGTTGAGCAAAATTTTTTAATAACTTTTTGTAAAAAGCTTAAATATGTAAAATGTAGAGCTTATAAGGCATTGTGAATACACATATTGCAACATATAGATCATTCTAAATGCCAGTCTGTTTGTAATATTTAATTTTGTGAACTCATAAGTTGTGTGCATTGACATATTAATACTATGGACTTCGGGTCAGCGATAAAAAGTGTCCGAACCAAAAGAATGCCAAAATGCGAAATGATTTCCAATCGCAATTCAGTCTCATATTAGCTGACTGACAGAATACACGTCAATAATGCCGTAATGTGTTATAAAAAACTTGTAAGAACTACCCGAGTAAGGTGAGAAAAGAAGACGGTGTACCATATTTTCAGTAAGTAAATATTTACTGATGATTTTAAAGTATTTTTTTGCTTAGAAACAGGCTATTTTATTAAAATTTTAATAAACTATAGAAACGAATTACATAACCAACCAAAATGAACAAAAGTATCTATCTGTCCTTTTCCCATACGCTACCCGCGTATAGGATAGAAGGAGTGCAATATGTTTATCTAATTAACCACATTTAGTTCGGATCTGCCGTGAGCAATAGAATGTTTTAGAACAACGACTGCATAGAGTTATTTTGTTGTTTAACATTTGAATTATTTAATTACTTAATTTTTGAATGAAAATAATTTGATTATTTTCAATTCAAAAATTTTTATTTTTTATGTCAACTTTTATTTTTTATGTCATGAATATTAATCAAATAACTTTTACCATAATGGTATATTAATTTGATAACTATAAGAATTATCTAGATGAAATTAGGAACAGTTATTCAAAAAAGTGATCTAACGTCATTGAAGTAAAAAAATATATTTTCAGTTTAATTAAAAAGAGGAAAATATCGAGAACTTAAAATTTCAAAGTAAAGAACTATGTCGAGTGGCATATCATTTTGTACATTAGTGGATTTGGTTTGTAATTAATTATTATTATAACTAATTATTATTTTATACAAGATAATTACAACAATTATTATTTGGTACAAGATTTATCCCAGCATATAGAGGTCAGGGATATGTAAATATAAATTAAAATTTGCTGTAAATATAATATATAAATATAAGATGCCAAAAAAATTTGAAAGCTACTGACTCCACACCATTTATGTTGTCCTATTTTCACGAGAATCTGTCATGTCGAAAAAGGCTGCCATGGTAACCGTCAATCGAAGCTGATTGATTACTTATTGCATGCAATTAGACCGTTGCAAATTAGACTGTATAACAATACGATAAGACATACATTACAATGTTATTTTGTGTATAAAAACATAAATACATCCTAGTCATTGACATATTAATACTATGGACTTCGGGTCTAATGCAAAATTTACGTCAAAAGTGTCCCAAGATATTTTATACACACTAGGATGTATTTATGTTTTTATACACAAAATGACATTGTAATGTATGTCTTATCGTATTGTTATACAGTCTAATTTGCAACGGTCTAATTGCATGCAATAAGTAATCAGCTTCGATTGACGGTTACCATGGCAGCCTTTTTTTGACATGATAGCTTCTCGTGAAAATAGGACAACATAAATGGTGTGGAGTCGGTAGCTTTCACATTTTTTTGGCATCTTATATTTATATATTATATTTACAGCAAATTTTAATTTATATTTACATATCCCTGACCTCTATATGTTGGGATAAATCTTGTACCAAATAATAATTGTTGTAATTATCTTGTATAAAATAATAATTAGTTATAATAATAATTAATTACAAACCAAATCCACTAATGTACAAAATGATATGCCACTCGACATAGTTCTTTACTTTGAAATTTTAAGTTCTCGATATTTTCCTCTTTTTCATTAAACTGAAAATATATTTTTTTACTTGAATGACGTTAGATCACTTTTTTAAATGACTGTTCCTAATTTCATGTAGATAATTCTTATATAAAAATTAAAATTAATATACCATTATGGTAAAAGTTATTTGATTAATATTCATGACATAAAAAATAAAAGTTGACATAAAAAATAAAAAATTTTGAATTGAAAATAATCAAATTATTTTCATTAAAAAATTAAGTAATTAAATAATTCAAATGTTAAACAACAAAATAACTCTATGCAGCCGTTGTTCTAAAACATTCTATTGCCCACGGCAGATCCGAACTAAATGTGGTTAATTAGATAAACATATTGCACTCCTTCTATCCTATACGCGGGTAGCGTATGGGAAAAGGACAGATAGATACTTTTGTTCATTTTGGTTGGTTATGCAATTCGTTTCTATAGTTTATTAAAATTTTAATAAAATAGCCTGTTTCTAAGCAAAATAATACTTTAAAATCATCAGTAAATATTTACTTACTGAAAATATGGTACACCGTCTTCTTTTCTCACCTTACTCGGGTAGTTCTTACAAGTTTTTTATAACACATTACGGCATTATTGACGTGTATTCTGTCAGTCAGCTAATATGAGACTGAATTGCGATTGGAAATCATTTCGCGTTTTGGCTTTCTTTTGGTTCAGACACTTTTTATCGCTGACCCGAAGTCCATAGTATTAATATGTCATTGATCCTAGTGTGTATAAAATATCTTGGGACACTTTTGACGTAAATTTTGCATTAGACCCGAAGTCATAGTATTAATATGTCAATGGTTGTGTGCCATCTTCGAAATGCAATTTGGTAGTCAGGTGAAGAGAATTCTTCGGGTCAGGTGAGTCAGCTAGCTCCGTGTAGCTGTAAGCTTGGTCCACTCCTTTATATCATCAATCCCTTTTTTTCCGCTGTCTCGTAGGTGCACATATTCTGGGTATCGTTTCTTCAAGAATCAACCGTGGGAATTCATAGAGGGATCATCTTCGAAGACGCCCGAAAAATGCAACTTTTCTTTTGAGTATTACTTGCATTTGCACTCGGGACATTCGAGAACTTAAGGCAATGTTAATACATATATTGCAACATATAGATTGTCCTAAAACCACACGACTAGCCCGGATTCCAGCGCATGTCAGGTCTGTTTGTAAATATTAATATTGTGAACTCATAAGCGGTGTGGGAACTGGGACACTTTGCTCAGCACGCACCACATGGTTGCTTATTTGATACGAGTACGTGTGCATTGTCCAAATTACTACGTGCCTAGTTGCTAATTTGTTTCTCTTACTTGTATGGTTATTTGAAGGTTAATATTTGTCTACGAGTAAAATATGCATAACAGCAGCTTAATTATAAATGATGTCGTATTGATTTATGTTGTTGTTTTGAGTCAACCTTAAGGATGGTATGAGAACGGTGTAGTGTAAAAAGATGTAGTGAATAAAATTGAGAAAGGGATGCTTAGATGGTATGAAGAGAGAATGCATGAAAGAAGATCAACAAAAAAGACGTGTGGCACTCGGAGACTGCCGCGGTAAAGCTATTGCGCAGTCAGTACTTGGATGAGTGACCGCCGGGGAACACAGCGTGATGTTGGCTTTTTTAAATTTTTATTTTTTTTTAATTTTTTAGTAAGTAGTAGTAAGTTGATAAGAAACTTATGCAGTTATAATTATATATTTATAAATTTAAATAAAAAAAAAATAATAATAATAAAAAATAATTCAAAAAAATAAAAAATAAAACAAACTAAAAAAAATAAAAAAATGAAAATAAAAATTTAAAAAAGCCAACATCACGCGGTGTTCCCAGGCGGTCACCCATCCAAGTACTGACCGCACCCATGTTGCTTAACTTCGGTGATCGGACGAGAACCAGTGTATTCAACATGCTATGGACGTTTGCGAACAAAGATGCGAATTAGACAGTCTAAAAAACTAAAAAGGATGGGGGGTGTTAGGTTTTTTCGTTACGGAATTTCTAGATTCGGTCTCCACGCTAAAGGCCCGCGATAGAAGCTATGCAATAGCTTAAAAGAGATTTATGAGACGAGAGTGAATCGAAATGTTTGAAGGGGAAAACCTAGGCAAATGTTCCTGGATCAAAATCAGGTCACTCTTAAATATGACCAGGCCAAAAGTACCCTAAACTTGTATGAAACGATTAACGAGAATGGAAAAAGCTAAGTAAGTATGCAAACACTGTGGCAAATGAAAGGACTCTGCTTAACCCCATGGAAATCAGGAGTGATGTTATGTATGTATATAAAAATCAATGTAGGCATCTAATTACTTTGTAAAACCTTTATACATATATTGTAGTAATTATCTTAGGCTACAATTATTATTTGCTACGCCACGTGTCATATTATTACAAATACTACCTTTGAAGATGCAATCAGATCACAATTTTACCTTTAAAATTCCCAGAAACTCGCATCCGTTATTATCCTGCCGCAAAGCAATCTATTTGTAAATCAATACAGCATTTTAATTAAAACGTTGCTCTCGCGATCGGTTATTAGCTCACAAAAACGATTATCTTAATCGAGTCATTTGTCATAGCGCATGAACTATAATTACGTTAGACAGACATCGTCGTGATTGTGCTACTCAATATGGTTTGCGTCCATTACTTGGTGTGATGAGTCAATTTAATGCTTGAATAAATTGAAGTCGCATTCGCTAGAACAATGGTGTGGGTTACTTGATTGCTTCTACTTCTATAAACACTTTATTATGCACCTTGTAATGTTGCTAATGTGGTTTGGAAGCCTAAGTTGAAATGCACGTGGTGCATTCTAGCCTTAAAACGTGTGATATCTATTATTTTATGGGTTTCTAATGTTTTAGTGTAGTCTCTTAACTAATACTGCTCTCTTGGAGCTCTAACACCGAGAGAACGACTTTTGTAAGAGGCATTCTTTTTATATAAGTATTTTATAGCAATAATTAAGGGGCGAAGCAGGTAGAACAGTGCGCTTCTTGGTGCTGCGTCATTGGAAATTATACAGGGCTGCACGAGTCCATCTTCCTGCGGCGTAGGTTTTATACATATTAATACTATCAATTCCTTCAGATCAGAACAGCAATGTTGATATTCGAACGAGCTCTGTTCATAAACGCTCTATTACTATTAAATTCCTACTATTTTGTCTTATTAATAGTTTTTTATTGTGTTCGTTTTACTTATTTCATTAACATATGGTTCGTACTACACTACGCTTGCGGTTCTGATAATTTCGTTTAGGTTGAACTATATGATAGATTCGTTTTGGTTAAAATTCATTTAATTCTCTTAATTTATTAATAATCTGACTAACTTGTTAGGAATTTAATGCTTGATTAAGTTCATTACGCTTCGGTAGAACTTCAACTTATTTATTGTAGAGGCGTGCAGATACAATTTTGTGCGTAGGAATGTCAAGGGTTCACTTACACTGAGCCAATTTCCGGAACTGGTCTACTTCCGGAGTTTGTAAGGGCAGGGAAATAGATTGTTCTATCACACTTGTCGTTAATTGCGTACTTGTAACAATGGTTACCAATGTCAGTTTAATTATTAACTTTCATTTCAATTGCTCTCTTACCATGTATAGGTCGATTCTTGGAAGTTACTCGTATATTAGATCTGCTTCCGGATGTTCGATTGAACGATTTCGAATATTTGCTGATATTCGTTGACAATACAATAACATGGTAAAAAAGATCTGATCTAATGATACGAGCCGGAAGTGGCGATAGGTACACCCCAATTACACAAGGTAAACCGATTGGGTTTGAACATTTATGTAGAATTTGCTTTTTATTGGTTTTCTTTTTATTAATTTTTTGTCCTTTGCTTTTTTACTAACTTACTAGTAGATGTAGAATTACCATTCATTACCTGCCATTTAATATTTTTGATCTCTGAGGTAATTTAGAAAAAGTTACTTAACGCAATTCCAGCGAATTTTTTTTTATAAAACCTTAATTGTACAGGTTGTTTGTTACTCGCACAAACCGCAGGAGTTATCTGGGCCCCACCCCGCTCTGCAAGCTACAATTAACCGCATCATAAGAGACAAAACCGCCGATCAGCGGAGTTATAACGTTTATTTACATTACGATGCCTACAAAAGATGGTAAATGTTTCAAAATTTCGTATTTAGCTAATCACGCTTCGTCGCGTGTTTTGTGGTCGACAGTTATTTTATAGTTATCTTTTAGCTATGGATTCTTTGCCCAATTTGCATTCCAGCGTTTTCAGAATGCGTTGTCGAAATCGCGGAAGTTGTCACATTTTGATTGCTCTACGTCGTTGTAATCGTTAAATGTTGCATTCTATTTGTTCTGTTGCAATACAAGCGGTACCTCTTTGGTGTTAGGGCGATGCCCCATTCGTGCGTTGCGTTGCGACGACGCATGACGTCACAGCGCTAGAAGACGACAAACAACCTTAGCAGTGGTATACTGTTTATCGTCGCACCGAAGTTCCGACATCGTTCCGTATCACCCGTCCCTCGCTTAGCCTTTTTTCCCTCGATCCGTTGAAACGTCGTATGCAACGACGCAACGCTTTAAGGGGCATGTCTCGCAGTTAGCAAGAAATAGGCGATGTGCAACTCCTTTTAAATAATTTTAAATATGTCATAAAATTCTCGAAAAAATATATAAAATAGTATCATGAATTTAAATTTTGCACAGTTTAATTTTTGACGGAAATAGATGCAGCATCGACGTCGCGTCGACGCAACGTAACGCATCGCACTAGTGAAGCATCGCCTTTAGTTGTAGCGCTAATGTTAACAAATGCGCATTTTATTATTCGTAACGTCTCGTTAATTTTCAGTACTAGACAAGTATTGTCTCTTAACACATATTTATCTATACTTGTTAAGTATTATTCAGAGTTTTGCGTAACAAAAGTTTTGTTGAATACATTTTAACACGGTCTTGCGATTTTGTCCATCAGTTCTTATTTCAGATTGTTGTGTATATTGAATACTCATTACTTCAAGAAAGTAGTTTGTTCTTTGTTTGTTGTTCGAATTTAATTGAAAAAAAAAATATATATACGGTCGAATTGGGTAACTTCTTTTTTTGAAGACATTAAAAATATGGTAATGTCACAACATTTTATTTGAAGTACTAATTAGAAGAATTTTGTTTTTGACTCTTGAATGCGAACTAAAAGGTCTGTTCAAAAATATAGAGATTCTTTCCTAATTTTAATTTAACTAGTAGTAAAATAAAACGTACGTTAACAAAGCGGATATGCCATTTTGGTTGCACTTCGTGACTTGTCAACCTTAATGTACTGTCAATTAGTACAGTGAGTACGACCAAGTAGACAATAGACATATTAAGACATGTGACAAACCATTATGTCGATACATCATATTATGTGATACTCATTCACGATTTAAGATAACATCGCCTTTGTCTAGACAATATGGCACGCGTCATTTGAAGTTAAAACGTACTTTTTTGCCAAAAGTAGGTGACGGCAAGTTTGTGGCTGTTTGATAAAATCAAGGACACTCAGGAGCGTGTCTAGCAGAGCGAAATGATCTGACGATTGACGTGGAATGTGAGCATGGGAGACGCGTGGATACATAAAATTTTATCGAAATCAGATTAACTAAAATCTTATTAAACATAGCTTAAACGGTTAGGACATCTAACAGTCTAAATTGTAATGTTGACTAAGTGATTGACATATAGATTAAATACCTATCTGACTTCGTTAGATCCTGAGTGAAGCTTGGCTCAATTTATCCAAAATCATTTGATTATTGTAAAAAAAGACTGCCTCGTTGGTCTAGTGGTTAGCCTATGTGGCTTCGATCACGAGGTCCTGGGTTCGATCCCTGGGTCGGGTCACGGAATAATTCTGAGCTTTTTCATTCTTCTATGAAATGTTCAGTACATTCCAAGCCCGGAGTCTGGAAGTCAGCGGTGTTACACCCCCGTGCCTCGAAGAGTACCATAAGTCGTCGGTCCCGGTCACTATCATCAACATCTGATCGTTAATAAATGAAACATTATCACCCTACGCCCGCCAACCCGCATTGTAGCAGCATGGTGGGTGAACGCTCCATATCCCCTCTCCTATAAGGGGGGAGGCCTGGCCCTGTAGTGGGCCGTTAATAGGTGATGTATGAAAATGAACTTAATTCTCATTTTTATATTTATGTTTTTACAGTTTTCCTAGTAAGTTCTAGTTCCGGGTTATACCAAGTTAATTCATCTACTGTTGTGTTTTTAAATCTGATTATAACAATTACTTATCTAATAATCGTGTAAATTCTTCGCGTATCGAAACAGTTTCAGCATTTCCGTTTAACCCACGACACGGGTTCAAGACATTTATAGCGTAGAGCTGGCATGACTGAGTCATGATAATACCCTTTCAAATCAAAGACCACACAAATTCCAAGGATTTTATTAAATGGCGTAACTAAACGGAGTATGGAACACATATTTTGACGTGTGTGATGTGTTCATACTGGCATTATTGTTTAGTAGTAATAGAAATATTTGTTTTAGAGTTCGTCCAGAGACCAACGAGGTCGTTGGTCTAGTCTAGTGCGTTTTCCGCGATAGCTTATGCGATAGACGGGTGATACAATTTAAGGGGCGATTTCAAAACGATTAATAATGTTGCTGATCGAACTACATAAATGATGAGACCAACCCGGTCCGCCTCGGCCTCAGTCGCCTAAAGAATGCTTATATACCTACTCGTAGGCTGATAATGATGATAAACTCAGAAGTTTTGGTTGATATGGTCAATTAGTCAGTCTCTTAAATCTTCACTATACTTAGAGGTATACGTCATGATAACTCTTGTTGTTGTTGCATTCCTGCGGCTTTTGCGAAACGATGGTTAAAAGGTTTCGTGTTACAACAAGAAGATTATATTTACAAATTCCTTGCCATTAGTACTTTAGCACATTGTTAGTACTTTAAGTATCATAAGAATTTTAAGAGTACCTGTGTTTATCATTAAGTTTGTGATTAGTATTCTGACATAATATATAATTTGCAATGTTCTCTGTGGAAAAAGGTCAAAAGTTTTGTAGCAATTATGTCAATGCGGAATTGTCCGATGTCATCAATAGAACGAGATACTACTTTGCTGGCTGCACGTATGATAACCAGCCCTTCGTTATTTTTAAAGTTGAAAATGATCAGTCCATGCTCCCACGTATTGTGAAGCAAGTAGGCAACTACCTATGTAGCTGAAACTTTAGTGGCTTTGGTAGGTAGCAAGTTTCAAGACCAGACTTTAATCGCCTTGAATAAAGTGTTTGTCGGACTATTATGTGTCCTCGAGACACTCAGTTTCGTGGCAATCTTTCGTCGCACAAGAATTTAAATTACACTTTTCGCTTACGAATCAAAGTTTTAAGAAAGCCATAGCCCGGAATTCGGATTTGCCTACTACATTCGTATTTACATGTGGTGGACAAACTTCCATCTTTGATGAAGTGACGAAAGGCCTGCCCCTTTATTCTGCAACTATCTTTTTATTAGTCGTTATATTACTATCGTGTACTCATGATCGGTCTCTGTCTAACGCCATAATATAGAAAAAGAGAGAATATAATTACCTTTATCTCTTTTTATCTATCGCGTTTTCTTTTAGTAAATTAACATTCAATTTGCAAAGCTCTGTGCGAAAAGGTCAAAAGCTCTGCAGTAATTATGTCAATGCGGATATGTCGGATCTAATAAACGGAAGTAGGTCCAAACCTATAATGCACTTTGATGGATTTGTCACGACTGTCTCAATGCCAACACTATGTTTGTTTGCGACAGTAACATTGACTGCTTATTATTTATTATGTGTGGAACTCATTTTAGATGTAAACATGACAGAGACAGAGTGATGACTAGATGATTTACTGTCGGGAAGGCTTAGTGAAATATAACCACTCGTCTTTATTGATATTATAAATGCACATGTTTGTTTGTTAGTTAATTATTTGTTATGATACTTATGAACTTACTCACATTCTGAACTTTATTTAGAATAATTTATTTTTACTTCACCCGCGTAGTTCTCGTTACCGTAGGAATTTCGCGATATGATATGGCACAAGAGAAAAGTGTGGTGTAAAAGATGTAGTGACTAAAATTGAGAAAGGGATGCTTCGATGGTTTGGGCATGTAGAGAGAATGGTTGAAAGAAGATTAACAAAAGAGATTTACGAGGCGAGGGTGAATGGAAATGTTGGAAGGAGAAGGCCTAGGCGAATGTTCCTGGATCAAATTCAGTATACATTATACATTTTAAATAATGGCCAGGTCAAGAGTACCCTAAACCGACGAACTTGTATGAAAGGATTAATGAGAGTGGTAGAAGCTAAGGAAGTATGCAAGGACCGTGGCAAATGGAGGGATGTGGTCTCTGCCTACCCCTATAGGAACAAGACGTGATGTTTATGTATGTATGTTTTATTCTTATAGCTATATTGTTGTGAAATTTCATCGAAATCCATTTAGTTGTTTTTGCGTGATAGAGTAACTAACATTCAACCATCCATACATATAAACTTTCGCCTTTGTAACATTAGTAAGGATGACCCAAACTCCTGTATTATAAGAAAACCTATTAAACTAGTGTAGTGTTAAAGTGTAGGACTGCGGAGCAAACAGTACCGTTTTATAAAGTACAAAGTTTCAAGTGAATTCAAGACCAAAGTAATTAGACTTTGGTCTTTACTTTAGCCAATAATTGTTGTATAACACGTCATGGTTCACCTCAACTTACATTGAAGCGGCGCGGTAGGTCCGATCGTATGAGATGCCTAACTGTGCCCAGCTACGGGACGTTTTGATTTGATGTGATTGATTATTTTTTTTGTTTATTATCTAATATTGATACTACACGATGTTACGATTCCTATTGCTTTTCTATGTAAGTTTAATCTATACCTGCTCTTTCTATAGATAATTTTGAGCCCAGAAATAAATGAGAATGTCCATTTATAAATTGATGACGTGCTCAATAAACGGCTTTCGCTTTGTTTGCGGCAGGTGGTCTGATTTCATCATTGTAGATCATTAATCTATAAACCGTTTGTAGTGATTGTCGGATTTTTTGTTTGTTGTCTTATAATCATTATCATAATCATTATCAGCTTATTTTAACGGTCCATTACAGGCCAGGCCAGCATGACCCATCACGTCGCTGCAATGCTCTTGGTGGGTTTAGGGTGATAAAGTTAAACTCTTTTAAGATCATTCTTTGGTGGTAATGACCGTGACTGCCTCCTTGGTCTAATGGTTAGCCTATGTGGCTTCAAACACGAGGTCCTGGGTTCGATTCCTGGGTCGGGTCATGACCCACCCCGATGCAGTTGGTGGTGCTATACCCCCGTGCCTCGGAGAGCACGTTAAGCCGTCGGTCCTGGTCATTATCATCAACATCTGATAGTGATCGTTAATAAATGAAACATTATCACCCTAAGCCCGCCAACCTGCACTGGAGCAGCGTGGTGGGTGTACGCTCCGTATCCCCTCTCGTATAAGGAGGGAGGCCTGGCCCTGTAGTGGGCCGTTAATAGGCTGATAATGACGATGATGATGATGATGAATGACAGTGACCGCGACCGACGGCCTACCGTAATTTGCGACGGTATAATACCATCAACTTTCCAACTCAGGGCTAAGAATCTTTACTGAAAATTTCTATGAAGGAAGAACTTAACTTAAAATTGATAATACAGCTAAGTTAACATAAGTGGTGCAACCACGTGATTTTAAATTGTAACTAATTGATGAATGTACGTTCCTCGTCTGATGATTATCAGTGTAATGATTTGACTACATATTTATTTTTTGTATGTACAATAAATTAATTACCAGAACATTGTTACTTAAGACTTTATAGCTATGACATCAGAACGTTAAGGCGACGCCGCGGCTACTCTACCCAAGTCGAAGTTTATCGCCAGCTTTAATATTTTCAACGGTTCTCTTTAAGCTTTCCTCTTTATTGTAGGGGCAGCATACATAATCATATTTATATTTTCGGCGTGAATGACTAACATCAAATTTGTGATTTGTACCATCCTATACAGAATAAAGAAGCTAAGTATGCTTTTAAAAAAAATAATGCCAAATTGAATAAAAATCTGTCCAATAGATGATTATTGTGTCAAAAAGTAACAAACATCGATCCTAGTAAAGCTTGCATTATTTATTAAGTGTCGTAGAGCTTTGTGACGAGAGTACTACCACCATGCTTATTTATACCGACAAACATCATTGCTATGTTCAAGTTATGGTTCTCTTTAATTTTCACATACTGTCAGACAGACCACCAGTTTTTCCGTTTATTAAGAAATGTAAATTTTTTATTTATTTTTTATTTATTTATTCGGAAGCCAACGTTGCATACAATACAGAAATTACAATTAATATATATGAATTAAAAATACTGGTTCCATTGTATGCCCCACTTAAAGGCTAACTCAGCATGCATTAACTTATTACACTCCTTAATATTAGCAACTTAAAACTACACTTTTTAAGAACTAAGCTAACAACAAAGAACAAACCAAACAAAAAAAAAACACAAAATCCAACTTAGAATTAAATACAAAAAGTAATATAAACAAAATGATATCTATCAAAAGAAATACAAATAAGAAGATATAGACATCAAAGTACGTATACGTATACAGTTATAACTTACGCAAGCAATATTTTCTAATTTTATTCTTAAATGACCTGGCAGTATCACTAAAAATATCAAAATAAATAAAGAAATAGCTAAAATATTTCCATGGCAGCGCTTTAAAAGCTCGCCCGCGGTCTGCAGGTGTACGCAGCACACAATATAATTAATTCGTACCGGCGCGTGCGCGTGTTGCAATCGATCGCGCGTGATGCTACGAGCGCCGATGTAAGTCATCAATTCGCCGATAGAGCCTGCCGCGGACCGCCGTACGTGGACCCGCTTGCGTAACACTATCTCGTGTAATATCTGGAGCACGTCTCACGCCATGACTGGAGAGCTGCAGTAAACATTTTTGAGTAGGTGTGTGGTGTGCTATATTAATAACTTAACACAAAACTGCAGATAAACAGAGATGTGGGATGTTTTGACGGCCTCCGTGGTTCGATTAAGATTTTCAAAATTGGTCCAGGTCTGGCTGGTAGGAGGCTTCGGCGGTGGCTAGTTACCCCTTACCGACAAAGACGTACCGCCAAGCGGTTTAGGTACGACGTCGTGCGAAAACCGATAGTAGTGTAGATTTCATCCTACTCCCAACAAGTTAGCCCGCTTCCATCTTAGATTGCAGCATCACTTAACATCAGTGATTGCAATCAAGGGCTAACTTGTCATTACTGAAACAACAACAAAAAAGAATACACAACATCAAATATTCATCCTTAATCTATGTAGGTACCGATTAAAAATTTTATATTGTTTGAATTTTCCCATTAGAGCAATGTAAGTTTAGGCTCTATATCCCCTCCTCTGTGAGCGAGTCTTGACCCTGTAGTGGTGAATTTAAATAGGCTAAATATAAATTTGATTAAATAAATGTTGGTATTGTCAGGACCAACTTTTATAGGTAGGGTAGATGCTATTATTGCTCTATAAATATTTACTTCAATGTTTATTCTAGAAAAGTAAACGGAAAACCAGATCTGAGTAACTGGTTTCGTCTAGACTCAATCTTGCGACACTAGGGCGTTGCCAGGGCTAGTATTGTATATGAAATTCTGATACGCTTGCGTTGATATAATAAATAAAGGATGGGGCGGATAGAGTGTGAAAAAGTAGCTTCATACATTTGTAAAATATTGTCGATGTTATAATGAATACAGCGTTACAAAAAGTGCTGAGGTTTGAAAGATTAACTGTAAGAAGATTGTAATTTTCGGTTCCCGCAATCTATTAGTACATTCCAGGCCCCATTTGCCGAGTATTTTTGGCGTGGCAATACAGCTTTTAATATAATGTTTATGGTGATCATTTTACTATAAACATAGGGACCTAGCTCTATCTATATTGGCGGGTAGTGATGCCGAATCTTTCTACTTACCATTTAGGTAGATATTATTTTATTGCCAAGATGCTACAGAAAAATTTCGACATTAATTTTGTTCAGAGCGAACTAATATTCGTTTTAAATGACTAAATTAGAAACGCGAACCAAACTTTTACAACGCTGTATCTTGTACAATTATACATGTCTATGTACATTTGCGGTATTTTATAATAATTCGGTGCGGCCGGCCAGGCTTTATTGAGTGTTTTAGCTTGTGCACCGACTCTGAAATAAAGCTTTATTTCGCAACGTTTGTTGTTGTTTCCTTAACAGGTTGTGGTGCAATTTATATTGTATCGAATAACTTGTAGTGCATTATTAATTGTTGTTTTTTGTATATAAGGACAAATTGACGACTTAGACCTTGACTGAATGTGGTATCATGATGTCTAAATAAGGAAACTCAATTGGAAGGGGTGTGGACCATCCCTTGCAAGTAGGATGGTGACTATATCGTATGGTTACTATCCAACATACTATTCGAACCCTAATCAGTATGCCGATTCTTTAAAAAAAAAACCGTTACTTTTGAACCCGGTAGACTGACAGTCGAATTGGGTGGTACGATTGAAGAGATGTAAGCGAGATGTTCGTATGATGTTTTTTTTTTCAGGAATCGACACACAGTGTGACGTTACTTTACACACACAAACGCGTTTGGGATGTCATTTTACTACAACAATCAAAGTCAACCTTCTGAGAATAGACAACCTGTATAGACAACCTACTGTAAAAATGAAGTTAACTTGTTAACATGCAACGTTTTTATGAGAATAAGTAGATTTTTTTTTAACTTGTTACGCTTATGCTTCCTATCCTGCAAAAAATGTTCGACTATGTAAGTAATTTAAAAATACGTTGGGTCGAAAGGCTGTAGGTTGGTTGATAAATTTGGGGCTTATTACATTTTTAAATGGAAATTCGTTTAAATTACATGCTGACTGCGGAAATATACGGACCAATCAACCATCATACGATAAACACAAGTATAATTTATAATAATAGTTTAAAAAAACTAAAAACATGCTTTTTATAGAAACCCAAACTAAATAATTATTTATAAATATTATAAATACGCTGACATACTGATGATAAAAGTGAAGCTAATAAGCAAAAAATTGATAACATTCCAATCTGATTCGTATCTGGTACGAGGTATTGAACTCAGGTCTACCTTAAAGTCCATTGCACTAAGCGAGGGGTCGACAAAATCTATTATAAGACATCTAAGTGAGTTCTCGGTTAAGCTGTAATTCATTATTGTATAAAATGGACAGATTGCCGCAAGACAGCTATAAACTTTTAATTGCCTCGTTAGATAAGATAAGGGGCCAACTAACCTTTTTTTGAATAACCTTTACCTAAATTGATTTGGTTTGTTAATAAGCCTCAGTCGCTGCATGGTTATGATTTCAAATACGAGAAGTCTACGGTTTGATCCCCGTACGTTGAACTAATGTCGTTGAGGGGTAAAGGGAAAAAATAGTAATAAATAAAATACATGGCAAATATTGTTTTTAAAATATTGTGATAGATATTTTGATGACCTCCGTCGCGCAGTGGTATGCCCGGTGGATTTATAAGACGGAGGTCCTGGGTTCGATTCCCGGCGGGGCAGATTGAGATTTTTCTTAATTTGTCTTGGTCTGGTTGGTGGGAGGCTTTCGCCGTGGGTAGTTACCACTCTACCGACAAAGACGTATCGCCAAGCGATTTAGCGTTCCGGTACGATGTCGTGTAGAAACCGAAAGGGGTGTGGATTTTCGTTCCACTCCTAACAAGTTAGCCCGCTTCCATCTTAGACTGCATCAACACTTAACATCAGGTGTGATAGCAGTCAAGGGCCAACTTGTAGTCGATAAAAAAAAAGATTCATATTAATTTAACAAAAAAATATCATTAGCCACCCTTTGGGGTTGTGCAAATTATTTTAGTAGTACTAGTATTGAGAACTCTTGGTAACCCACTCTATCACTCCGCATTAGAACAGCGTGGTAGACCTCAGCTTCATGTCCCATACAAGAAGAGACGTTTGGTCTTTGGATAAACCTTTTTCGATTAGAGATCTTACTCACTGACATACTAGACTTTTCAACAGTGCCTGTATAGAAGTCGACTCGAAATTAATCAATTAGATTTGATTTGACGTGATCGGGGCTTACAAAACTATATTTACCTAAAAAAAGCAAACTAATATACAGAATCGCAGATAAACTACCTTGTTGAACCTATAACAGTTGTCTTTAGTGTGGTCAAAAAGTTATAAATAGTAGTAGTATTGGCATGAAGTTATGTTGCATTTCTGCGTGATAGTTGATAAGCGACGCGAGCGCGGGCGCGCCACGGCCGCGGTTTCGTTAGTTTTGCGAAACCGGCGAATTGGAGCAGCAATTTGTGTGTGCGACTGCGACGTGTCCTAGGATAGAATTTAAGGCACAATGCGGTTGCGAAAACGCGTCCGCTTTTATTGGCGTACCCTTTGCCATTGTCATTCGACAGGGCTATCGAATGAGCCGCTGTCAAACATCATCACTTTCAAAACCACTAGTTCAGTTTACCTAGCAGGTTGACTGCTGTTGATCTAGTGGTTAGTCTGTCTGGTTTCGTTCACGAGGTCCGGGATTCAAATCGTGGGTTGGCTTATTTTTCTTCTAAGAAATTCTCAGTAAAATCGAAGGATACCTCGGAGAGCACGTTAAGCCGTCGGTCCCGGCTATTATCAACATCTGTAAATGATTGCTAAATAATTAAACATTATCCTAATACCTATGTATCAAAATGTAACTTATGTTTCGTGCAAATAAATGAATTGAGTGATTGATTGATTATCACCCTAAGCTCACCATTGAAACAATTACACTCATCGCTATATAGCTCCAAAGTAAGCGTACTCGTAAGTAGCTTGTGTTATGGGTACTATGATAACTGATGAATACTTTTACATATACAATACATAAATACTTATAATATATAAATAAACACCCAGATACTGGAAAACATCCATGCTCATCACACAAACATTTTCCAGATGTGGGAATCGAATCCACAGCCTAGGACGCAGAAGCAGGGTCACTACCCACTGCGCCACTCGGCTGTCAGTGTTATATTTATTAAATCCATATCCCGATTCCCGACACCTATGAAGAGGATAATCAGACCCTGTTGTGGGCCGATAATAGGCTGTAAATAATAATGGTGAACTCAGTTCATTGTTATTGTTATTATCAGCCTAATAACTTCCTATTACATGACCAGGTCTGTCTTCTTTTAAGATACCACTAATTTTAGTCGCATTTGAGCCTATTTACTCAAAACCTACCTCAAAGATGACTTATATCTATTCGAAACGTGTTATTTATTTATTTATTCTTTATTTGTACCAGATACCACCACATATGATAACAAAAAAACATACAGAAACAATATTATGGAGGAAGTAAAGGTACAAAAGGCGGCCTTATCGCTTAATAGCGATTTCTTCCAAGCAACCTTGGGCTTAGGAAAATATCAGTAATAGGCGTGTTGAGTAGTCTTTAAGTTTATCGCGATGACGGAGAGGCAGACGCAGTGGGGCATATCAAGCAAAACAAACTGCAAACGTAATTAACATTTTTTAATATAGTCTATCTAATAATGTGATCTGATGGGCCCTTTAGAGAATCGCTAATATAGGGTGACAGTGATAATGATCGTGATGAATAATTATATATTCGACGGCCTCCGTAGCGCAGTGGTATGGCGGTGGATTTATGAGACGGAGGTCCTGTGTTCGATTCCCGGCGGGGCAGATTGAGATTAATTAATTAATTAATTTGTCTTGGTCTGGCTGGTGTGAGGCTTTCGCCGTGGCTAGTTACCACCCTACCGACAAAGGCGTACCGCCAAGTGATTTAGCGTTCCGGTAAGATGTCGTGTAGAAACCGAAAGCGGTGTGGATTTCATCCTACTCCTAAGAAGTTAGCCCGCTTCCAATTTCGATTGCATCATCACTTAACATCAGGTGTGATAGCAGTCAAGGGCCAACTTGTAGTCGATAAAAAAAAATATCCATCCATCTGTATTATACTTTAAATTTGTTTAAATTGAACGTAGAGCCAACCCTTACAAATGATAAAATGTTTAAAATTTTATTAAATGCCACAAAAAATAAACATTTCAATTATGAGCTACGGATATTAGCACATCGAGGATATTTCACAATGCCTGCTACAAGTTGCACTTTATTATTCAAATTTATTTTCAGGGCCATATACGAGTACAAACTAACAGTGAAACATCACTAATGAGTATGCACAAAAAATAAAATTGAGTGTCTCATCCTTTTCAGCTTACTTGAAAGGTCCAGTTAGTAGCGTTACTAGACGGCCCGTATTTCCCGGGATGTCCCATATTTTAGGCATAGTGAAGAATGTCCCGGTAAACTGACTGTTTCGTAATTCAACCGTTTTCCATATTTTTATCATGGAATACTTCCCAGTATTCCAAAATTGATAATAACAGAGTGATGACTACTTGTTTATTAATAATTAGGTAGGTATGCTTTAAATAAATAATAATTTATTTATTGCTATTTTCCGCGAAAAAGCAATGAATCAACAAATTCACCCAGGTCCGACAGAAAACCTTAGTTACATACGTTTTGATCCGAAACCGGAGCCTCCTCAGGGGATGTTAACTCTACAATGCAAAGAATCGGATTGCAAAGTTAAATTTGGCAGTTAATAAATGCTTTAATATTGATTTTACAAACTATCTTAGGCATAATTAAAACGAGGATTCACGAAGAATACTATATATATACTATATAGAATAATATAAGAAAGGGTATGAGTGTGTGGATTTAGGAACTTTTCCTTCATTAGATCTAATAACTTTTTTACAGCGCAAGATGCATTTTTTAGCTTTGCCTGTGCCTACTTTTCATGAAAATGTTAATCCCGCCTTGGGATTTCATATTTCCCAGCTTAATTGTGAAATACAGCCCATCTGTGAGTTTTCGAGTTTATTCAACGTGTGTGTAACGGGATTCGTCTGATACATACCTTCAACGCTCGTGCAACCAAAACTAATCATACCATAAAGTACCACATTCCTCATTAATCTACATATACTACGTGACCTGAGAGCGATTTGCGAACAATGATACGTATGAACGTACTCGTAGGTACAAGTAACTGTTGATTGCCAGTTTCGATCCACACTAACCATAAACTTGGCTATAAGTGTCATGTACGATACCAACGGTGGTTGCGAAATTTTATGGTTCTGCGCTTAAGTGGTGTGTAAGGCAATGACTTGAATCGATATACTTACAAATCATTCTGAGGTATGCAGCGAACGGGTGCATCCCAGTAGTACCCCATACGGTAGTTCTATAGAACTGTTGGGATACTTTTTGTGGTGGGTTCTATATAGAACTGTAGCATAGTTTTTGCCTCTGACTTTGCTTGTAGCATATAGGTTATAAACTATATATTATATTAATTGATATTTCATTTTGTTTTTTTACAAAAAAATGTCCCTTGTGACAAAACTTAAGTTTTTAAAACCAAGTAATTGTCGTGTCTAAAAAATATTCTCTTATTTTAGAAGTTACAGGGGGGGGGGGGGCGACACATTTTACCACTTTTGAGATATCTTTCGCGCAAACTATTTAGCTTAGAAAAAAATGATTAGAAATCTCAATATCATTTTTATTATATTTAGCAAAAGATTTGATAGAAGAAGTGGAGATATAATTACCTAGTCTTTATACTTATAAACTAGGTAATTTATATGTAACGTACAAACAAGATGTTGATATCGACATTTCTTTAATTGTGTCCCATTAGTTCTATATAGAACTAAAGGGACACTAAACTCTAATTTGGTGTGTCAACAGTTCTATAGAACTAAAATTAGGGGCTACTACTGGGATGCACCCCAGTGAACCACTATTTTGCTATTTTCCGCGTTTTGGTAAGTTTAAGAGCGGTGTTAGTTTTGCGTTTGCGGATATGTTCGATTTGAATCCGTGGTATATCCGAGGTGCTCTGACGTGTGACAGATAAAAGCTACCATAAAAAATCTATGACTATTTCGGAATGTATATCTTAACTAGTTAGAAGGTGTCATACATACATACACACAGCCCCGTTCCCATGGGGGTAGATAGAGACCACCTCCTTATTTGCCATGATCCTTGCATATCCCTCTCGCTTCCTCCAATTTCATTAATCCTTTTATACAGATTTGTCGGTTTAGGGCACTTTTGAAGGTGATATATATGTAGAAACGTACTTAGAATAGTGGCTGCGTCACGTCGCCTGCTGCATATGTGCAGTAAGTTACGAACTAGCATCCTAAATGTCACTTGTGCGGCGTTATTGCCATGATATTTAGATTTCTATGAGTCCCACACAAGTTGTATACGTCCGGTTTCGGGTCGTAGCCCAACTGTTTTGAATTGGTTTTGAAGTTTTAATAATAAATAACTGAGAAAAAATCCCAAAGCAAACAAATTGATAGCACCTACCGATCACAATGGTCAACGACCTCAGCTATTGTTTGTTATGCTGCCGCGTGCGGCGCGCAATCGTGGCGCTATCATCATCATAACATTATTTTTATAGTCTGCGTAGGTGTCGTATTATTTGCCATTATAATAATGGAAGGAAATATTTTGCAGAATGAGTTCGTTAGCGTTTATTGGACTAGAAAAAATGTGTAAAAAAACAATGCCGATTAGTTCCTAGCTTTACAAGTTGTCGTTTATAGTTGCGTAATTATTATGTTTAAGTTACAGACATATTTCAAAGAGACGATGGGCATAAAGTGCAGTGTTTGTCGATACTCCACTACAAAAGGTCTATATTCGGTAGTGGAGGTATATCGTCTGATATGATGATATAGAGTATGAATCTCTATGACAAAGCTTATACTAATTTTTTGTGATAAATTCCCATTCCTGCGAAACATAAAAAAACATTAAATTCGGTCGAGCGAAGTAATATGACAAATAGATGACGAGCTTTTTATACGGGTACCTTTTCAGTAGGTAGACATTTTAATTAGTCAAAAATTTTATATTCAAAACTTTAGTTATTTAAATGTGCAATGTACTCATTGCACAATAAAGGTAAACAACCATACTGGCTCTAAATCCGGCAACATTAGGGCTCTACTATGCAAAAAAACTACCGCGATCTGTATCAACGCTTGTTGCCGTTTGGCAGTTCCGCAAACGAAATATCACACTACTACAACATGTATAATAATGAATAATAATAATAAATGCGTGACCACGTGTGTCACACTAGTCACGATGCTGTACTTCGATATCGCCGACCGGATCTGACGTCATCGTCAAGGTTGTCAACCGGATGTGTTTCAAGGAATAGAAGAGAAGAAAGAAAGGGTTTCTTTTTCATATGCTCAGAAAATTTGAAATATTATTAGTGCCTATAGGTTTTTCCCTAGGAGAATTCATTCTCGCTGCAGTAACGAAAAATCAGTATCTCGTCCATCATTCCGTCTTCAGTTCGATTGTCGGGCCAACTCGACAAAATGTCATTGGAGAATACCAATTTCTTATACATTTTACAAATCGTCTTCCTGATTTGTTCAACTGTCGCGAAATGTGTAACTAGGAATGCTAAATAAGTCAATAGTGTATAGTTTCAGAGTTCTTGTGATGAGTCAGTTAGTGTCATTTCCCTTATATATTTTATGATGTATCCAGCAAATAAAAAACTGCTCCATAGCACATTCTCTACTCTTCTAAAAAGTGGATGTAGCCTTGTGCCCTTCCAAAGAAAAAAGTATAGTCACAATTTCCTATAACTTTCTGATTTTACAGCCTTAAACGCCACACTCCTTCGCCCGTTTGACTAGGTCGTTCCCCTCTTCTAACTCAATCTTTGCCACTAATTGGATAGCAAGGAAGGAGAACTTAAAGAATGGGGGATATTGGTCATATAAAAAGATCTGTATGTCTATTATTTTTGAAATAAAAACGACTAAATAAAGAATTTAAAATAATGTAATCAAATATTGAAGATCCTGCTTACACAATTATATATACGTAAAATATGGGATAATTCTACCGCAAATTGTTACCCGATACCGTCATTATTTGACGTCAGATTGGTGTACCTATATCCTCATCTGATGGAAAATTAAAATTGTAAATCCTGTTCTTAATAGGTTTTGCTATAATTAGTTTTGCAATGTTTTAGCATCATAGCATATGCACATGTCTTAATTACTTATCTACGATCGTCCTGTACTTCTAAGAACACTTTGCATCTAAAGAGTTAATTTTAAATACTAATATTTGCCTAGTGCAAATAAACTTTTAATTATGTAAATGTGGGAGTTATCGCAAAGTAATAGTCTAAGAGCCTTTGCTTCGTGGCCACCCGCCGATTTAAGGATCTCTGATGAAGTCATGAAATTAAGTCTCTGGTTACTGAGGAAAATTATGAAACTAAGTCTTGCTCACTGAGGACTTGTAGGGTCTAGGATGTGCACTTGTACAAATTATGACATATCATTGGCCGCAATAGCTGCGATTCAAACATATGGCTTTCATTTTCATTGCGTTGGGGCGAAAGAAAGAACTATATTTTTTACATGACATCTCTTTGTGCGCATCCCAGGAGTACAGATTCTATCATATTACCACGTATATTTTTTTTCACTTACGGTTTCGTAATACTTCTAAAAAAACCATACGTCTAAAACTTTGCAGTTGTTAAAAGTGCAACAACAATACTTATTTTAAATTGTTTTGTCCACAGAGAATCTCGCGCCGTCAGAACTGAAGAAGCTAAGAAACAAACAGAGGAAAGCGAAACGTAAAGCCGAACAGGAAATTGCGCTGGCAGCACAAGTTCAGGTAATTAACGCTTATAATAATAAATACTTTTTTTAAATGTTGTTAAATTATTTATCTAAACTCTTTAGTTAATACGATATCTCTATATCGTATAAACTATTTTTCGGTCAATGTGATATTTTCGTCTTGAGTTGAAACATCTAAGCAGTACTTAGATATCTAAGTAGTACCTAGACCTGACATGCGCCCGAATATTCTCTTGAATCTCTTAATCTTCTCAAATGCGGAATATATTGTTATGAGCGACGTTCCCTTCAACGCAAAAAATATTCTGCTGTTGCGTTGGAGGGAAAGAGTGAGCTATATTTCCTATTTAACGTGTTATTTATAAGAGATATCGTTTCGGGCTTAAGTATATTAGGTTACACGAGAAATTATAGTGAACAACTATGCGTACAAGAACAGATTGACTACAAACTAACTCTTAATCAAATGGAACGCGAACCTGCCTAGATAGAACCTATCGCTCGCATTCGTGACTGTCAAGAGATTCAAGAGAGAAACCAGGTCGTTTTTGCCCGCGGACGACGTATGTCAATACTGATTTCTTTATATTTACACGGGAACAGTGTGTCCACAGTGTTGCCATGTATGTATCTTATTTCACAGAAATACAAACAAATCACTCGCTCTGGCTATCGCTGTGACATTTACAGTTGTCATCTTGTTATTGAAACTATGTTACTGAAACTTCATGCCATAAATTTATGCTGGATGGCATCACGTGGGCGTTTATATATGGGTTCTACCGTACTCCTCCGAAACGGCTTTAACGATTTTTATCAAATTCTTTTGCAACAAAACAAATATTTTTGGCACTGTTGGTGCAACAAAACAAATATTTTTAGTACTGTTAGTTTGGTAGGTAGTTGATTCCGTAGCCTAGCGGTTAGGCACTCAGGCCATCATTTTAGAAGAGACGCGGGTTCGTGTCCCGTCGGTCTCCCAATTTATTTTCAAATAAAATACTAAGTTTATTTTCCAAAATCCTTGAGAATAGTATATGTGTGAGTACTATGCGTAACTCAGTTTAAACTGAAGGAAGACGGTAATAACAGTTAGGCAGTAAAAGTTAAGATAGGTACTAAAAGTGAAACTTGGCTTATACAAGCGGGATAAATAGTTCCTATATACGTGACTACTTATGACACACTTAATTTATGAGTATGTCGATCTTCCTTAAATCTAAGTAACTTTCGATTTTACTCTATTTATGTAAAGCTTGCTTGCTGGCTGGCTGTATGGCTTCTGATCAAGAGTCCAGAGTTTGAATCCTGCGTCTAGTAGCAGGTTGTAGGAAATTCCCCGGTGTTGGAAGTTGGTAGTGTTATAGTAGAAGAGCCAAAGAGAAGATTTTGGAAATACTCGATCGCGGCCGATGAACATTAAGGGCGTTTCATGTTTTTAGTTACCACTACCATGAATGAGTTTTTATATTGGAGTTCAGGGTCCGTTAAAATAATGAAAAATGTCTATCAGCAGAAATAATGTCAGATTAAGGCAGGGTCTTTGCATACGGGCGTAGCTCGGTGACACGTATACGCTACATAAGCCTTAAATGAAAAGAAAATAAGATTATGGTAAAAAAATATGTTTCCTATATTTCAGGTGAAACGTGAACAGCATCACAAAGCGAGGCAGCAACAAGAACAAGGTGACCCTGAAGCGCCACAGCTCGACGAACTGATCCCGGACAAACTTGCGAGAGTACGTCAACTTTATACAGTTGATCTTATTTATTAATTTTTTACTTGTACTGACATAGACAAACGGCTAAAATCCACGTCTGTTATACGAAATATTCCTGACTAGTTTCGAAATCGGTCTTATTTTCGTGAGCTTATTCATATTCACGCAATAATGTGTCAACAAAACTGCGTACCAGTCAGAAGTCCGTTGTTTCTCAACCCTCCACTAGCTGGGCTGAAAGAAACTGCCGAGAGTCGCTATAGTTCCAACCATATAGATAGGCAATAAATGGCATTGAATCCTCGAAAATTTCTAAGGGCAAAGGAGTAGAGAAACTGACATCTATCTCTCTCGTATTGTCCAATATTGCCAACCGACGAAACTTATTATTTGGAAGTGGATTGTAAATACTTACATAGGTAAGAGAGATAGACTAGTATAGTAATAGTTTGTCTATTCCTTTGCTCTTAGCAAGTTTCCAGGGTTTCGATGCCCTTTGTTGCCAATCTATATGGTTCGGACTACAGATGCAACGGGCTTAAGACTATGGTGTTTAGAAGCAGTAGATAGTCATTTAAGTGGTTAGAGTAATTTAAGACAAACGAAATTGCTGATTGAGATATTTAATCAATTTAAACTTGGTAATTTTCAGGCGGAAGACCCGTTAGAGCAAGCACTAAAGTTCCTTCAGCCGCTGCGCACGCTGGGCGCGGATAGAATAGACACGCATTTAATGGCCTTTGAAATATATTTTAGGAAAGGTAAGCTCAAAACTGGAATATTCGTTTTCTACTCCCATTTCCCAATCTACTAAATGTAAAACCTTACACTACATAATACAAAGCTATTCATTCCTCCGTGCTACAAAGATTTTTTTTAATTTTAATTAGTTCCATGACGTCAACTAAAATATTCAGGCTTACGTATTTAAAAATTGGTACGTAACTGCGCATTTGTGATTCATGTATGCACCGTAGATTAACAGAGCTTACGTAAAAAATTGTCGCCCTATTTTGTACTTTTCTACGTATCAAAGTTCAGCCTAAATAAATATAAATTTATTTAGGTTTTTCATGGTCGTAGAAAAAGCTTTGTATGCCACTGCACGTAATTAGTAATTATAGCACTCGTGCTCATTGTGTCATTCGGCTTTGTTTTATGGAACAAGAAATCACTCGCGTTATAACGTCAGCCATGACTTAACAGTGGCAAAAATAACTATTTTCTAATGTCTCTGTCTCTAGGAGGCGTTGGTATCAATAGTCTCATTGTCACACGACAATATCGTTTAGCTGCAGCTTTATGTATTCTTTGTGTTTCCAGAGAAGCCCCTGCTAATGCTGCAGAGTATAAAACGCGCGTGGCGACTGGACAGTTCGCACTCGCACTTACACGACTGTCTGCTGCGCTTCCGCAGCTGGCTCGACGAGAAGCAGGCGAGCTTGCCGCCCAGCGTCGCCGCCGTTATTGATACCGAAATGTGGCCGGTATGTATACATGCGCAACTTGCTGGCTCAACGAGAGAAGCAAGCGAGCTTGCTTATTCAGTTGAGCATATTTGATTAAAACTTTTTTAGAGCCTACATTTTTAATTTGCTTGGGTTTTTACAGATGAATATTTTGGTTTTCCAGATGTTCCAAGGGCGTTCGGCACAGACTATGGCTGAGGAGTACATGAAGGAGTCTGCGGAGAAGTCGCAGCTGGCGGCGCTGTGGGGCGCGCGCGCTATGCATCGCCTGCAGCCCGCGCGCGCGCCCGAAGCGCTCAAGCTAGCCACGCGCCTTGATCTGCCCGACCTCTCTATACAGGTACTAATATCATCGAATTTAGACGTCAGACGGTTATCTATCGAATGTTTTGGAAGAAGTAAGAAGGTTATGCAATTCCGGCCTTCAGCCATATGCATCCAGGCGGCTCCCTGCAATCATGTCATCGGTCTACCTAGTTAGAGGGCTTTGATGACAATTTATAATATCTAATGTCCTTCGTTCGATTCCCGCCACAGCTGAGTAGGATTTTCTAAATTGGTCCAGGTCTGACTGGTGGGAGGTTTCGGCTGTGGCGAGTTACCAGTCTGCCCACAAAGACGCACGCGTAGCGTTCCGGTACGATGTCGTGTAGAAACCGAAGAGGATATAGATTTCATCATACAAGTTACTCCACTTCCATCTTAGATTCCATCATCACTTAATATCAAATCTAACTTTTAATAATTAAAGAACAAGTAAAATTACAAATTGTAAACAATTTGTTTGCAGGGTTGTGTTGAAGTTTTAGAGAGTCTAAGGGACGGCGACTTCGGGCCATGCGAAAAGGAGATAGAAGAATATATCGAAGCGTGTCGCATCAAGTTCCCGTACGCGAACGCCTTCAAACCACCAGCGGAACAAGTGCCTGACCACGTCACAGAGGACCCCCTACAGCCTAAGGAAATAACTGTCAACAATTGAAATTTTTCCCCTCCCCACCCCTATCCTTGCATATTATAAAACTACCCCCGCCGCGTTTGTCTGTCTGTTCGCGATAAACTCAAAGACTTCTGAACGTACGTACGTTTTTCACCAATAGATGATTTCTTAGGAAGGTTTTAGTGCATCATTTGTTAAGGTTTTGTATAAATTGTTTCAAATACTAGAAGAGTCTCACAGCCTAAGAGATTTCATCGAAAACTAATTGCCTAATCTATTTGGGATATAACAATTGAATTATTAGGATCTCTATTATTAGGACTACAAAAAGTCCGCGACGGCATATATCTTTTAAGGATATTTTGGTATACTAATTCTTTCCTTAAAAAAGGGTTACGTATTTTTTGTTATTTTGGTGTTCTTGGAAGGTCGCAATACACTAATTTGCGCGCGGGCAGCTGCTAGTTTCCAATAATACGCTATCGTCGACAGAAATTTTGTAGTATGTTTTTGAAAAATAATACACTCGTTTCGATACCACGAGATGCCGGTTCATACTCAATCTAATATTAAAATTACGAAATAGTTTACTGTTTAATAATACGCATCTAAGTGAATGCACTACGGTCTCACCGCGGGTGGTTGTAAATCAACTTATAAAATGCTTTCAATTTTAAAGATAGAATTAAAAAGGTTTATTTATTTTATAATTAAGTGCTGAACTTAAAATGATATTACAAATTTATGGGATTAAACCATTGTATGTATGTATACATATGTTTCATTATTTATCATAATATTGCTTAATTTGTTTTTGCGTGGACTACGCAGGTACATACTAGCGCGTACAAGGGGATACTTATTTAGGTGCAGATATCTGTTATCGGTTCTATATTATGAAAAGATGGAATTGTTTTCTACATTATATGAAAAACATTTATTTTTTCAATTTCTGACTCAAAAATAACAAAATGATGGACACATTATTATAAGACAAACCGCGCGTTCAAAACAAAACTTTCACAGAGCAAAATAAGTAACTTTAGTAAACGATAATTTTCTTATTTTTGAGTTAAAAAAAATCATTCTTAAATTTCGTTTATTTACAAAATATAGAAAAAAAAATGTGTGCTAAAAATGTCTGGCTGTATACGTTATTTGTGTATAGAGACACTAATATTAAAAAAAAATAAGCGAAGGACGGTGTACGTTACTCCGTCGCACCGTAACTTTTGTCCGGATTTGTCTGAATTGGGTTTCAACATGAATTAAAACATAGATTGTCCCCTCCCAATATTCACGCGGGTACGGGACAAAGCTACTTTATATAAAATCACAAATTGTTACAAATAAAACCCATCGACGGTAGACCGTAGTGCATGAACACAAAGTTTGTTGGATTTGAGTGTTTCTGTCATATCAGAGAATGTCACAAAGACCAAATTGGCCAGTTTGTTAGCAGCGGAAATGTCAATGAAACTTTTCATCTTTGTGTGAAATGCAAAAGAACTATAAGCTCCAAAGTTAGATATAGTCTGACCAGGAAAATAATAAACCTTGATTGGGAGCGCCACAAGTACTTTTTAGCAGTCTGTGCATATTATGTTAGTAGAAAAAATTAGTTTGTTTATCCGCAATACGGACAGGTTTCTTATAATTCTGGTCAGTCTATAATTTATACGAAAGCCTTCTAATAAATTGCGTTGAATGTTTTGACTGTTAGGTAAATCCTAAAGTTATATTCGAATAATGAAAAATGGGGAATCGTCAACCCACAGTTGTGTCTAAGCAAACGATAAAATTGAGTCGTTCTTGTTATTGTCCATATACTTAATTTATAGCTAAGATTTTTTTACCATTGAATTGTTCAAAATTGTATAGGTTTTCAGGTCACGTTTAACTAACAAGAAATGTTAATCTTTCTAACATTAACCTCTTATTAAAAAGAGGACGCACACTTTTTTATGCGGCAATTTTACAATCCCTAAATGTTTAAAGTTCAATAAATTCAGAGCAAGTTCGACCTTACATGGATGCTTTTAAGGTTGAATTTACAATGAGGTAACTACTTGGAAAGTCTCCACCCAAAACCTGTTTTTGGCGCTCATTTAGTGTCGCTGATTGTGCATCCTCCTTTTTAATAAATAATTAGGTTAAATAAGAATAAATTCCACTGAACTTATTTGACATTAGTAAAGTTAATCTACTTTTTGGACGTTTATAATAGAAATTTGACAACACAAGCCTTTATGTGTGTAAACTGAAGAAAGTCAGCATAGCAGAAACGCATTTTTAAATTATTTGGATTAAATTAAAAAAAACTTATGCATATTTTGTCATCTTCATATAATCTTACCACTCACAGGCATATGATCCTCGCTAATATTATAAATGCCAAAGTAATACTTTTTAATGCGAAAAAGGTTAAATTAGGGAATGTAAGTTTGTACGGGAAGCATCATTTTTAAAGCTACAAGCTTGTAATTTATTTTTTAGGATTTTGATATAATTAAGTATAAGACGTTCAAATTTTGTAAAAAGGGAATAACTACCCACGATGGCTATATGACATTGCTTGACGGAAAACAATATAAAATTTGAATTTGAAAGGGGGAAGGAAGAATATGTGGGGAAACAATATAAACGTTTGTCTTTAAAATACAGAAGTGCACCTAACAGTTTTCCACGTGAACGAAGTTGCGGGCGACTGCTAATAATTTATAAACTTGTTTCTGCTTTTCTAACGCTACTTGAGTTTTACATATAAACGCGCCTGTCAAATGTCTGTCTGTTCACCACATCTTACCATTATAACCAAGACTTTACATGTCAAATACACTGTGGAATATAATATGCAGCCCTATAATGTGATTAAATGTCAAACGAGATTGCTTTTAGTATTCAAAACGACTGAATTAGAGAATGCAGATGCCAAGGTTTCTCTACTGATGTAGTTTGATTAAAGCGACTGAAAATTTTGAAATTTAAATTAGGGTTTATGTAATAAAAGACAGCAATAATACACAACCTTATTTATTAAAAAAAGAGAAAAATATAAAAAAGTGTTCTAGTTTAAAAAGTCCATTCTCGCTTGAATGCTAAATGACAAATTCAGGCAAGTTTAAGCACCGTTTTATTATAGAAAAATTAACCTTTTACTATTTGAAAAATTAATGCCACTTGCCACAATTATAAGTTAGGTTTTGTTTTTTTATAACACTTTGCATACGCATTGCTATTTCATTTTACTAAATAAAGTATGTTCCTTATTATGATCATAAGATTTTAAGTAATGAACTTTGGTATTGTATATGTTAACCGCTTCGATGAACTGCGATCACTTTCTTTACTTCTACCCTCAAATTGCATAATGTTTATTAGCTACTCTAGTCTTCCTTACGTCGCGTATCAAAATAAAATCATTGTATATTATGACATTTTTAAGCGATCAATAAAATTTCAATGTGAGGCCTGAAGTGTTCATACAGCAAATAATGTTATTAAAATAAGGATTTGTATTGAACGATTGGTTTTTAATGTGTGAGAAAAAAATGTGTGGCAAAGTTACAATACCTCACGCAATACATACACCAATTGAGGTACGCTTTGTAAATAATACAATATTATGGTATAATAAGTTTTTACTGTACAATAATGTAGGTATCCTCTAGAGCTGGTTGCAATTGGCCGTGTGCGGTATTTTTTTTATTTGTACGAAATGCTCGCACATTATACCCATCGAATTGACAGGTACTAATATATTGTATGAATTTTATTTCTCAATAAATGCGTTGCGTCTGTTCTTATGTGTAATCAGCTCACGACTGGATGTAAGCCAAAGCGAAGGTAACACAGGATTCAAAATTAGATTTAGATCTGTTGATAACACGAAGGAAACCAACGCAACACAGCTATCTGTGTGACGTTTGATTTGTAGAACTGTTTTAGTAAGTTATCTCAACCATGAATACTTTTTTGCGTTAGAGTGGCGTTAAATATCACGAGCGAGACATCTAGTCTTAATATTTCAATTTGGACTATAAGAGTACTTCATTTGTTTTGGTCGTGGGACATGACTTTACTGTGCAACCAAATAGGAGATTATCACCCGAATAATTGAATGCAAATCAAATTTAAGTTTGTCTCAAATAAACTTATGTTGACAGTTAGTAATTCAAATCAGTCAAAATAAGTTGACATGGGACATGCTTAAATTTGATTTGCATTCGAGTATTCGGGCGTATGTAACTTAATAAAGTAATTTTACTATCAATTCTGTAGTGCTTTCGCCTTAGCAAAAGATCATTGCTTGTGTCAACATTGTTTGGCAATCACCTTGACAACATGGATTCGTGAACAGTGAACGCTTTAGTTAAATTTTGATTTTAATTATTTTGTAGATACGTGTAAAGTTTGGACAATAATAACTATTATTATTACAATTGAATACACCAAATCTTCCATACAAGCTGCTTACTGAAAAATTGTTTGCTGAATGCTGAACATCAGGGCTTACTCTTTAATATTTTGTTACGCAGTCATTTTGCTACAGATATGGGATAAACAAACAACAAAAAATCATTATTTAAATCATTGTTTAGGTAAATAATATTATTGTTATCTAATAAAGATAATAATCATGAGGAACTGTAATATGTTGTAGTGTTTATTGACACAATTTGAGAATATTCCAGCCTTAGCTGACAATCATGTAGTGTGTCCATATCTGTAATAAAATGTCTACATTTGCATATGACAATTTTTTTTTGTACTAATTTCCATGGTGGCTCTAGCCCTGATGGCCACGCTTACAACTTGTACTGTCTATATGTCGTGTTATAGACAAACAGGACTACTCTATTGCAGAGATAAGTATGATTTTTGTGCACTAGAAAATGAGTTTAAAACATAACCATGTTGATTTTCCCATAAAGAAGTATTGAATTGAATTGAATGTTGATTTCGTTTGTTCACTCTGTGTGATTGGAGTATTTTGTACCCCTGTCATCATGTACATAAAGTAATAAATTTTTATTTTACAAATTTATTTACATTTCTCTTTTATTTCATTCAGATCATTCACATTTGGTAGCACGCGCCATCTTACCACATGTATAGACATGATTTTAATTTTATACATTTTGCAGTTTTTTACAAGTTAAAGCAATAGCCCGTGTTACTAGATGTGTAAACGAATTTCTAAAAAGTTAACCCTATAAAAATGTATAGATTTACATAATGTAAAACGTCAGATTGTTTGGTTACATGTATCATTGTTTGTGGTAAATCTAATTTCTATTTTATCCCGCTTTGGTATAAATTGTCTGAAACAAGATATTTTTCTATTAAAAAAATAGACAGTAGTGCAAGTATACTTAGACAATTACATGCTAAAGTGGTGCTGGTTTTAGACCAGACAAAAATAATTTGTAACTGTAGTTTGAACCATATAAATTGGCAATTAAAAGGCATTAAACCCTCGAGAGCAGCGATTCTCAACCACTGTGCCGCGGCACTTTTGTGTGCCGCCAAATTTTGCAAATATATAATAATGTTAATATTATTAAATTATATCATTTAAAAAGAAAAATATTTTTAACATGAATATATACTTACATCCGTAAAAAATAAATTATTTTATTATTTGCTTTCCAAATTTGAGATTCACTTTGCGTCGCATTTTTCAGGAACACATTAGCGACGCAAAGCGGGGTCTTGGTGTATTTAAAATTTTTGTCATGAACTATTTATGCAGTGTTTAGTTGTAGTAAGTAAATAATTTTTATCTTTTTCTTTGTGTGCCGCCAAATTTTGAAATCATTAAATATGTGCCTTAACAAAAAAAAGGTTGAGAATCACTGCTCTAGAGCAAAGGAGTACACAAACTACTATCATCTCACATATCATCTCTCCTTTATCTATGTATTTGCAATACACTGGGCGAGTCTTACTCCTAACAATGTTGGCATTCGCAACCGCGACTTTTATTGTCAATTTATAAGGTTTGACTTATATAATGTCCTGTGCGCCTGCTGAGACATCTTTAATAGTGGAATAAATAAATATTATAGGACAATTACACACATCGCCATATAGCCCCAAAGTAAGGGGTAGGTAGCTTGTGTTATGGGTACCATGATAACTGATGAATAATTTATATATATATTATACATAAATACTAGGAATATAAAACACCCAGACTCTGGAAAATTCATGCTTATCACACAAACATTTTTCCAGCTGTGGGAATCGAATCCACAGCCTAGGACGCAGAAGCAGGGTCACTATCCACTGCGCCACTCGGCTGCCAACTCTTGTGTAGAGAAAACAACTAATTGTCGCTCAATAGCGGCAACATCGGAGATTCAGCTCTCGACTCAATGCAACCACAATCCGAAACCCAACACAACGAAAGAGAGACCGATATATTCGATTAAAGTGAGGCAATTCTGGAGAAATTGAGAGGAACTTTTAAAAGTAAAAAATGGCACCTCCTATAGATATGCTTAAATAAATAAAAGCAACTAAATGAAACAACTATTTTTTACTTTTTACTGTGTTTTGAAGTCTGTTTAAATTTTATAATTTTTTTTGGATAGATGTACATATTGTTTTCGTACACACTTAGGCTGACTCAATACAATAATAACATAAAAAATACATTAGAATTGTACCTGCATTTAATTCCAGCAGCTAGAAACATCCTCCTTGATGCCATGTACTTTGGTTTATGTGAATATTTGTCTGACAGATATATAACTTCAGTGATTCCAGATTGTATGATCAACTTTGCACATTCGTTGCATGGAAACAGGCTTACATATATTGAACAGTCCTTCACGTCTGATGAATTCTTGTTTATTATGGCATTCATTTCTGCGTGGCATACTATAATGAAAGTTTTAATTATGAGTAAATGACTATATCATTGGTTTAGTGACCTAGACCTAGTCATCAAAGCCACATGGCTACCCTATGTGACTTTGATCACTAGGTCCTGGGTTAGGTCGCAAATTATTCTGAGTTTTTCGAGAAAGACACCATACCCTAGTAGTCTATATATAACTTTATACTAGCAGTAGTGTAGTAGGCAGTTAATAGGCCGGTAAATATAAAACTCACATTTTAATTGAAAGTTTCCAATAATTTAAATGAAGTTTGTAGGTCTATTCAGATTAAAACAGCATTGTTAGGATATATTTCCCTTAACCTAACTATTAAAATTGGGCACAAAATATTACAAGACAATTTCAAATACTGTTTCGCATGTTCAACATACTTGGACTGACTTTGTGCTCACTAGGTTACTGGAAGAAAAGATTATACTTAGGTAAATGATAGATACACTAACCATAAAGGGACTTTTCATCTAAAGGTGTTGACCCTTCTTTACCCCATGGAAATTCATCATCGTTACATCCAACTGGCATGCCATTGTATCTGAAAAATCCATATCAACGGTCAAATCAAATTAAATAAATACTTCAGTGTACTTGAGTGTAACCCTACTGTTACTTAAAAAATTTAAAATAAATCAAAATTATTTAGTTCAAACAGGCTGTTCTATAACCACTTTTGAGACATTAAGTCTGTCCTGTCCACCTGTTTGAAAAGCAGATCCTGCTGAGAAGAGCCAGCAAGTAAATCGGCAGTCATTCTTTTGAAAATCAATGTTACAATTATAATATTTAAATATTGTATAATTTACAATGTTGGTTGTTGGTCGCTGGTCGCTGACTGCGGGCTTCATAAGAAGGCTCAGAGTCACTCAGCGGGCGATGGAAAGAGCAATGCTCGGAGTATCTCTGCGTGATCGAATCAGAAATGAGTAGATCTGCAGAAGAACCAAAAGTAACCGACATAGCTCAGCGAGTCGCAGAACTGAAGTGGCAATCAGCGGGGCACGTAGTTCGAACAGCTAATGGACGTTGGGGGCCCAAGGTGGTAGATTGGCGACCCCGCACCGGAAAGCGCAGCATTGGTCGACCCCCAACCAGGTGGACTGACAACATTAAACGTGTCGCAGGGAGCCACTGGCAACAGGTGGATCGTTGTGTTTGGAAGTCCCTAAAAAGGCCTATGTCCAACAGTGGACGTCTCCAGGCTGGTAATGATGATGATGATGAATGTTGGTTATTTCTTGTGTGTAGAAAGAAAAGCAGATTGTTTCCAAAAATCTTTGTTGTTAATAAAGCCATTAATTTTACAGGGAATTTGAAGAACTTTGCACCTTTGCTAAAGTTAACTGGTGCAAGAAGATTGATATCTGAAAATCTTAAATTTAGTGACACTAGCAGAGACTTTACTTATTTTTTACCATCGTGTCTATTCCTGTGTCCATCATGTGGCAGAGAGAGAAGCTCTGAACACAGTAAGGGACTTGCAACATGGTAGGTAATATTATAGCTTTATATAACTGATAAGAATTCTTACCCAACACCTACTACTTTCAGTTCCTTATTAACTATACAAGCACCAACTTGACAGTTCGGATCTTTGCTTCTTTTCGCAGCCAACACTGCCACAGCCATAAAATAATCCCTCCATTCTAAATAGTCCTCTCGCTTCTTTTGAATTTTAGCTGGTGAATCTTCCCTGAAACTAATGGGTACACTTTTAATTTTTAGTTGTGTATTTCCAGCATTACAATCCAGTGAGTCCAAAGAACTGGTAGACATTGTGATCCCAAGGTGCTGAAATGACACCTTGTACCATGCGCAATGTTGATTGACAATCACTACTGGGTGGACTAACAACATTAAATATACTGTAGGGATTTGCTGGCTATAGTCAACGCAGAATTGTTAAGTTTGAAGTTCCTATAAAAAGCCTATATGCAGCAGTGGACATCCATCAGTTGACATAATGATAATTATGTCCAATGGGTTTGGGTGAATAAATAAGCTCAGTCAGTAAGTCTGTGGATCTGAAGAGCATGGAAGTTGGAATAACTTTCTAATAGTATCTCCTGCCAAAATTTGGGTACTAAATTATAACTTCAAGTGATTATAAAACATCAGTAAAGATATAACCTAAGTAGCTCTTCTTTAAAACCAAAATTGTGAGCTGTCTCGGGATACCTGGTTACTAGACGTGACATTATTTTGATTATAAAGCGTGGCGACGTACTGCCAGGCCAAGTCTCTGCTTGAAATCACATGAAAAGCAATTATGATTGCCACGTACCTGTTTGAAGTAACTTCAGAAGAATATTCCGGATTGTAACTCATTGTAAAATAACAGCCGCGGTATTTTTTGGAGTGTCCAAATTTCAATAAACAAACTTTTACACTTTTATACCCACTTCTAAACTAATATTTATGTACCTAATAATAATGAATACGTTTGCTCATTATATTCTCATTAAACTTGAATATATAATATATAAATGATAATAATAAAAACACAATACAAAAACAGTTAAATATAAGTAACACGTTATAACCTAAGCTTTTTAGTTGCGGTTGTGATATTTAAAAGCTGATTTAACTATTTTTTAGCATAACAGTAAGTAGATTAGGTTAGATAAAGCAACTGTTCAAGTATTCAAGAATCAAGATCATATTGAATCATCAAGGATGCAAAAATTATAAATCAATAATATCTAATCTAATGCATAAAATAAATTGCAAGAATGAATTGCGCGCGCGCTGACACTTGACAGTGACATTGTAACTCATACGGTTGTACCTCGTATATTTATCTTTTTTTTTTTTTTTTAATTTATTTAACGGCCTGGAATCAAGTCCTTTATGGCCTTTCATTAATGAAAAGTTACAATTTCTCTTAAAATTATCATTACAATATTACCTCCTAAATATTTTTTACAATTTTTCTATAGTATTACTGATAAAATAAAAAATAGGCCTAAAAAATAAACAGTTTTTTAACAAGTCCTTAATATGGCGGGTATCACACTCAAGTTTGTTTTCTTCTTTAATTGCTTCTATGGAACTTGCTAATAATAATCTTTGCAAGCCAAAAGCAGAACACTTAAAAACTATGTGGTTAATGTCAGCTTCTTCATTTTCGCAGTAGAGACACGTTTTATCCTTGTAAATATTTATTTTGTATAAATGAGTTGGCACTGAACAGTGACCAAATCTTAGTCGGTTTATTACTGATACGAATATTCTTGAATCACAGTTCATTTTAATATACCAAGGCCGAACCGGTATTTCATTTTGTATATCTGCATACCAACGTCCTTTACTTTGACTAGTTTCTTTCCAATATTTATACCAAAGCAATTTCTGTCTTTTATTCAATTCGTAGTATAAGTCCGTAAACGGAATCTGAAAACTGTCTGAACAATCTTCATTAACCAATCCTTGCCTTAGTATAGAATCAACTATTTCATTGCCCACTATGCCTCTGTGGGAGGGTACCCAAACGAATTCTATATTAATTCCAGTATTTCTTAAATCTAGTAACAATTTTTTTATTCGAAAAATAAAATATGAACACTTATAACTAAAATTGAAATTACCTATTGCTAAAAGAACACTTTTAGAATCAGTTACTATAATACAATTATTTACATTATCTGAAATTACTTCTTTTATATAATGCAATGCTTTTAAAATTGCAAATGATTCAGCAGTAAAAATACTACATCGAACATCTAGCTTAAACGACTTACTACATGTTTTCTGTGGATCGTAAAAAGCAGCACTCACGAGGTTCTGATTTTTAGATCCATCTGTATATAATTTATAATAATATTTACAATTCTTATCTATAAATCTTAGGAAGTCTATATTTGTTTTAATATTCGTCAAATGAATTGTATTTTCCAAAATTAATCCCTCATAAGGACAAGAATACATAGGCCACATGCTAGTAACATTAATGTTAGTGGCAATACTATTCATGTATGTCATTATAATAGAAATGGTAGGTTGTTTACCGGCAAGAAGTGAACTAGCTGTTACTTCTAAGGATTCAACTGTAGATTTTGTTATAGCCATCAGGTTATTAGGGAGTACAAGTTTGTTTACTAATGAAATGTTCGATGTCAGTGCTTTTAAACAAAATCTTTCAGCCAAAAATATACGTCTTACAGATAACGGAGGAATACCAGTTTCGACTTCCATGGAATTAATAGGTGTAGATCTCATAGCACCACTAATTATTCGCAAGCCAATATTTTGAATAACATCAAGTTTTTTTAGTAATGTTGGATTCGCTTGCATGTACGCAAGAAAGCTATAATCAAAGTGACTTCTAACCATGCTCTTATACAAAAGAGTTAAAACTTTAGGATCAGAGCCCCAAAATGTCCCAGCCAGACATCTTATAATATTAATACTTTTTAACGCATTTTTGCTAATGTAATTAATATGTCTATCAAATTTTAATTTGGTATCAAAAATAACACCCAAAAATTTCTTTTCTTTTACAAATGGGATATCTATATTGTTGTACTTTATGTGATTTCCCATTGGGCTACCGAAAATCATACATGAACTTTTCGAGGTATTAATATTTAATTTTAACAAATCTTTATAATATTGCTGCAACTGGATCAGTGCTGAAGTAACATTATTTTTTGCTATTTCTATGTTTCTATCTACACTGTACAGCAATAAGTCATCAGCAAACTGTAAAATTTTAACATCGCTAGTTATAAATTTTTCAATTTGCGAGGTATATAAATTATACAGAATTGGTGATAGCGATGCACCCTGCATAAGACCCTTACTTGTTAAATTAGGCCCATGGAGTATATTATTGTATTTTACATAAAACTGTCTATTATTTAAAAAATTTGCAAGCCATTTTAATATTTTTCCAGGAATGCCGATATCCTTAAGACAAACTGTGAGCTGGTTTAAGTCAACATTATCATAAGCACCTTCTATATCTAAAAATACACAAACTGCTGTAGATCTAGAGAACTGACAGTTCTTCATATCATACATAAATGAAGTCAAACTTTCTGCTGTGCTTTTACCCCTACGGAAACCATATTGGAAACATGGTAAAAGATTATTCTTTTCTGCAAAATAGTCTATTCTTATTTTAAGCATTATTTCAAACAATTTTCCTATGCAAGAAGTTAATGATATAGGTCTGTAAGAATCACAGTCATCTGGAGATTTATCTGGTTTTAAAATTGGTATTATACATTGAATCTTCCAACTCTCTGGAACACATTGATTCAGCCATAATCTATTAAAAATATTAAGTAAAGCCAATTGACCAACTTTGTGTAACTTTTTAAGCATTATATAAGGAATGTTGTCTAAGCCTGGTGTAGAGTCTTTTCTTGATTGAAGTGCTATATTAAATTCTACAAAAGTGAATGGTTTTAATAGGAACATAGAACTTTCATTATTATTATTGTATTCAAAAATAGAGTTCCTTACTTTTATGTTACAGTTATTACTTTTAAATTTTGAAATAAAATTTGGAACCCATACATCATTTTTAACTTGAGTTTGAATGTTTATTCGTTTAAATCTTTTCATATAATTCCATACATGAGAAATAGGAGTGTATCTATTAAATGATGTACATAAATTCGCCCAACCATCTTTTTTTGCCTTTTTTATGATTATTTTTTTCAATGCATCTAGCTTTTTATAATTTATGTAATTCATAATTGACCCTTCTCTTCTATATAGTTGTAAAGCTAATTTGGAATTTTTAACCGCTACAGCACAATTTTCATCCCACCAAGGAGCAGGTACTTTATGAACTCCAGGAACCTCAAATTTAATGAGAGGGATGCAGTCTTTTTTTAAAATATTTAAAATTTCACAAAATTTATTGTATGACTGTAAAGGTTCTAGTTCATTAAATGTTAAAGAATTAAAATATTCCTCTGATTTCTTATAATATTTGATCCAATCTGCTTTACTAAATAAAAATTTCTCTACTTTATTGTTAACAGCATATTTAGATGGAGATAAATTAATTTTTGTAAACGTGGGATAGTGGTAGCTACCTAATGTATCATCACCGACTGACCATTCACACAATGGTGCTAGTACTGGGCTCACTCCTGTTACATCAATAGCAGAACTATTACAATTTGGCCTTTGTAGAGTTGTAGGCATACCAGAATTTAATATGCACAGATCGTTTTCATCAAATATGTCAAATAGGGATCTACCTCTTGAATTAGTACTATGGCAACCAAAAGCAATATGATGGGCATTGAAATCTCCTGATACCAAACAGGGCTTTGGTAAATCATTAATAATATTTTTAAGTTTATTGATTCTGCATTTGTTTTTATTTCTAGGAGGACAATAAACACATAAAATTGACAAGACGCCAACACTAGTTTCTAAAGAAATTGCTATGGATTGAATGTCTTCATAAAATTTTGTTGGCAACAATTTATACCTTAATGTGTTTTTTAATAAAATACCTACACCTCCATGCTCATTTTTTGCATTTTGTCCTACAAAATTATACCCTGGAATTTTTATAATACTACTAGTATTTTTTAGCCATGTTTCATTCAGTAATAAAATATCAATATTGTATTGTGTTAAAAATGATTTTAATAAGGGCTTTTTATTATTAATGCTCTGGATATTATGTTGTACAATGCTGAGTTTGGAATCCATTAAGATTCGTTAAAATGTTTCAAAAATGTTTCTTTTATTTGTTTAGTAGACTTTATATCATTAGAGTTCCCTATTGTAACTAATGTACTTATTATAGCTGCTATTACTTTCTTATTATTTATAATGTCTGAATGAGACATATCTTTCTTGTCTGGGATGTCTTGGTTGGTTTGATAATTTTTTTGCAGAACCTGAGCCTGAGGCTTTGGGAGTGTAGGAAAAGTTACACTATTAACTTGGAGTACCTTAGCATAAGTTTGTTTTTGCTTTTCTATTCTTGCTGCCTTTATGGGACATGTTTTTGATATTGCTAAGTGAGCACCACCACAATTACTGCACTTGAGAATGTCTATAGCGCAGTCCTTGTAGTGATGTTCCCCAGCACAACGTGAACATACCTGTTTATTTTTACATATTTTGGCATAATGGTTAAACTTCATGCAGTTAAAGCACTGCATTAAGGGAGGCGTATATGTGTATACTTTATAACGCCAGTTATCTAAATAAATATGCTGCGGTAAATTTGTACCAGTGAATATGACACTTATAGTTGTAAGGGGAACAAATTCGTCCCCCACCTTTTTCATAAAACGCCTTACTCCTATAACTTCACATTCAGAAGAGAGTTTATTAAATAGTTCGTGATTACTGGATTCCTTAGGAATAAACCTAACAACCCCTACCCTCTCCACAGAAGATGCTGGAATGAATGCACGAAGTTTGTACACAGATAGGCATTCGTGTTTGAGAAAATCATTAGCTGTTGTTGCTTGCTTGAAGACTAACATTATTTTACTTGCATTGATGCGTCTGCTTTCATGAATACCTTTCACTTGTTTGAAGTATTTAGAAACTACTAATGGGTTTTTATTACCCAATTTAACGTCCACCTCACTACTTTCAACAAACACAGGAAATTCCGTATTGGTGCTGTTGTCCATATAGGCTCTGCGATATCCCGGCTTAATATATGGTTTATACTTTGAACCATCGTCCTCACTAGACTTTTGCATTTTCCTTTTTTTCCTCTCTAATCTCTCATGGGCATCGCCATCACTATCTGACGGCATTTTGCCTGGTTTAATTTACATATATACACTGGAATATTACTCCTAGAGGTTTAAAAACTTATAAATTAAAATTTTCAATTTATAAAGCACGCCACTCGATTCCCGCCAAAAATCGAAGGCGTATATTTATCATTGCCTCAGAATCACAGATTCAAAAAAATTCAAAATTCAAATTAATTTATTAGAAGTAGGCTATAATTACAAGCACTTTTGAAACGTCGAATTAGACTATTTGTTGATATCACCATTTGCAGTGGGGCAAGTGTGAGTTTTTCACCGAGCGACTGCGTAAAAACGTAGTCACTAATAATGTCAAATTATATAGCAAATAAATTTCAATAAATTTAAATTAAGAATAGTGTTAAAAATTTCATTAACTATAAATTAATAATAGTGTAAATAAAAAAAAATTATTTTATTTTAAAAAAAGCGTGGGGTGCATGGTGTCAATATAGTTATAAATATTTTATTGACAGATATGAGTAGAGTGATTATCATTTTGATAATATCTTAAAAAGCACCCCACGCTTTTTTTAAAATAAAATAATTTTTTTTAATTTACACTATTATTAATTTATAGTTAATGAAATTTTTAACACTATTCTTAATTTAAATTTATTAAAATTTATTTTATATTTTTTAGTTTGGGTTTCTATAAAAAGCGTGTTTTTAGTTTTTTTAAACTATTATTTATTTTTTACTTTTTAGTTTGGTTTATTTATAAAAGCGTGATTTTTTGGAACTTACGCATCAGCCTATTTTGGCCTAGACACGTGGGATTATTGAATCCCTCCTTATTTTGACTATTTACACTCTCATTACCTCTATAGCGGCTGTGGCCGACTTACAATCTGTACCCGCATTTGCCTGTGCCCCACCCTTAGCACAGTGACCAAGGAAACCACAGAAACCTGGCCATAGTACAGTCGGCACGGGAGCGAGCCTTGGAAGTCGCAGAAAAACTGCGACTGCCAGGGCTCGAACCCACGCCTGAGCGACTGTTGTACGGGCAGTTTAGCACTTAAACCGCTCGGCCACACAGTCGCTAGTAATTTATTTATTAGTGAGAATAAAATAATTATTTATAAATATTATAAATACGGGGAATCAGAGTTCAATTTCGGAGAGGGAGCCTGAGAAACGGCTACCAGAACCAAGGAAGGCCGCAGGCGCGCACATTACCCACGGAGAGTTACATACTGACATACTGACATACTGACAAACTGACAAACTGACATACAAGTGAAGCTAATATAAAGCGTGTAAAAAAAGCGTTCTGACACTCGCCCATTTGAGTTTTTTCTCACTCCCGCCAGGGGCGCTGCTTCAGTTCCATATAAAATTTGCCCTTAACGCGAAAGTGAAGTTTTCGATTTGTTTTGGTGAAGGCTCACACTAGGCACACTGATAATAATATCCCTTTCTTTTCGTGGGGAAATCCTCATGGATACCCGCATGCCAAGGGGGCAAGCAGGTTAAGTCGGACTCCTACCGACTAAAATCCCATGGTTTGACAACCCTTTGCCTTGACACTGGACTATGGGAACGACTTCGCACACAACCGCAACCCAGCCAGCAGACAACAATATCCCTAATTTATTTTATTTTTTTAACAGCCTGCAATCAAACATCCGTAAAAATTCTATAAATTCACAAGAGAAATAACCCATAAGATTTGATTATACATACACATTCTATTATTTGTGCAGTTTAACGAAGTAAAGCCTTCTAGTTATATTAATTAATTATAAATAAATTAGAACCTATACTAAAGCCAAACTCGACTGAGAATGCTTGTCAACAAACAAATTAAAAATGAAGGTAGATATCACTAGTCATTTTGTACCGATTTTTTTTAATTAACTAGTTAATGAGGAATTCATGACAATAAATTAGATTAATAAGCTTAAAACTAATTAATATATTCAATATCTTATTTGAGGATTTTTTTAAATAACAAAATATAATTTTAAATTGATTGGGCATAAAATGTGTTGTATTTTCTACCTTCATTTTAAATATGTTTGTTGACAAGCATTCTCAATTGAGTTTGGCTTTAGTATAGAAGGTTTCTTTCACAAGATGAAGAACATTGGAGGCATTCTTTTATATTTTTTTTTACTACTTCTACTATCTACTAATTCTTTTATATAGGTATTGTATATATGTTATCCTTAAAATATAGCCATCGCAGACGTTTTTGTTGTCATAATAAAGAGGAGTCAATATGCCATAGATTGTTTTGTTATATATCAAAGGGTTAAGGTAGCGTTTTCAATAAACGCTTCGGGCCGGTTCGTCGTGAACGAATCAGAAATGAGGAGATCAGCAGAAGAACCAAAGTAACGGATATAGCTCAGCAAGTTGCAGAACTAGTGGCATTGGGCGGGGCACGTGGTTCGAACAGCTGATGGACGTTGGGGGCCCAAGGTTCTAGATTGGAAACCCCGCACCGGAAAGTGCAGTGTTGGTCGACCCCCCACCAGGTGGACTGACGACATCAAACGTGTCGCAGGGAGCTGCTGGCAATAAGCGGCTCAGGATCGTTGTGTTTGGAAGTCCATAAAAAAGGCCTATGTCCAACAGTGCACGTCTACCGGCTGATAATGATGATGATGATCATTATCGTCATACTTATTTGAGCCAATTTACAAAGAACTTTAAGAGACTATAATACTAAAACCTTTTTCAGGAACCTCTATTGATAAACACCTTATGAAAATACGTTACGCAGTCTTCGAGTTTATCGCTTACAAACAGACAGTCAGGCAGAAAGACGAGACAAGGAACTTTGTTTTATAACATGTAGTAATATTGTAATACGATAAATATTGTAATAAGATAGCCAGTATTTTGTTCAGGGCAGAATAGCTTTATGTGAATTAAACAGATCACACAACACCCTAATCAATTAGATAAACAGTCTAAGACGAGTTGCTAAAACACAAAACGGCTAAAAATATAAAAAATTAACTAATATTATTTTTTCCTATTAAAAATTATTTTTTCCTTACTTTCATAGGCGTTTAGTGAAAAGCTGTTAATTTGATATTACGAACAGACACTCCGATTTTATTCACTAGTATACATCGATCGACACACGACAGGACAGACTGGCTTTATGTGAACTAAATTGATCACGCAATGACTCAATCAAATTATAAACAGTCTACGAAAAGTTGCTAACGACACAAAACGGCTAAAAATTTAAAATTTGTACCAAAATAATGATTCACTAATTATTAGTTTTAAAATTTTGAACACGTTTTTGACCGAACTTAAACTTAAAATATCGTTATAAAATACGATTTTGAATTGAAGATTTGAAGATGTATTACGATTTGTTTGCGACTAAATTTCGTGGTTTCATTACCAGAACTGCCATCGACAGGCCGTGGTTTAAATGGTTGACGCGATTTTTGACTTTCCTCGAGATTATTTCTTCAGTTGGATGGCCAGAATCTTACCCTTTAAAAGGTATTTATATATTTTATTTATTTTGTTTATTTTAAGGAAACAAACAAATTCTCATTTCCATAAGTCAGTAGGTATTAATAGAAATAGCAATAAAACACTATTAAAATACTTGTAGAACGTAGGTACCAACTATGCTAAGAGTTTCTAGCCGGGTCTTCTTAGTAGATTGATGAACTATAGAGTAGGTACCTACTAGATTGTAGAGCCACTACAAAGAGATTTTTATAAATATATATAGATTATGAGCTAATGGACGTTGGGGGGTCGAGATGCTAGAATGCGACCTCTCACCGTAAAACGCAGTGTTGGTTGACCGCAGGCGGCTCAGCGTTGTTGTTTTTAAAATTCCCTAAGAAGGCCTATTTCCACCAGTGAACGTCTATCAGCTTAAAATAATGATGATAATGAAGTATAGGTTGTAAACTAGACCTATTACAGATAAACGAAATTAAGTCTATTCATAAACAAGTGTAATATCACTGACTGACCTATTGACTCATCACGAAAGCTCTAAAATTATACACTCGATTGCCTTGAATCTATCTACTACGAATAACTAATTTCTCGATGTATACGCTTACCCACTAAGAACGGATTTCCCGTTAGGTACTCCCATCTTACGGGAACCCGATTTACGCGGTTACAACAGATGGGCACATCTGGGTCAATATATGTACCTATTTATTATCTACAGAATAGGTTCAACCTTAATTTGAAAGGCCCAATTCGAAAATATTACTAATGATTTTAATAATTAATAAAAGATATATTTACAATATATTATTGAGGGCAAAAATATAAAAGGAATCCAGCAAGCGTAACAAAATATTAACTGTAAGTAAGCCCTGACTTCAATCACTCATGGTAAGTAATAATGCAATCTCAGATGAAAGCTAACTTGTTATCAGTAGTATGAAATCCAGACCCCTTTCGGTATCTACGAGTATAACATTGTATCGGAATGCTATATCCCTTGGCAGTACGTCTTTGTCGGCAGGGTGGTAACTATGGACGAAGTCTCCATCGGACCTGTAGGGCTGTAATGTATGTACATATAAGTTTTAATACACTCGACAGGGTATGTTTTAAATTCGTCTCAGTCTCTATTTCTCATATGATACTATATATAGAGAGACAGACTAACTTAAAACTAACTCCTACTAGCAGCTCATTTTTGATTAATAAATATTTGAGGTTATAAGATAAAAACTTTCATATCTCTTTTCTCCCAACTTTTCAAACTTACTTACCATTTGCTTTTTTCTTAGTTAGGTTATGTTCTACAACTGCTAATAAGTTTCTATTTTAAACGCTACGGTTTTCTTCGGGTCCAAAAGTACATACAATCTCGCCATTCTCCTTTGAAACGTATAGTGTTGAGTGTCATTGAAGCTTATATATAATAGTTCTACTGGATCAATTGAGAAATTTTCAAATCGTATAAATCTTCAGCATATACCGCGGCGTCATAGAGGTCATACAAACGCTTAGTCTAGATGATAGGGATTGAAGAAGCAGTTAAATATTTTGCTAGCCTTAGGTGTTGGCAACTTAGCTTAAATGAATGAAATGCTATGCTTGGACAATAAAAAGCATGCATTAAAGATAGTTCGGAATCGGAGAGGATCCGGTTCATTGACTTAGAAGTTTTATAGATCTATGATCCGGTTAGTTCACTTGGTGCTCCTTTGAGTGAAGTGCTAAGTTGAGAACACAGTGTGTGTAATGTAGGAACGTCAACGCAACATACCTATTATGATCATTTGGAGTGGGGAGGGAGGCATACACATAAAATAGAAATCTGTTTCTCAAAAAGCTAATGCTTAGCAATCCCTTTTTTAATTATACATGTTGTATTAAATCTGTATAGACCTCTGGTACTTAGTTTTACAGAAGAGTTGTATCCTATCAAGAGATATCTGCAATTGCGATGACAATTTGGCAGTTTCTTTCTTTGATAAAATTTTAAAATAAAAAAGGCAGTAGGATTGGTAATACGATTAGACATTAATAAATATGCACGAGCCCAGGGTTTTAGACAAGGGCGTAGCCAAGATTCTAATTATAGCAATGATTCTATATAGAGGGGCAAATAAAGAAAATCCTGGACTGGACTTTAGTTGTCGATTTTAACAAATTAATGCTAATGATACGATCATGGCGCACTCCGCACTGCCCTTATGGCAAGGTATGGAGCTCAGGTGCATTACAAATTATTATCAGTGACCGACTGCTCCTCTAAGGGAGGTAGGCGGTTGGAGATATCCCCAACTGGGAATAGCATTTAGAACCTCCGTCTTAAATAACACAAAACGCAACATGAATAATATATGATATTTCTTCTTGCAATGAATTCTACAAAGGTATACAATATTAAGTGACCCATCTTGTTCCGTCACCTATTGTCATAAAAAAATATAACTATGTATTTGAATTTAAAATATGCAAGTAAATCGCTTGTCGAGAGGTCAGTTTGTATATCCTGACTAGACTAAATTACCTTGAGGCTAGCTTTATTATACCATGTTCTTTGTATACTAATAAAGTTCGCTCATATCCTAAACGCTACTAACGTACGTAAGGATTAATAAAAAAAATATTTTGCAAATGTGTCCAATGTAGGTTAGAGCCATTTAAAGTGGGCTGGACATGCAATAACTATATTATAGCAATTTAATAACGTGCACAATAAACACTACACAATAATGTGTTACTACTCGTAGACGTACAAAATGATCGAAAAATAAATATTTCATGTAATATTTAACGTACTTTTTTTACAAACAAAACAATTGTAAAAAATTTTACATCTTACGTAAATAAAAAATAAATAGATCAAAGTGCAGTGATTTTATCGATTTAATTGTATTACATTAAGTTTAAAAATTGTAAGTGTTTAACAATGCTGAATTTAAATGTATTCGCCAATACATTTCTTAGCTTCGTTCAAAAGGATAGAAACAATCCGTGGGTGCAATGGCTGTTGAGATTGCTTTCGTTGTCAACTGCCATTTCTCCGGCTGGTTGGCCGGCTTCTTTTCCGTTAAAAGGTATCTTATTTTCTACTTTTTCCTTTTCCTTTAGCTACAAGTGAGCCCTTTTTCGCAATATCACCTGATGAGAAGTGATGATGCAATCTAAGCTGGAAGCGGTCTAACTTGTTAGGATGGTAAAATTCATCCCTTTCGGTTTCTTTACGATGTCGTACCGGAATGCTGTGCGATTTTGCCGGCAGGGTGGTAACTAGCCAGCCGGACCATCACGCCACAGATACCGTCAAAAATGGCGCCACAGTGCCGTCCTATATCCATTATCCATGTCCTTCCCGCCCGGGTTTTTCCTGGGAATTTTAATATGGGGTTTTTAAGGCGTATCAACTCTTTCCTCAAAGGCCGGCAACGCACTAGCAATGCCTCTGGTGTTGCAAATGTTTATGGGCGGCGGTAATCGCTTAACATCAGGCGACCGGCATGCTCGTTTGCCCGCTTTATTTTCGATAAAAAAAAAAATAACTTGAGGACAGGTGTAGGTGTATACATTGGGAAACTTTCTACCTAGAATCTCTGTTAATACTGCAATAAAAGCGCATGATGTAATTTGCCTGCGATAACCTACTAACTAATAAACCGACGTAACTGATACATAAGGTGTACAATTAGATTGCCACATCAATTAAATAGTCCGCGAGCAGTTTTAATTCCGGATTAGGTTAAGAAAAAAGTTGAGAGGTGTCAAGGGACACCCGGATGGAACGAAGTTCCTTTCGATTAATTAGTGAAGGAATTGTAGTGAAAGTGGGAAATTGTTTATTTTTAAGTAATAATAATATTTGTTGTTGTACACCGAAACACCAGAGGGCGCCACGAGAGCGCGAGACAGCATACAGCGCGGGCGCCCCCCGCCGCTCACGCGCACACACATCAGAGGCGGCGGCAAGATCCTTTGATCAAAAAGTGTCGTGACAACTTTTCGTACGAATTTTTTCCGTCTAGCCCCCTTTCACAACGCGCGATAAGGAACTTCGTTCCAAAACAAATAAATCAATTGTGCCTATAGGCCAAGCTCTAAATATAAAAAAAAACGTCCCTATAAGAGACGTTCCATTCTCCTTCGTTTTCCAGTACTACGGCTCGCTTCTAGTAAACCTACCAATACTCACATAAACTGTTGCGGTTCATGGAATATTAGGAATTATGGTATATTAGGAAACAGAAAAAAAGATTAAAGTAAGATATCATAACTTATGCTGTTAGCCGGCTGAGGGTAGTAGCTACTGCTACGGTCGATCTCTCACAGACACAGAAGACCTAAAAAATTAAACTTCCGTTGTTTTAAGTTACCTCATTTTACGAGCACTTTTGGAATGTCAACTTTTTGTTCGTATTGTTTTTACTACCAGGTTGGAGTTCAAAGTCTTTTAGGCGGAGGTGGCATAAACCCTGACAGGCTTAAGGATATTGTTTCTTTACTATTAGTACCGGACAGTGGCGTGCATTTCAAAAATGCCTACCCTGAGGATACATTACGTACCAGTATTGGAGAAGGAATTTTCCATTTCATATAGGTAGATAGTACATTAAGTTCCTACCCTACTTATAAATCTTCTGCACGCCACTGCTATCGGATGTTGATGATTGAGATTTGACACATTTATGCTTTATTAAGGTAATTGACAATTGCTTAACGCCGGAAGATCGTCGTTTGTATGTTTATTTACAGAGTTCATGCACTACGTTTAACAATTACGAAATACTAGATTTAATTAAAATGGAATTTAAATTCATTTTTTAATTGGATTAAAAAACGTTCAAGTTAGTCCGACAGAAGGGGTTGCAACTAAGTGTAGCTAAGTAACTATAATTTTAAGTGAGGTCAGAATATGCAAAAATAGATTTCGGCAATGGCTGGATTATCTATTGCCAGACTTTTAGGATTTCAATTTAACTTCCTAACCCTTCTGTCTAACTTGTCTGGTAGTTAGACGACGTGGTTTCGATCACCAGGTCCTGGGATCGAATCCCGGGTTGGGTTGTGGGATGTTTTTGAATAATTATTTCTTCTAAGAAATTTTCAGTAAATTCTAAGACCGTTGTCGGAAGTTGGTGGTACTGGTATTAACACCCCAGTTGCAACATCTAATAGTAAACTTTAATAAATTAAACATTGTCTTCTTAAGCCCAGTATTGGAGTAGTGTGCCACTCTATTCCCTCTCCTACAAGGACAGAGGCCTGGTCCTGTATTGAGGTGGTAATAGGCTGATGATGCTGAATAGGCCCTGTCTGGCTCAATAAAATTAATATGCTGATAATGGTTCGTGTTGTTTACAGATGGTTACAAGTTTGACTTCATAGTCATCGGCGCAGGTTCGGGAGGCGCCACTGTCGCGGCCAGGCTCAGCGAAGTGGCCCACTGGAAGGTGCTGCTGCTGGAAGCGGGCGGCAACCCTCCGCCTGCTAGTGTTGTGAGTAGAAGACTATGTGCAAAGGACTGGGAGCACAGTGAGAGCAAGGAGAGAATACAGTTGATACAAGTTTGCCGTCGACAGGCTGAGCAAAGGAACCCATATGATGGTGGTTCTGTTCGAGCCTCCTCCCTCTTGCACAGCAATCACCATTTCTGAGAGTATAACACACACATATGATGACCTCCGTAGCGCAGTGGTATGCGCGGTGGATTTATAAGACGGAGGTGCTGGGTTCGATCTCCGGCGGGGCAGATTGAGATTTTTCTTAATTTGTCTTTCTCTAGCTGGTGAGACGCTTTCACCGTGGCTAGTTACCACCCTACCGACAAAGACGTATCGCCAAGCAATTTAGCGTTCCGGTACGATGTCGTGTAGAAACCGAAAGGGGTGTGGATTTTCGTCCCACTCCTAACAAGTTAGCCCACTTTCATCTTAGACTGCATCATCACTTAACATCAGATGTGATAGCAGTCAAGGCCCAATTTGTAGTCGATAAAAAAAATGACACACTCTTTGTTAACGTCGCACGATATGTAGTGCGGCGTCTCGATATCTTACACTGGAAGCCGTCCTTACCGCAACATTAGTAAAATATCTCGTCTTTATTTTGAAAAATAAAAATGGTCAACTATAAATTATAAACTATCACTTAGTAGTTTTTCCAGTCGGATTTCGATATAAAAATGCACTGCGTGATATAATTTCGCGTTTAAGTAACTTGCCCATGACCTAAGAAGTCGATTTTACACGCATGGTTTGGTTTTTTGCCTGCGTTAATGTTATTTATGTAATTAACCTACCTAATCGGTCTAGTGGTAAGTTATGCTGCTTCGGATCATCAGCTCCTGGGTTCTAGGACAGGCTTTGAAGTATTGAGAATTATTTATTTTAGAGCGAATTTGAGAAGTTTATGGTGTGACACCCTCGTGCCTCAGAGAGCACTTTTAGCCCTGGGTCCCAGTCATTATTATTATTTAAATCTGATAGTAGTCGTAGCTATATCAAGGGTTATTATCAACCTAAGCACGTCAACGTAACAGTAAGCTTTAAATTCCATATTCTAGAAGGAAGCAAATCTGGTCATTTAGTTAAAATGAGTTGATAATAATGAATTTTATTAATACATTGGCAATTGTTCCAGATACCCAGTTTGTTCGGAGCACTCATTCACTCGGAATACGATTGGGATTATCCTGTTCATCTCGATCCAGGCACTGGGCAGACTCATGCAGATGGAAAAGTTTACGTCGGCGGAGGAAAAATGTTGGGTGGCTCTTCGTCTAGTAACCTAGAAGTTTACGCACGAGGAGCGCCAGAAGATTTTGAAGAATGGAACGACATAGCACCAGGTTGGGGATGGGATACGGCTCTACATTATTACAAAAAGCTTGAGCGTATGACAGATAATTCGGTATTACAGAACCCATATAATGCTTATTATCATTCAACCTCTGGTCCTGTTGCCGTATCTCGACCGATTGCTAATGCGTATTATGAAAATGTACACGAAGAAGTTTTAAATTCGTGGGAGGAAATGGGCATAAAGAGATTATTAGAGTCCAATGGACCTGAAATATTAGGAGGGAGTCGACCGCATTTTACTTTTTCAAAAGGCAGAAGATCGAGCACAGCTGAGGCGTATTTGCGACCAACCAAAGAGAGACCAAACTTTTATGTAACGAAACACGCAAGAGTTACCAAAGTACTTATAGATTCTTCAACTTTACAAGCTTATGGCGTCAGAGTTTTGCTCGAGTCTGGCAAAATGATAACCTTGTACGCTAACATTGAAGTCATCGTTTCGGCTGGTACTATTGGCACACCAAAAATACTCATGCTTTCCGGAATCGGTCCTAATGAAGTATTAGCACCACTTAATATTAATACGATAGCTGATCTGCCAGTGGGTAAGAATCTACAGGATCATCTAGCGGTAACTCTAGTTATTAAAGGTCAGAAAGGCTTTCAAACAGCCGTTCAGAATCTGCTCATCCCCACAGAATTAGATGCGTATCCGATACCTCTACAAACTGGATTCTTTAGGGTCAACAGTTCTATAAGTGAGTATTATGGAACAACACGACCTCATATTCAACTTTTCAACAATAGGATCGGTGCAACCGCAGCTCCTGCTCTTTTATTCGGTTGCCGAGCAACAGCTAATCTGGTTCGAGAATTTTGCTATTCTATGAGCAAAGCCAACGTTTATCGGGAAATAGACGTTCTTACTCTAATTCTACTCCATCCCAAATCCAGAGGGCAAGTAAGATTGAGAAGTAACAATCCTCTTGACTACCCGTTGACCGAAATAGGATATTTTAGAAACAGGAAAGATCTAGCTTTAATGGTAGACGCTATTAAATACATGCTAAGAGTTACAGAGACATCGTATTATAGAAAAGTCGGAGGCGAAGTTGCGAGATTAGCAGTAAGAGGTTGTGAGGAGTTAATTTATGGAACTGATGAGTATTGGGCGTGTTATGCCCTTAATACAGTTCATTCAATAGCTCATCCAGTAGGAACATGTGCTATGGGGCCAGATGGAGTTGTCGATGAACGGTTAAAGGTTCACAACATCAAAGGTTTACGAATCGTTGACGCATCAGTGATGCCGCGAAGCCCGAGTGGCAATACCAACGCTCCAACAATGATGATAGGAGAGAAAGCAGCTGACATGATTAAAGAAGACTATAGTGACCACCTTGAATATAGTTATAACCATGTAAAAGAATATTCACAACACCATGATTATTACTGAATTGTAAGGAGTTTTTAATGCCAAATATTTTTAGTTAAATAGGATTAATATACGGTTTAAGAATATAAATGTGTGTTTATGTCTATTATAGTAAGGTAAACAAATGCCTATCAAAATAATCTATTCATAGAGAACTAGTATTTTTTTTATAGTAGTTTGGGGCTTGTTTCCAATATAGTGATAATAATAAACCATATTTGTTATACATGAATGGATGTAACATGTAAATGAAGTGACATAATCAGTCCATCTCATTAAGTTCGTTGCATATTTATAATGTAGACCGCGTAAATTTCCACAAAATTGAATCAGTTTTTTTCTGCATGAAAACAATACTTGTTGTCGCCCATAAAAAGTATCTTTCTGTTTGTAAGTTCACTGTGTGTGTTTGTGGCATGTGTAACTTCTAATCAAATGGACCGATTACGATTTGGGTTTCATTGTTTAAAAACTAACTTGCTTGCTATAGTCAGTTCAGAAACATTAACGTTTTCCTATCATGATGGATCAATTTGACATTAAATCGCTGTTATTATATAATGCGATTCAAATAAGAAAATGAATGAAACTGGCCAACTTCATACTATACAAGTATAGACAATTGCGTAAAAGTAGCGTTAGCACAAACACCGAACACTAAAAGTGACGTTAAAATAATAAAATAAAACTTTATTATTTTAACATAAGTTAAATAATATAACAACTTATTGATTGATTGATAAATATTAGCAAATAATCATAAAGTGTCGACCTAAGATGGGTGCCTCGCTCCTATCGACAAATAATAAAAAAAATAAAACCTCCTAAAGATTACGTGGTGGACAATTTATTTAGAAGCTACGGACATGAGACGGTACTAAGGTTGTCACCATACAATTGCGACCTTAATCCTGTCGAATTTATTTGGTACCTCATCAAAAGGAGAGTGGCAGATAAGAATGTAAGCCAGCTAGAAAGTGAAATTGAAAAATCAACATTAGAAACAGTTAAAAGCATTACTGCTGACGATGGGCGGCAAGAAGTCAACCATGTAAAAAAAACAGGGAGTATTGGATTCGAGAGATGTTAGAGGATGACGACAATGGCCCTTTTTTCTTCATAATAAATTTTGCTTTTCGTATTTTTTTCGTTCTTCTACAATAAGTAATTGTGTGGGCACAAGTTACATACTTCTATTTTTTTTAAAGAAAGTGATATTTTATTTCAGTAAAATCTTTTTTATGTTGTTGCTGTTATGAGTTAAGATGAAAATGTATAATAAAAATAAATTTATTTTTTGTTAGTATACCCTTATTTTTTTTCATATCATACTACAAAGTTTGAAGTTGTCAACCAATGCGGTCCAAGATGGCGCTAGCTTTTTTCCTATTGTTATTTGAATCGCATTATACAAGAAATTCCGTCGCCGTGTCTGCCTGTCTGTTTGCAGGAAGCTTCAAGACTATGCGGTTTTCACCAACATATAGAGTGATTTATGAGGTTGTATTATAACTTAAATTAGTCAAAAATATACGCGTTTTTATTAGCATTAATATATTCTAATTAATTCTTTAAACTTAACAATGATGATATATAATACACAGATATATCTTAGCATCGCTTTACTATCAAAGGGGATGTTCAAACATTAAGAATCACTGGAGAGATCGTCACATTACCATATCTTCTTTGTGATGGTAATCAATACACTTGCGAAGCGGGGGGTGGGCTTAAGAGAGTCTAACGTTGTCCTTATCCACTAGTAATAAACGTAAAATATAAGTACGTTTTTATACTGATGATGATGTGGTTACTATCGTATATTTAACAGAGTATTACCAGAGTTATTCCTGTTGAATTGATTTTAAATATGACTAATATTCCCATTCCGCATTAATTAGTCGTAAAGATTGAATTAAGATTTAAATAGATTAAACATTATCGCCCCAAGCCCGCCACCCCGCAATGCAGCAGCGTGGTGATTAAAAGGTCAATATCGAAAGCCGTGGTACAGGGTACGGCACGGTGATTATGACTATGTTCGGTGTTGGTATGACAATAGTCCTAAGGGTAGGGTCGGACCCTACCCTTAGGACTATTGGACCCGATACAATTTGGAGTTGAGTTATTGAAGCTTAAACATATAGTAAAAAATTTTTAACAAAAAATAAAAACGCCTTCAAAACGCACTAAAAAGTAAAAAATAACTACGTCATTTACTTACTTTAATTTACTTTATCACTTCTATGAAGTCGGTGCCATCCAAGTTTAGGTAAAGTCTTTAAAAGTAGAAATCTCGGGTGGCACCGACTTCATAGATGTGATAAAGTAAATTAAAGTAAGTAAATGACGTAGTTATTTTTTACTTTTTAGTGCGTTTTGAAGGCGTTTTTATTTTTTGTTAAAAATTTTTTATTTCATACTTTTTAGTGATTTATCAACAACTAACATACTAAAGAACCTACTCGAACGTACCAATATTCACTAGCTACTTATAACATTCCAACATCCCTGCAAATGTGCCTATAAAGTTTGAAGAGTTTCCTCGAGTTTTCGTAGATCTCATCATCGGATCATGACTTAGTTAACATTAAACCAACTGGAATCTATAACCATTCAAACTTCTCATTGTGACATATTAATCGAGCCCAATCACAAAGTAGCTACTGTAAACCGTTAAAGAGCTCCCTCAGCTGTCCTTCTTCTTCATCGCCAGACCGACAATAACAGTCACAGTCCATCTAAATGTAAAGTTCTCATCGAGACAAAATAATCGAGCCCAAACACAAGGTAGCTACTGCAAACCCTTAAAGAGCTCCCTTAACTGTCCTTCGTCTTCATTAACAGACCTTCAATGACCGTCACAGTCCATCTAAATGTAAAGTTCTCATCGAGACAAAATAATCAAGCCCTAACACAAGGTAGCTACTGTAAACCGTTACGGAGCTCCCTTAACTGTACTTCGTCTTCATCACCAGACCCTCAATGACAGTCACAGTCCATCTAAATGTAAAGTTCTCACTAAGACAAATTAATCGAGCCCAAACACAAGGTAGCTACTATAAACCGTTACAGAGCTCCCTTAACTGTACTTCGTCTTCATCACCAGACCCTCAATGACAGTCACAGACCATCTAGATGTAAAGTTCTCATCAAGACAAATTAATCGAACCCAAACACAAGGTAACTGCAGTATATCGTCAAGCAGTTCTCTTATATGTAGATCGGCTCCATCATCAGATCGACTCCAGACCTTTATCAAATTGTAGTGCTTTTAAATAGTTATCGGAAAAATTAAGAAACATACTTGTTGTCCCTACAATTTTTGAAAGTTCCCCTCGGATTCTCCAGGATCCCATCATCAGATCCTGGTTTCCTTGTCATGGTACCACCACCGGACTATCTCCTTTCCAACAAAAAAAAAATTATGAAAATCGGTTCATAAACGAACAAGTTATGCGCGAACACACATAAAAAAAAAAAAAAAAAAAAAAAAAAAAAAAATATATACGGTCGAATTGAGAAACGCCTTTTTTTTGAAGTCGTTTAAAAAGAATGTCTAACTGAATTGTTGTTCCAGTAGATCCTGGTATCTAGTCATAGGTAGGTCGACGAAATATATGGTTGTATATAGAAAATATGGTAAAATCAACATCTCCTGTTTCTGAGAATACTCCGTAATGTTTAGTACCTGGTCGACCGAGCACGGTGTTTATTTTTTGGAAATTATATGTTTTCCAAAAATGAAATATATCTAGAATTATTCTATCTAGATCGCTTAAAGATATAAGATTAGAAAATATAACTTGGATGGTTGATTGTCACACAGATCTAACTAATTGTTGTTGTGGGATTCGAATTATAGCAGAAAACAGCATATTAAATAAATAATATAATTGGCTGGTGTGAGGCTTTCGCCGTGGCTAGTTACCACCCTATCGACAAAGACGTACCGCCAAGCGATTTAGTGTTCCGGTTTAATGTTGTGTAGAAACCGAAAGGAGTGTGGATTTCATCCTACTCCTAACAAGTTAGCCCGCTTCCATCTTAGATTGCATCTTCACTTAACATCAGTTGTGATAGCAGTCAAAGGTCAACTTGTAGTCAATAAAAAAAAACATATTTTAACTACCCACAAAGCACTTTCGAAAAGTACCGCCTGTTTATATGCAATAGATTACTTTGTAACTTCTTGAAGTGTTATTCATGAAAGTGAATTGAAGGATCAACGATGATTATTTCATACCCGTTAAAGAAACATCCTACCCTAGTCCCTAAGCGTAAATGTGTAGGTACATTAATACTCATTACACTGTATTAAAATTTAATTTCAAGTAAAAACAGTTAGTTGACACTTTAAGCAGTCATTAGGCCGCTCTAAGACACTGTTACGACGAGACAAAAGTATCTGCTCTAATTATTAACAATGTAGAGCTACACGGTCATAAACGCAGTGACTATCAATTTTTGACAAAGAACTAGACCAAATGGCCGTGTATGTAAAATATTTGTGTGAAGACACAGAATTAAAAGGTAAATAATATGCAATTGCAGTCCTTAAAAAAGGGAACCAACTTACCATACCTTGTTTTATTATATCTCAAAGCGATAAGGCCCCTTTTTCGATGAACTCTTAAGCGGTTAAAGTTTTTCTGACAATTCCAACATATATCGTGACATTGCAAAAGTATTGAAGTCAACAAGTCCGTAAATAACAATAGTAATGACAGGGCATACTCCGACAACAGTGTCATGAGCTTCAGCCGTTTACCCATACATATATACATATAAATAAAACTGGAGTGTCTGTTTCTAATATTGAAATAATCGTTTTTTACTATGGATATAATATGCGGTACATACACCAAAATAACATTATACACAATTTTTAATTTTTTTGTCTATCTATCTATCTGTTTGTTCCGACTAATCTCTGAAACTACCAGTTCTATTCTAAAACACCTTCTGTATATGATAGCCATACTCATAACATAGGGTAATTTGTATCCAGATATTTCACAGGAACAGAAACTACGTGGGTGAAACCGTGGGCGACCGCTAGTATTTTAATAATGGAAAACACTCGCGATAGTTCAAATTCTAACACCAAAGTCATCTCGTAGACGTGTTTCTCGACGATTCTAATTATCAAAGCGATTAGGCTCTGTCGAGTATTTGACATTTGACCTCTGGAGGAGCAATGCTAAGCGGGCCGGGATCGTAAACTGGCTCGTTTACATGACGAAGTCGGGGCAGCTACGACATGATTATCGAGGCCCAGTGTTACTACGGGACCGAAACACACTCCTTACTCGTAACATACTGGATGGTGAAACTATGTGGTGGGGTATTAAAACTCGAATCTTCATCATCATTATCAGCCTATTTTAATCGGCTTAATACCAGGTATCCCTCATGACAAGAGACAACAACAACGGTTACGGCCTTAAAGTGACGATGAAATATTGATTATTAATTTATTGATACTCGAGTACAATAGAGACAGATGAATATTACCTATCAATCAATCAATCAATCAATTAATTTTTAATAGAATATTGCATGTATTTTTTGTCGTCGATTTTACAAGTATTTTTTGTGCATCCTGCGGCGTCGGCGTGCGAATTTAATTTACAAAGATAGATAAGAATGTTAAATTTAATAAATACTAAAAAATATAACGAAGAGATATAAATTGTTATTTTTTTTAAAACTTAAATCTCAATTTAAAAATAGTTCTAATAGATGTGCAGATAAATAAAATATTTTTAATTAAATAAAAAAGGGAGTTCATAATCGCTACAGTTACCTATACTAAAAATAAAATAAAATAGCAGTGCGTTGCTCTACTGGGATCGAACAATTATCACTGATAGGTATATTGTAGCCAATAGACTTGATATAGTGATAATTGATCGATTAACGCGCCGTGCAATGATTGTTGATATTACTGTTCCACATGACGATAATCTGGTGAAAGCTGAAAAGGAAAAAGTATCAAAATACTTGGACCTTGCTCATGAGATTACCGCCATGTGGAATGTTGATTCAACAATAATTGTTCCTATAGTCGTTTCAGTCAACGGTCTTATAGCGAAAAGCTTTGACGAACATCTTAAAATAAAAAAACCGTTCTTGAAACGGCGCGCATTTTGAGGAGGTTCCTCACTCTGGAGCCCTGACCACCGGCTGCTTGGACCTCCGGGCCCCGCAGCAGGCGGAATGAATTTTTTTTTATAAATTTTTAATAGTGTTTTTTTTTATAATTTTAGGTAGCATTGTTAAAAATTTTTAAAATAATTGTAAATAAATAAATGAGTGTAAATAAAACAATATAAAATAGAGTTAAAAAAATTAAATATATAAGTTAATTTTAGGTTAAGCTAAAATTAAACAAGAAAATTTTTACCGATGAGGTACCAGTACGGCTACGAATGGTCACAATAGGAAAAATAACTAAAAATAAAATTGAAAAGAAATAATTAAAATGTCAAAATAAAAATAATAATTAAAAATAAGGTTATGTCCTCTCCTCTATAGGTAGGCGTGTAAAAAGACTAATAATGATAATTACTATGACAATAACATTAGACGAGTGATATAATCGATCGATCGATCGTAGTGGTCGATCGATTATATGAATAGGTGTATTGATTGCATTTAATCAAACGAATTGGGGCATCGCGTGGAGGCACTGGTACAATAACATTGTGATGCGTGCATTGGAACACTGACGTGCTAATTACCTTCGATTAGTTATTTAGTTTTGCATTGTTGTTAACCGGTGTAACCGTGCTGTAAAATTCATTACGTTAGGTATTTATCGATAACATTATTAAAGACTTGAGGACGCCTGCGGTTTCACCCGTTTAGTTTCCGTTCCAGTAAAAAAATCAGGATAAAAATAGTCTATGAGTTAGCTAACTCCATACCAAAATTTATTAAAATAAACCCAGCCTTTTTGTGAAGAAGTAACAAACACACACACACAAACATAAACTTTTGCCTTTTTAACAGTAGTATATTTATAGCCCAATTTTTAAACTAGTAAAAACTTTGCTAGGCTCGTGAGCTCTTATATTTGCTCATATTTTGTTAACTTATACCCCTACGATATCAAATTAAAGAATTATCATCATTATCGGTCTATTAACAGTCCACTACAGATCCCTTCTTCTAGGAGAGGTGATATGGACCCACCAAGCTGTCCCAATGCGGGTTGGCGGGTTTCGGTTGTTTAGAAGTTTAATTCATTAACGATGATAGTGACCGGAACCGACGGCTTTTCGTGGTTTCCGAGATACGCGGGTATAATACCATCAACTTCCATGACTAAAAAAACAACCAAATTACCTATAGAACAACGAGATAGTCAAAGACACTAAGATTTTGATCTAATAAAAAAAATCAATTTTTTTTTTTATTGTAACAATGGTAACGCTACGGGTAATGATGCGTCAGTTTATATACGGCTGGGGTTAATGTCGCGAGTTTGAACGGGGCGGCTCCGATAATGAGGCGATTTTTCAAAATTACACCATTTTAGAGTTATGTTTTTTGAGTAAATGGAGGTCTATTTCATTTAATTGTATCTATCAAAATATGTACTAACATTTTATTCAGTAGATATTTTTAAGACACATGGTAACTTTTACAAAAATATCTGTGAAATAATTTTTATAACTGCATTATAGATTGTTCAATCCATGATGGCTCGTAGTTTTTTGTTTTTCAAACGCTTACAGTGCAAGTGTGCAATAAAAACTGCAAGAATGTGAGTTCTATTACAACGTGACGAGTAGCAATGTGTGCACACTCACACAGTGTCAAGTTAGTTAAGTCAATAAGAATGTCATGTTTGACTAGCAGTATGCTCTACTTCATTTTAACCCATTTTTTAAAAATGCATATGTCGTGCTGGTCCTGCACAGCAAAATTATATTGTGATATAGGTTAATATATATGTCGGAGTATCACCATTCTCCTTGACATCATCTTTAGTGGTTCTTAATCTCTTGGGCGTTACAAAGACTTTGTTTTGTGCTTGCCTAAGCACGTTTTCACGAACGAGATATATTGCAAGTTCACGATGTTTTGATACATGAAGTAGATTTCTATAATTCCTGACGTATTATAAAGATTCAGAACAGTAGTTTATTTACACCCATCTTACTTTACTCGCTAATTTAATTTACTTCTTAAGAGCACTTTTACACTGGTCCAACTCGGCTAAATATCCTCACCGCACTCTAGATACAAACTAACTACCCAACTCCTTTGTTCATTTCAAGATGGTGTAAATACTATAATAGGACTTTGGCGCCCGGCTCTTTTATTGGTTGGAGTATTAAAACAAATCAAAGAAGATACTTTCATCTCACATCACATCATGTGACGAGATATTATGCATCATTTGAATGTTATAAATCAAATTGAATTTAACTGATTGAATTTAACTTTGTGTTAAAGTTTTAAGTAAGCACCTATCTCATATCTCTCATTAAATGAATAACAATTAGTTCTATTTTGATTACTTTCATAAAAAAACTCGGACATACCATAAATAATTACTTCCACAGACAGTAACATTTCCATAAACAATGACATCTATCACAATATTACAACAATATATTCTAAGTCTCTAGTCTAATTCCTTCGACATGTATATTAACCAATTTAACAATATCTTAAAAACACACACACCCACAATCATCTCAGATAGGTACCTAGTATAATTATATCTAATTTTCTTTTGTTTAAACAGTTTAATGATTGAGCTCAACTCCACGCTGTCTTGTCTACCATACCTCTAGTGTTTTTGTAAAGCGTGAACCCATGATACCTATTATTATTTTTATTCATTACAAGTTAGCCCTTGATGGTATATCTTAGCTATAATCACACTTGATGGTAAGCGACGATACAAACTAAGATGGAAGTGGGCTAACTTGTTAGGAGTAGCAATAAATCTAAATTCCTTCAGTTTCTACACGATACCGTACTGGAACGCTAAATTGCTTGACGTAACGTCTTTGTCAGTAGAATGGTAATTACCAATGACCAAAGCCTTACACCAGCTAGACTTGGACTAATTTGGATCGGCTATATCGGCTGTAACAAGCCAATCAAGTGACCTTTGTAGAAAAATTAATGTCGAGTCGGTCAACCTGAAGGAATGGGCAACGGAACGATTCTTCTGGCTAAGTCACATTTAAATATGTAGTTTATCAACATACGATACGTTTTTTTGACATTATAAATATAATATTGGTAAAAAAAATTAAGTAGAGCATCATTCCGTTCGGTCATGACACGCAGCGACACAACCTACAATAGCCCGTGTACACCGAGCCGTGGTCGACTCGAGACTGATGTTCGAACTGTACTCCCCGCACCCTTCGGTTTCCCCTCGCGAGAAATAGTGGGGCGCGTCTTAATAAATTGACCAAAGTGTATTTTGTAGGACTCCTATTACGCAGTTGTGTAGTTACCTACTATATTTTACCTTTGTTCTGAGTTTGATTCTCGGGTCATCTCATCGCCTATTTTAACCTACAGCCACCCATTCGTTTTTATTGTTTTTATTACGGATTGGCAGTTTGAACTCTTGAACGAACGCTATCAGATGTTAATAACATCTGATGGCTTAGCGTGTTCTCTAGAGCTTGTGTCTCGTATTAGTTTAAGTTAATTTTGTTCACAAAAACTTAAACACTAATCACTACACGTTACCTCAAATTATTTGTCCTTTTGTTGGATTGGTAGCGCTAAACTGTAACGATGGTTTAAAAACTAGATAATTCCAAATCTCTATTGATGTCGAGTTACATAGAGAGAAACAGAAACTAATTCAAGATATATACTGTTGAGTTATACAAATATCGTTACAGTTAATAGCATTGCTGTTTGTTTTAGTTATGTCTGGAGAGTGAATGAAATAAAGACGAGCGAAGTAGGTAACTAAAAATAGGTTAGTTCTAAAAAACCCAAATCAATTTCAATAATATTTATTACGGAGATTATGTTAAAGTCTGCGAGGCGATAATGGGAAGGAAAATGGCGGATTGTGCATTAAATTGAATAATTTCTGAAACGGTCGGGGGCCGCAAATGAGATTGTGGATAAGCTTCGGAACATTTTAAAATTCCAGCCTATAAGGGAAAATTAGAGCCTTCTTTTTAACAGCGTAATGAGGAAATTGTTTTTTTGCAGATGGTCGCAAATTCCTGTAGCGGCACTTCGCTAAGTATAAGTTTTACGTACGTACTAGGTATACGTAAAAATCAGAGATGTGATTTATTTGAAATACTTCTATTTAAAATGCAAATACAAAATGCAAAATACCTATTTTGTATTTTGCATTTAAATGCTTTTTAACAAAAACATTTTGTATTTTATTTGAAATACCTTTCGAGATGTATTTTGCATTTTAAAAATTCATTTCAAAATGCAAAATACTTTGTGATTAAGTTTAGCCAACATTATCAGTCAAACGAAATGAAATGAACAGATGACGCTTGTACCTATTGCCGAATTTGACCGATAGTGGCTAGCGGTCCTATTTTTCTTCTTTGGTCAGTGTGCGCCTTATGTCTGACACTAGTCAAAAAAATTTAATTAAAAAAATGTTTGTCTGTCTCTCTGTCCGTCTTACTGTCTGTCTGTACGGATTTTTGTCGGCCGCTATTCACGCTAAAATACTGAATGTATTAAAATGAAACTTGGCACGTTCGCAGTTCATATTTTGAGGTATTGCATAAGATAATTTTTATAACGAAAATTTAAGTAGAAGGGGCTTAAGGTTTCTATGGAAAGTCTTTAATTTTTGAAGTTATGTTAATGAAATTTTGTATACTATTACTGAATAAATATGTTATTCAAGGATTTTTCAAAATTTCGTCCCTATAGGAATATTATATAGGAGTATATTACATGTTCAAATCAAATTATCTTTATAGAATGACTGACTTTACTACACCAACAATCAATTTTTTGTCAACCTGTCTGATTGGCGGGACAATCTCTGAAACAGTTGGACCTATTTAGACGAGTCTTTCGACACTTATTTGCTAGGTTAATAAGTAACTTAGGTTAATCTTATAGTGACTATTCTAAAATAAATAAAAATATCATAGGATTTGGTCAAAGGGTATTTTATTTTGAAAAAGCATTTTGAAAATACCTATTTTGTATTTTGCATTTGAAATACAAAACTCAAAAGTATTTGGTATTTTGCATTTGAAATAGTAAATCTGAAAAGTATTTTGCATTTTGTATTTAAATGCTTTTATGGAACCATTTTGTACATCTCTGGTAAAAATCTGCCCTCTATTTATTTGACATGAAAATATCGAATTCTTCTTTATGTCTCTCCGTTTAGAATTATCATTATATTGCGTTAGATGAAAAGACATGGAGACAATTAAGGAACAGGGGGGTAAGATGTAAAAGTCATTTGTGTTGCCTTGACAGGCATAGTAATAAAGTTAAGCAATGAGGTTGCTCCGCAAAGGATTTATAAGTTTATTTAATTTTTGTCATTTTAAGTGACACCCAGACAATGAACCCAAGATCTCATGATCCGAAGTCTCATATCCTACCTATTGGGTTAACGTGGCAGTAACAACAATTGGTATTGGTTCGCTATTCTTTTAAAATTAAATTGTCTTATAAAATGAAATTCATTTTAAAACACGAATTGTCTTATAAAATGACATATATTTTAAAACACGAAATATGTTATCCTCTGAAAAACTGCTACATCATGAGAAGAGTTAGTGCAAGTGTCGCCAGTCCCCGCGGAATTGATAAACATTCCATCTGCCAGCATCTAGAACGAATTGCGTTCACTGAGAACTCACTTATGCTACACTTGACTATTGGGCCACGTCAATATACTGGCATTCATTTATATTGGCATGTGACTTTTTAATTAATTTAATATACTTATTTATGTGCTTTTTTATTTATTTATTATTTATTTGCACACCTCGACGAAGAAAAACATAAAACATATATAGTTATATATAAGAGTTCTTTGCTTAGTAGCGATTAACTCCAGGAAAACATTAGGATACTAGAACACGTTCTTCACAAGTCTTTAAGCACGTTCAGGATAATTATAAAAAATAGTGCATAGTCTATGCTTTAAATGTTATCTTACAATATTTTCATGTGAAATGTTGCCAAAACAAGATCTATTATTATATTAAATAAAGCGCACTGTCAAAATGTTATCAAATCTCATGTAGAGCCTAACTTCCAACTCTACACACCCTAACATTATAAGGTATAACTTTACAAATTCTACACCTTAGTCAAAGGTTGTAGTAGCCCGTGCTCGTAGCTTCTGGTGCAGACCACGCTTTATTGCGTACTGTAAGCAAAAATTCAAGGTTATGTAAACTGACACAATTCTAGCGTGCCACTAATAGTTGTCCGTAGTATTTGAAAATAATCGAATTACTCAAGAAATATTAAGTATTCTCTGCTGCAGACCATGCTTTAAAGCGTAATGGAAGCGAAAATTGAGGGATATCTAAACACAACATTAACATGCCACTACTAGTTGTCCGTAGTATTTGAAGAGTCGAATTACTTAAGAAATATTAGGTATTCTATGCGCGGCGCTTGCTCGCTGCCGGTGCAGACCACGCTTTATTGCGTTCCGTCTGTAAGCGAATATTCAGGAATATGTAAAATGACACAATTCTAAACCTCGCGCGGACCGACGTCTACACATAAATATCAAAAGCACATTTTTAGCAGCAGTAAAGCTTTACGTGGTGCGGTATACCGTATACTATGTAACTGGATCGGTAAGCTTAATATGGCTTTGAAATCAAACAAAACTTTAAAAAGCTATTATAGTAACTATTGAAAAATGAAGTATGCAAGTGCATATTAACTCTACTACAGCAGTTGCTTATTTATTTTTAAATAAGAGAACGTCCGCGACCGCGATTTTGAATGCGAGATAATTGATCTTACATTTATTCTCAACCCTTAATGTCATGTTATGTCCATTAAGGGTTAATTATAATTATCTTAACGATAATCAAAAAACTTGACTGCCTCGTTGGTCTAGTGGTTAGCCTATCTGGCTTCGATCACGAGGTCCTGGGTTCGATTCCTGGGTCGGGTCATGGAATAATTCGGAGTTTTCAATCTTCTATGAAATTCTCAGTAAATTCCAAGCCCGGAGTCGGGATGTTGGTGGTGTTACCCGCCCGTGCCTCGGAGAGCACGTTAAGCCGTCGGACCCGGTCACTATCATCAACATTTGATAGTGATTGTTAATAAAAGAAACATTATCAACCTAAGCCCGCCAACCCTCACTGGAGCAGCGTGGTGGGTGTATGCTCCATATCTCATCTCCTATAAGGAGGGAGGCCTGGCCCTGTAGTGGGCCGTTAATAGGTTGATAATGATGATGATGTTATCTTAACGATACTCAATAAACCAACTTTCGTAAACACACCTCGAAAGAGGACAGTTTTTATGACGATAACTAATTAAAAAAAAGTTTTAACAAAAAAAATTTTTAACAAAAAATAGAACCGACTCCAAACGCACTAAAAAGTAAAAAATAACTGTGTAATTTAGTTGCTTTAATTTACTGAAGCATATCTATGAAGTCGGTGCCAGCAAGTTTAAGGAACATTTATTTTACGTAGTGAAGCAGTTTGTGGGTTCTAGGTAACGTCCTTGAAAGTAGAAACCTTGGCTGGCACCGACTCCTAGATATGCTTAAGTAAATTAAAGCAACTAAATTACACAGTTATTTTTTACTTTTTAGTGCGTTTGGAGTCGGTTCTATTTTTTGTTAAAAATTTTTATTTCTTACTTTTTAGCGATTTATCGCCACGTAGCATACTCGTACTATACTGTCATAGTATATTATATGGCACTAGTAGCCAAAAAGCTACCGATACCGAGTCAAAAACCGAAATCGCTGTAAGCGTGCCTCCAAAATTTGAAGAGTTCCTTCAATTTCCCCAGGATATCATCAGCAGATCCTAACAAGCGGACAATGGGACCACCTTGGATGTAAACCCTTTCTAATAAAAAAAGAATTATCAAAATCGGACAACACTGCAAAAAGTTATGCGTGGTCATACATAAAAAAAAAAAAAAAAAATATACGTGTCGAATTGAGAACCTCCTCCGTTTTTTTTCGTCGGTTAAAAATAGAACTGACTCAAAACGCACTAAAAAGTAAAAAATAACTGTGTCATTTAGTTGCTTTATTTTACTTAAGCGTATCTATGAAGTCGGTGCCAGCAAGTTTAAGGAACATTTATTTAACGTAGTAAAGCAGTATGTGGGTTCTAGGCAATGTCCTTAAAGTAGAAACCTTGGCTGGCACCGACTCCTTAGATATGTTTAAGTAAATTAAAGCAACTAAATGACACAGTTATTTTTTACTTTTTAGTGCGTTTTGAGTCGGTTCTATTTTTATTTCTTATTTTTTAGTGATTTATCGCCACGTAACGTACTCGTACTATACTATCATGGTATATTACACGGCACTTGTAGTCAAAAAGCTACCGATACTTATACAAAATCCGAAATCGCTGCAAGTGTGCCTATAAAATTTGGAGATCCTTCAATTTTCCCAGGATATCATCATCAGATCCGATCATGATAACAATGGGACTACCTTGGAAGTGTGTCCTTTCTATTAAAAAAAGAGTTATCAAAATCGGACAACTCTGTAAAAAGTTATGCGTGGTCATACATAAAAAAAAATATACGTGTCGAATTGAGAACCTCCTTCGTTTTTTTCGTCGGTTAAAAATTAAGAGCTATTATACTGGTTGTAGATGATCGATCAACAGAGTCAACTTTTTTATTAAGGGGAGAAAAGTTCCCTGTCTTGTGTGACAGAGACTTTTACTTCTATGATTTTTCTAGCTGAACTGAGAATTGAACCGTGGACTTACTCCAATCACTCAATGGAGGCCACTTAGCAGATTGTGTGAGCGGCGTTTGACGTTAATCCGTAATTAAGTCAGCAGTCAAGATCGTGCGCGCGTGTCTCGCTGCCGGCTTATGTCTCTTGACACATATTATCAGCTTAATCCCTCACTTAGTACGTTCATATCAAATAGAACTCTACCCACTGTCTGTAAGAGGGTACAGTTTGAATGTCTAGGTTTATTCCCGACTGCTTCGAAGGTCCAGTGTTTAAGCTATATGGCTACGGAATGGGTTCAAGCCGAGTCGGGCTATGATTTGTGTTTTTTTTTATAAATTTTTTTTAGGAAATTCTAAACAACCCTCTGTCTTGGAGAGCACATTAAGCCGTCGGTCACGGTCACCTGTTTTAGTTAGTTTAACTGTTGCTTCGGATCAAGGGGTCTGAGACCTGAGTTCGAGTCCTGGGTCAGGCTATTGGATGATCCTGAGATTTTCTATGTTATAAGGCATTTTCAGCAAATTCTTGCCCGGCTTTGTAAAGTTGGTAGTGTTATTACCTTGTTTCTCGGAGAGCACGTAAAGCCGTCGAACTGTTACCATCCTAACCTATCCGTCAGAAAAAGGTTCAATCACTCAATCAATTTTTTTTTTGCTTGATAAAGTGTAAATACATTCAAAAAGGTGTCAAAAATATAATTAGCCTTTCAATTTCATCAATAGGTACATTTTGTGCATCTTTAATTTGTGCATTTAATTATTTCGTATCTTTCCTGTCTTGGTGTGTTCAATAATGTATATTTAACGGAGGAGGTTCTCAATTCGACACGTATATATATTTTTTTTATGACCACGCATAACTTTTTACAGTGTTGTCCGATTTTAATAATTCTTTTTTTATTAGAAAGGGCATACATTCAGGTGGTCCCATTGTCATCATGTTAGGATCTGATGATGATATCCTGGGAAAATTGAAGAAACTCTTCAAATTTTGGAGGCAAGCTTACAGCGACAACACAACAGCTGGCACCGACTTCATAGATATGCTTAAGTAAATTAAAGCATCCAAATGACACTGTTATTTTTTACTTTTTAGTGCATTTTGAGTCGGTTCAATTTTTGGTAAAATTTTTTATTTCATTTCATTAAATTTTCATCGACATAAATACAAAAGCTACGTACTACTATCTAGTATTTAGTAACGGATGAATACCCAATCGTATCATACGGAAGTTAAACGCAGCCGTGTGAAGTAAACACATAGCTCTATACAGAGTGTAGGGAGTCGTTTTTCAATCACGCGTAAGTGTATTGTTTCCAGCCATTTGTCTGGCCTTACGTCCAATTTGGAACGAGAGATTTTGTTCGAGCGTCTTCCGTACGGTAATGCGAGAGGAAATCGATGGATTAGATTGTCTATAGATGTTTTTCTGTTACCTTGTTAATGATAACTTACAGGTAAGTATCAGTTTTTACCCGACTGCGTCAGAAGGAGGGTTATGTTTTTCGAGCGTATGTATGTATGTATGTATGTATGTATGTATGTATGTCCATTTCTTCGGCATGCGTTACAGCCTTAACGGCTGAACGGATTTTGACATGTGAGGTGTCATTGAATTTGTAAATTGTGGTAGTGACATAGGCTATATAAATTTTCAAAATAGCGGCTGTAAATGGGGGGAAAAAGGGGGGATGTGTGTATTTTTTTCTCTTATCTTAGCAATATGGGTACCAATTGAAAGGTGGTAAAAAGACCATTTCAAAAATATAAATATCATATCATGTTCATATTACTTTTCAAACAAAAAATGGCAAAAAGTGTACCAAGTGTACCGTCTCATTTCTATTCCATAAACTAAAACTAAAAAGTCTAAAATAAAATTATTATTATAAAAACAAAAAACCCGACTGCTTAGAAGTTATGAACTGAAAAGAGAAAAACAAGGATCACTATATCTGTATAAAATTCTAAATACTTTATGGTGCCGCAGGCGGGTTTTTTGTTTTTATAATAATAATTTTATTACCTGTCTATTATAAACTTTACTCTCGTTATTTTCGTTTCTGTGGGTATTTCTGATATACTATCGGGATAAAAAGTGACCTATATTTTAGTAAAGTATAATTTCTTCATTTCTAAATTCAGTCAAATCGATTGAATAGTTGTGAAATGCTTTAGTAACAAACACACACACGCACCTATGCGTGCACGAAGGTACCTACTTCGTGAGTGCCTGAATTAAAGAATTACTATCTATTAGAACCTCGTTGGTCTGGTGGTTAGCGTATGAGGCTTCGATCTCGCGGTCATAGGTTCGGACTCGGATCGTTTCTTTTTCATCTAAAAAAAATTGGTTGTCTGTAAAGTCGGTTTACTTACGATAGTTGAACGTGACGAATGTCTTAAGAAAATACTGATGGTTTAATACATTTAATTGGTTATTAAAATTTTTAATTTAAGTATATTTTTATAAATATTAATTTAAATTAATAAAATAATTGATTTTGATTTTATAAATTTATATTTTAAATTTATAATAAATATATTAATTATCAATTTAAAATTAATATTTTTAATAATTATATTTAATAGACGGGTGTCGAACGCTGCCGAACGCAAAGGCCGATTGTGCTTCTTTGTCGCTCGTTCCGCGCTCTCGCTTGCACTTCAAGCCTTACATGGAACGCCTCAAAGCGAGGTAACGCCGCATGAGTCATGTTTTTTCGTGCGTGCAGCCGGCTCTATCGAATTATAAGACGTTGTCACGTCAAAAAATATCAATAAATTCCAGGCTCCAGGCCTTAAGTTGGTGTTATACCCCCTTGCATTGTACAGCACGTTAAATCGTTAGTCATCATCAAATGTTATAGTGATTGTCAAAAAATTAAACATTACCACCTTAAGCCCGCAAATCTGCATTGTAGCAGCGTGGTAGGTGTACGCTCCACATACCTACAAGGTGAGAGGCCTGGTCCTATAGCTGTCAATTGATATCATGTGATGATGATCTAGCGGGTAATCTTCGCTTATAATATATCTTCGTTTATAGAAGTTTTATAAGCTTTGTTAAAAATGCAAATAAATCAAAATAGGGCAGAGAAACTTGTATTTTTTAATCATAGAAAAAATACATGTTCAGAAATCTGATCATGCCACATAAACCTTTTGAGCAGAATACGGGATATTACATTTAACTTGTTACCGGAACGTCTCCTAAAGATATTTTTCTATTTAACCGACGAAAAAAAACGGAGGAGGTTCTCAATTCGACACGTATATTTTTTATTTTTTTTTATTTTATATGTATGACTTGTTAATGAAAATGTTGTCGGATTTTGATAATTCTTTTTTTATTAGAAAGGGTATACTTCCAAGGTGGTCCCATTGTCACCATGTTAGGATCTGATGATGATATCCTGGGGAAATTAAAGGAACTCTTCGAATTTTGGAGGCACGCTTACAGCGATTTCAGTTTTTGTCTCGTTTTCGGTAGCTTTTTGGCTACTAGTGCCGTATAATATACTATGACAGTACAGTACGAGTACGTTACGTGGCGATAAATCACTAAAAAATAAGAAATAAAAATTTTTTACAAAAAATAGAACCGACTCAAAACGCACTAAAAAGTAAAAAATAATTGTGTCATTTACTTGGTTTAATTTACTTAAGCATATCTATGAAGTCGGTATTATTGTATCGGTTTTATTGTAACCCAGTTCGTCTGGGGAAATGATACCGACATGCTTACTGCTGCCGCCAATTACCTAGTATTGCTGCGTCCGGGTTGGAACTTGGCAGAGTGGTTCCAGTTGAGAACTGAGGTACATTTATACAGCCGAGTAACGCAGTGATAGGGTGTATGTGTGTGCTGTTGTGGGTTCGATTCCCATATCAGGTAAAAGGTTTGTGTGATGAGCATGGATGTTTTCCAGTGTATATAAAAATATTCATCAGTTCACTTAGTACAACATAAGCTACGCTTACTTTAAGACTAAGTAGCGAAGTGTGTTGTGTCCTATAATAATCCTGGGAGATCCTGGGTTCAATTCCCGACTAGTCAATTAAAATTATCAAATATTGGTTTAGGTCTGGATGGTGGGAGGATTAGGTCGTGGCTAGTTACCACCCTACCGACAAAGACGATACGCCAAGCTACTTAGCGTTTTAGTATGATGTCGTGTCGCAACCGAAAGGGGTGTGGTTTTGATCCAACTTCCCACAAGTTATCCCGCTTCCATGTTAGATTGCATCATCACTTACCATCAAGTGTGATTACAGTCAAGGGTTAAATTATAATGATTAAAAAATTGGTTGTCTGTAAAGTCGGTTTACTGACGATAGTTGAACGTGACAATGTCTTAAGAAAATACTTATGGAATGGTAGCATTTAATTGGTTATTAAAATTTTTAATTTAAGTGTATTTTTATAAATATTAATTTAAATTAATAAAATAATATATTTTGATTTTATAAATTTATATTTTAAATTTATAATAAATATATTAATTTTTAATTTAAAATTAATATATTTAATAGACGGATGTCGAACGCTGCCGAACGCAAAGGCCGATTGTGCTTCTTTGTCGCTCGTTCTGCGCTCTAGCTTGCACTTCAAGCCTTACATGGAACGCCTCAAAGCGAGGTAACGCCGCATGAGTCATGTTTTTTCGTGCGTGCAGCCGGCTCTATCGAATTATAAGACGTTGTCACGTCAAAAAAGGTTATATGACCACAGTCAAGAGCTAACTGTCATTGAAAATAAAAAAGACATGCTAACAATATTTTATGGACTACCCTCCTAAATTTTATAAAACCTCATCGCGACAACAGAGAAATGGCCGCGCGGTCCGCCAGTGGCGCGGCAGTGATATATCCTGGAGGAGCCATCGCCGGGACGAGCTGGCTCGCGTTATTTATGCACGCGCCCTTATGTGCCCCTCCTACTGAAACTGATTGAATCCCCTGCCAGTACACAGTCATAAGAGACGCGGGAGATTTTATGTAAGAAGAGTCCAACAACACAGTATGCCCAGACCTTGAGTGTTGTTACACGTATACTTTTAAATCAGGTTGTTACATTCTTCTTGTATAATCGACTATTATTAATTGAAATAAATTAAAAAGAACAGTAATGGGTTACATTCCTCTTTCCTTATAAGATGATCAAAGCTATAAATTGCCATTTCCGTTTCCTTACTATCTATAACATGGTCAAGCTGCCAAGAAGGCACATTCCACTAAACTGGCTTTATCACTGCGTATTTCTACAGACAAGCGTTAACTTATAACATACGTAAAGGTAACAAAATAAAGCAATTGTTATAAAATCCATGATCTTCTACAAATTTCTTTTTGTAGTCGAGTTCCTAAAATGAATGGTAAATCGACTCGACCTCGCAACATAATAGTCACGTTACAGACTCCTCGACATCGTGACCTTGTCATATCCGCTTCTCACAGATACAACAAACTACACCCCGGTGACATGCTCAACTCTCTTGACCTGGGAGTAAGTGGTGAAAAAAGCAATGTTTATGTTGGGGAACACCTTACTCCGGACTGTAAAATGGTTTATAGTGCTGCTCGTAAATTTAAGAGGGAGAAACAATACAAATACGTATGGGTTCGAAATGGGAAGGTGTTTCTTAGAAAAAACGATAGTAGTCCCGCTCTGTATGTAAAAAATGTTGATTTCTTAAGCAAATTATAACTAGTTATATAAGTGGCTTTATTTTTCATTTTCTTACATATATATAATATTAATTTTTTTTTATTAAATGTTAGTTTTTTATCAAAATGTCAATAGATTTCGTAGTAAACTTAATGATTTTTACCAAAATGTACTAAACTGTGATTATGATATTATTTGTTTAACAGAAACTAATCTGGATAGCTCAATTAACAGTGCTGAATTTTTAGACAATCGCTACACAATTTTTCGATGTGATAGAAATACTTCCAATAGTCACAAACAATCTGGGGGAGGAGTTCTAGTTGCGGTCAAGAAGAATATTCCGGTTCATAGACTTGTAAATTTGGAAAGTGACTCTGAAAATATATGGTTATCTTTAAACGCAGGAAAAAACATTACCTTGTGTTTAGTTTACCTTCCTCCAGATATATCTATCGATAGACTGCAGAGATATTATGATAAAACTAATGATTTTGTATCTACACAAAACGGTTCTCTCATTATTTTAGGGGATTTTAATATACCCTCTTTAGATTGGAATGGCGATGCGACGAAAGCAGCGACTCCTAATTGTACATCTCATGATCTCAAATCTCGACTATTGATTCAGCTAATGTCGCTCGGGGGCTTAAGTCAGTATAATTATTTAAAAAACTTTAAAACTAGAACCCTGGATCTGTTGCTCATCAATATCTCAGATGTCAATCTCTCGCCAACCATTGCACTATGTAAAGAGGACATACATCATCCACCTTTTGAGATAAGTATCAACCTCTGCGTCACTAATTATCTCAAGAATAACAAAAACAACCGGATTTTTAATTTCAATAAATGTGATTATGATTCAGTAAAAGATAGTTTAAATAGTGTAAATTGGCATACTCTTCTATCTTCTGATGATGTCAATGATCTGGTGAAGGTTTTTTATGAACATCTACTAATAATAATTAAAAATAATACTCCTTACAAAAAGTCAGTCAATGATAAACAACCAGTCTGGTTCAGTAAACCCCTGATTAAATGCCTTAAAGAAAAACATAAGGTGCATACTAGATACAAATTGTATAACAACCCCAGAGACTATGATACATTTTCCCTTCTTAGATCTAGGGCTCAAACTTTGATAAATGAATGTTATGATGCTTACACTCATAATATTGAAATGTCCCTTGTTTCTTCCAATAACAAACTTTTTTGGAATTTCACTAAGACTAAACGTAAATGTAATACATTGCCACAGACTATGTGCTACAATAATCGAATTGCAACTACAGGTTTTGAAATATGTCAGCTGTTTTCTGATTACTTTGCTTCAGTATATGTTGTGGATAATAAAACAAAATTAAATTCATCGTGTCCTTCCGATAATCAAATTAATACTATGAGCAATATAACTATAACACAACACGAGGTGCTGAAAAAGATTAATACACTGGACTGGAACAAAGGTCCAGGACCGGATGGCATTCCTTCATCTTTTATCAAAACCTGTGGTAAAGAATTAACACTACCTTTAACATTAATTTTCAATAAATCTCTTAGCACTGGTTGTTTTCCCGACTCATGGAAAATCGCAAATGTGATTCCAATTTTTAAGGCTGGTACTAAAACGGAATGTTGTAATTACCGTCCAATATGCATATTGAATTGCCTTGCAAAATTATTTGAGAGTATTGTTTATGATTATATTTACTTCTTGTTTAAGCCATTTCTAGCTACGCAGCAGCATGGTTTTGTTAAAAATAAATCAACTGTTACTAATCTTGCTGAATATTCTAGTTTCATAATAGAATGTGTAGACAAAAAAAAACAGGTAGATGCTGTATATACAGATTTTCAGAAGGCATTCGACAAAGTAAATCATCGTTTACTTTTCCTGAAACTTGAAAATTACGGTGTTCATGGTGATTTGCTTAGATGGATTATATCGTATGTTACAAACAGATCTCAGATTGTTGCGGTTGACGGATTCCTTTCAAACCCTTTAACTGTGCCTTCTGGAATTCCACAAGGTTCGCATTTGGGCCCTCTGCTTTTTGTCATTTTTATAAACGATATCACGTCAGTTATTAAAAATAGGTGTCTCCTTTACGCAGATGATCTAAAGATATTTTGCGCTATCAAGGATATTCAAGACTGCTTTTCACTACAGGCTGATCTTAATGCTGTTAATCTGTGGTGTAAGCAAAATGAAATGTTTCTTAACATAAGTAAATGTTTTGTGCTATCCTTTACAAAAAAACATAATAACATAAAATTTGATTATGAAATTAATGGTGATATTCTTTCACGTAATGATAGTGCTGAAGATCTAGGCATTACTTTTGATTCAGCTTTAACGTTTAAACTACACATAAATAACATTATCACGAGGGCAAATCAAATGATGGGTTTTATTTTTAGAATAACCAAATCCTTTAAGAATCCCTTAAGTATTTTGCATCTTTACAAGAGTCTTATTCGTAGTATCCTTGAATATGGCTCCCCAGTTTGGTCTCCTTACCAAAACACTTATATTGCTTCTATTGAGTCGGTACAAAAAAGATTTTTAAGATTGTTATTGTACAAATTTAACAGGCAATTAATCAACTTGTCATATGCTAGTAAACTTAAGCACTTTGGTCTGGATCACCTGTACATACGACGTAAGCTCTTTGACACATTATTGCTTTATAAAATCATCAATGGTGAGGTTGATACCTCGCTATTATCAAAATTGAATCTTAATTGCAAAGTACCCAGTCGGTCAGTTCGCACGTACAACACCTTTATTACACCTTTCTGCCGTACAAATTTTGCTAGTCATTCCTGCATTAATCGAATTTGTCGCCAGTTTAATTCACTTCATCAGAGGAATGACAGTATAAACATTTTCGGTTCAAATATAATCTGCTTTCGTCGTTTCGTTGTTCAATGCTTACGTATGGAAGTGAATGATTAATGTCTTAGTGATAATTTCTTCTTAATTATGTTTTTTTTTTGTTTCTTAATGTATTCATAATTTGATAGTGTGTTTTGATTCTGTTTAAGTTTGTATTTTATTTTTATAACTATTGTACTCGCCATTAATTGATATTTATGTTATAAGTCTTGTTAGATTAACTTATATTATTTTGTATGTATCTATTTTGTGCATAAATGTTGTTGGCTTGTCATTAAATTAAATAAATAAATAAAAATTGTGATTTCATCCTCATCATTATTAACATTCAATGAATTTCCAAACACATCGATCCTGAGCCGCCTGTGACCAATACTGCGTTTTCCATTGGGCAATTAACGTCTATCAGCTCTTGGAACCACGTATAATTTATCCGCTCTCGCTTCTCTTTCCACCACTCAAATCTCTGTTCTAAATAGTCACTCAAATCTCTCCGCATAACAATTATTATTCTACAAACTGCACTTGCTCGCTCCCTTTCCCTCTTCTCCTGTGACTGTAATCTCACCTTGCGGCGGTTATTCCGTGGTCGTGTATTATTCACCTGCGGCAGAGCAACATCTTCTCTACGTCGTTACGACGCCGCTCATTCTGTGATAAGTTCCAATTACATTAGGATGAATGGACTAATGTTTGTTATTTTTATCCAAGTTTCTTGTAACATTTGTATGTAAGGTTTATGTAAATGTTAGCCCTTGACTGCAATCACACCTGATGGTAAGTGATGATGCAGTCTATGATGGAAGCGGGCTAACTTATTAGCAGTAGAATGAAATCTACACCACTTTCGGTTACAAAACATTGTACCGGAACGCTAAATTGCTTGGCAGTGGTAGAGTGGTAATTAGTCACGGACGTAGTCTGCCATCAGTCAGACCTAGTCTCAAGAATATCTCAGTCGAACCCAGGACCTCCGTCTTATAAATTTGTCACGCGTGCTACTGGGACACAGAGGTAGTAACACGTTGTGCTTGTTACTTTGAATCACTTCAGCAAGACTATATATTTTCCGCTTTATAGATACTCTTTCAATAATACTTTCCATTTAGCTCAATAGCTCAGCGACAAGTTTGAGTTTAAAATCCTGAGTTAAATTCTAACTACATAGTGTAGTTGGTTTTCGGATTTTCCGAATATCAAAATGCCTGATGACCACAATTCAATTATCAATCTTCAATTATCAACTCTAGTGTACCTATAACTATTACATTTATAAAAATGTTCACGATTTATGCACTACTATAGTAATTGCACTATGTTTTCTGTGGTTACAGCCAGCGGTGCATGGCTTGTCAACATTTCTAACCGACAAAAAAAAGCGGAGGAGGTTCTCAATTCGACACACATAATTATATATTTTTTTTTTATGTATGACCACGCATAACTTTTTACAGAGTTATCCGATTTTGATAATTTCTTTTTTTATTAGAAAGGGCATACTTCTAAGATGGTCCCATTGTCATCATGTTATCATCTGATGATAATATCCTGGGAAAATTGAAGGAACTCTTCGAATTTTATAGGCTCTTCGAATATTATATTTTATATATCGGTTTTAGTGTAAGTATCGGTAGCTTTTTGGCTCCTAGCGCCATACGTTACGTGGCGATAAATCACTAAAAAGTAAGAAATAATTTTTTTTTTTTAAAAATAAAACCAACTCAAAACGCACTAAAAAGTAAAAAATAACTGTGTCATTTAGTTGCTTTAATTTACTTAAGCTTATCTAGGAGTCGCTGCCAGTCAAGGTTTTTTTTAAGAACATTACCTAGAACCCACAAACTGCTTTACTACAGTGCGTCACTTAAATCACTTTTTAGTGCGTTTTGCGTCGGTTCTATTTTTTGTTAATTACAAATCCAATCAAACTCATTCGAGTCTAACTAGGTACATAGTGTAATTCTTTTCGAAATGCCAGATGACAATAATTAATCTTTAATTATCACTCTATTGTACAAGTATAATTTACAAAAATGTTACTTACTATGTATTCGTGGTATTATGGCTATTGACAGCGTAGCGTGGCTCGTCAACATTTTTATAAATCCAATCGGTGGACTTGCAAATGGTCACAATTGAAAGAATGCCGCCATAAAATCTCTACGTATAGGGTCCGGGACATTTTATTACGACACGCGAGGGTGTCGGGCGAGGGGTGGGGCCCGCCATGTGTTATGATATAAATTATTGAAAAGTCTTGCAATAAAATCCGGTGTAATCCTGGCGCTGGCGACACGTTGCGAAAATGTTACAACTTGTGAATGTACTGCGTGTTGGCTTGTGTTAGTGCGTGGCGCAGAGGTGAGAGAAAAGCGCGAAAAATGTTATATGCTTATAATATTTTTTTCAAGATTTTCCATCATTTCTCGCCTTTCTTCCTACTATCGCACGTCACATTAAAGCAGGCCGCGATAAAGTGAAATATAAAGCAGTGCTCCCAGGCTAATCACTAATCTAACTGACTGACCGCGCCTGATGTTGCTTAACTTTGAACAGAACCTCTGTGTTCAACATGGTATGAACGTTGGCAACTGCTGAGGTTTTAAAGTTTTGTTTCTATTCTAGGAGAAAACTAAACATTCTCAGTCCAGGTATGTAGGACTCGCTGGCTGGGAAGTAGCCAGGATACCCACTAAAACCCAACAGAGCCGCTTGTGCCTTAGTTGTGACGTCAAAGGATCGCGGAATAATTCACTGCGACAACCTGACGCGCCCGACGGTGCCCTCAGTGGTGTCTACAAAGGTGACAGGAGAAGCGCATACCGGCGTCTTCTACCACTCGTTATTCTTCTGCGGAGCGGATGAGTATACCATAAGTATCCTATGGCAATTGCAGTACCCTATACTTCATGAATTGTTTAATAGAATATAGCTAGTAAGGTAGGACTATCTAGTACTACCGTACTAACTATAGAGGACTAGGACGTCCTCAAATCGCTCCTCTCTTATAACTTAAATCACGTTTATCCCTTAGTTTTTCTATAAGCGAGAGCTTTACGATCAATACTGTAAGCGTGTGACACATATTTGCGTATGACTGTAACAAAGGTGCGGTGTTTATGAATAGGATTTTGTTTAAGAGTCTAATAGACGAAATGAGCAGACGACTTACTTGACATTCACCATTATCATCACCAGCCAATTGTAACGGCCCACAATAGGGTCAGTACTTTTTCCTTTTAAGAAAAGCGAGGACAAACCCACCATATATTCGTATTTTACTCAGAACTTTGACAAACAAAATGTAACGGGATTTTTGCGGAAATTTATAGAGAAGGATTTTCCAGCACTATCGGCTGATGTAAGTCGCTTATAAACTGATTGCAACTCAAATAAATATATATATTAGTTTTCATGAAAACTGTTGGTAATAGCATATTAATTTTCTATTGGTGCAATATATATAGGTGTTTATTATAGGTGCATTACACAGCCGGTTTTTAGTTTAACATAGAGTAACGAGTGCGCCGGAAGTTGCCGACCGCATCCTGCCGACATAACTGTCCTCATACATTACTTCCGGTTTAATATGCATTCTTGTTTGTGCGGAAATAACAGTAAATAGGTAGCGATGATATGCAGTTGCGAAATTGTAAAATCATCAGTATTTAATAGCGAATGGTAGCGCCTACTAGAGCTTTTTGTGTCAGTGAACATCATCATAATTGTCAGCAAGCTAACAACCTACTGGGCCAGGCTTACCTTCTTGTGGGAGAGGGTTTGGAGCTTAGACCCACCATACTACGGGTTGGCGGGTTTAGGTTGATAATGTTTCATTCATTAGCAATCATAATAAGATGTTGACTCGTAATTGAAGTCATAGGCTATACTAGACTAACGAGGAAGTCGGTAAACACTTATTAAAATATAAAAACTGCTCTAGGTAATGTCGAAAAATTCGTTCTTATAATAAAAAAAATATACTTTGATAATTGAATGTATGTAGGTATGAGACCCCTTGAAACCTCTGGCTATCAAAACTATCATGGTGCATAGTTACCAATAGTTCATAGGACCAAAAGCTAACAACAACAATCTTTCAGTTCTTATAAAATCACGAACGCACTATCTCAGCTCAACTCAGCTATCATAAGCTCTCAATCGACATCTTTCATTTCACATCTATATTAAATGCTAAATAACTTGAATGTATTTATTTGTATTCGCAAAGAATCATAGCATGTCCAACGTGAAAATGCAGCCAGAACTTCCGCCACTAGATATTCCACGTGGGCATGATTTGTAGAGGATATGTTGGGTTAAGTTTCTTTTTGTATTCCTTTTCAATAAAAATGTTTAATAATTTGGTAGTTTCTAATGTATGCAAGCAGCCGTGTTGCTAAATACAAGCATTGACCACGATCCCCCAGTAGAAGGCAAGTATAAGATAGTCTGTAATCCAGCGCAGCGGTAACAGGATGCTGAGTGGGACACAATAAATCTGCAGATTATCCCCGTCCGCCAGTCCGCCGATATGATGTGGCCGTTGTGTTTACTGCTCCGCGCTGTTTGTCCTGCTGGGACTGGCGTTGGATCTTAAACCTTTGACAAAATGTCTTAAACCTTTAACAAAATGCGTGTTATAAATTTTGCCCAAAGTACGAAGAAAATTTTTGATAATAGTTGACTTAGAGCTCGCGAAAATAAAAAGAGTTTAGACGTTCTGAGTGTTTTGATTTTACCGTTCTGCGTTCTTGGTAATGGCTTGAACTCTTTCTGTCATTGGCAAACTTACAATGTCTCGTTCAAAACTGTTAAGGATTAAATTTTAAAAGTCTCTAGCAAAAGAGTTGTTATTAACCTAAGCACCTGGCGACTGGGGACATTATTTCTCATGATATCTTGTTTGCCTTTATCTGCCTACGTTAATTATAATTAAATAAAACTAGTAATCACAGGCAACTAGTAATCACAGGCAACGATGCGTTGATCTGATCTGACGACGGTACGATGTCGTGTAGAAACCATAAGGGGTGTGGATTTTATCCAACCCTTAATAAGTTAGCTCGTTTCCAATTTTAAATTGGGTCATCACTTACCTCCAGATGTGATTGTAATCAAATGCCAACTAGTGGTAATTAAAAAAAATACGAATGTAAAGGCCTCACTATCACAAGCTCTTCGTATCACATGATGACAATTTGAATTTTTATAATGACGTCGAAACGCTTTGTGTAGGAACAATGGAAAGGATTAGACGATTGAATGAGACGATAATGCAAGCCAAGGAAAAGATCTGCAATAAAAGAGGCCGTCCTTGTCTCGGGATGCTGACTGAGGCAACATAATAAATCGGGGGATTATCCCCGACCGTTTGAGTCGACTGTCCAGTGTATGACGTCATATGGATACACTACAAGTAGAACTACGATGTGAGTGCCTGGCTGTCTGGATCCTAAGAGAATTCATATTTTTTTATGTAATTATATGACAGTATTAACAATTTCGTATATTGTTAAAAAAATTAGTAGTGACAGTGCCTGAAACTTAAGACACTTTGTAATATATTTTTAGTTTTTGGGTTTGAGGATGTGGAATATGGTTATGTGGTATTTTGGTGGTTGGTAAACGTGTTGGTAAAACTTCCACAAATGAGCTCTCAATCACCTAATCTACTAAAATATCAAAATCGGTAGAGCAACTCACTAGCAGCGCAACTTTGCTATTTAATAATAGAAGGTTTTTTAAAAAGTAGAGGCCCTGTTGGTGGCCTGTCGTTTGATAATAATGTCATTTAGCCCAATTAAAGTAAAGGCTCCCTGTTTAAACGCCAAAACAAATAACCAACTGAGCATAACATTAACATCGTTAGTAACACTCGAGTAGTATAGCCTACAGTATAATTACAAATAGCCAAAAGATCTGTCGCGCTGAGAATTTCTCGCGACTATAAATTAGAGATCCAGCGAATTCTGTTCCCGTGCGACCGTTGTAAGCGGCTTACGAGGCTCTTTGCGGCGTGACAACCGGCCTCTGCAATTGTTAACTGCAGAATTGTATTATGTAACTGTTATAATACTTTAAAAAGTTAAACTTGATTATGAGGGAAACGAATTCACCCTGTTTCTTGTTGTTATGTTTTTCGTTAGTGACAACTTTTATAACTTATTAGCGACCCGCCCCGGCTGCGCACGGGTGCAATGCTGGTACCTACGTAAGTATACTAAAGAACGCACGCCGCGCGCGACCCCCAAACGCTCGCTATGTCCCTGCATTTTGAATCTTATATATCTTGGAAAATATTTACTTAAATTACATGCTGTAAAGGGCAATAGTGATCTATATTGAATGCTTAAAGTATTTAAGATACTTATAAGGATTAATGCAGTCATGCTTGAAATCGCTTCGTAAATAAGCCATTACTTTTGGTTGAAAGTAAAAGATAAAAAATGGTTATTGTGTGTTATCCCTAAGAGATAGACATATACCATCGCGGACTTTTTTGTTGACCTTTTTAAGTTGTGCAATACTGCAGTACATTATTTTCATATATCTCGTAGGGTTTAGCCAGCGTTTGCAATGTAAGCGCAAAAAATGCGGTAATTTACGACATCACATCAGAAACCTCTAAAATTATCAGTTTTTCTCTACTACATTGTGCATGTATTATACACATAAACCTTCCTGTTGAACCACTCTATCTAATAAAAAAAACCGCATGAAAATCGGTTGCGTTTTAAAGATTTAAACATACATCCGGACAAACATAAAAAAAGCGACTTTGTTTTATAAATGTAATGAAGATCATAAGATGAGTTGTAGGTATGCTAATGTTTTAATGTTTATGTTGTAGGTATGATACGTTTGATCGGCTAAAAAAAATCTTTTGATCCTCAAAACTTTTTTGACAACCTCCGTGGCGCAGTGGCATGCACGGTGGATTTATAAGGCGGAGGTCCTGGGTTCGATTCCCGGCGGGGCAGATTGAGATTTTTCTTAATTTGTCTTGGTCTGGCTGGTGGGAGGCTTTCGCCGTGGTTAGTTACCACCCTACCGACAAAGACGTACCGCCAAGCGATTTAGCGTTCCGGTACGATGTCGTGTAGAAACCGATAGGAAAGTGGATTTTCATCCTACTCCTAACAAGTTAGCCCGCTACCATCTTAGATTGCATCATCACTTAACATCAGGTGTGATAGCAGTCAAGGGCCAACTTGTAGTCATTAAAAAAAAAAACTGTACTTCCCTGCTTTCCAACTATCTTACTGGCTATGGGCTGGCTAGCTGTTATGTCTGTAGTCTAAGGGGCAATTACTTAGTATCATTCCTGTTATTCTCCTTGAGGTGAATAGTCTATATGTCTTTTTAATTACACCGGCCATACCGGTACGTAGCAATGGTGCCGATATTGTAAGAGAAAGCCTATGGAGCGTACACCCACCACGTTGCCCCTATATGGGTTTGCGGCCTTAGGGTGATAATGTGTCATTCATTAACGAATGCTATTAGACGTTGAAGATAGTGACCGGGACCGACAGCTCAATGTACCTACTCTCCGACTACCGACTAGGGTGTAACACCGCCAACTTTTCCACTCTGGGCTTAGGAAAATGAGGAACTCAGAATTAATTTACGTTCTGACCCAGGATTCGAAGTCAGGACCTCGTAATCGAAGTCACATGTTGATGATTGATTTCGACCGACGACGACGACCTCCGTGGCTCTGTGGAATGCGCGGTTGATTTATAAGACCGAGATCCTGGGTTCGATTCCCAGCGGGGCAGATTCAAATTTTTCTTAATTTCTTAAGGTCTGGTTGGTGGGAGGCTATCGCCGTGTCTAGTTATAGCCCTACCGACAAAGACGTACCAAGCTTTAGCTTTCCGGTACGATGTCGTGTAGAAACCGAAAGAGGTGCGGATTTCATCCTAGTTAGCCCGCTTCCGGGTGATCACGCCTGCAGTTGATAGCAGTCAAGGGCCAACTTGTACTCAACAAAAAAGAAACCTTGGCTAACTGCCAGATTTCAATATAAAGTTAATCAATTAATAGTTTTCTCTGTTGTCATTTGTTAAACTGTTTTTACATAATTGAGTACATTATATAGAGTTGCAGTAGTACCTAGTTGTAGTAATATTTGTGAAATAGTAAAAAAAAACGACGCGACAAATTTAGTGATCTCAAAACCTAAAAGACAAAGAAAATAGAATAATCGTTATGTAGGTATAGTCAAGTGCTAGATCTACTTTATAATGTAGGTAATCTAGATTTTTTTGCAATGAACATACTGATATCAATCAAAACATCGTATAACATTATATTTTGTATCGTTAAAGAAATCTTTCAATAATTCTCAGAACTGCCATGTCCGTCCAGTGGTCTGTAATAAGGATATATAATAAATTCATAATTCGTTTATTTCAAGGCGGCTTCATTTACAAGCACAAGTTCGACTGTTTGTCAATTTAGACTGTTTGTAGTGCCTCTACCAGCTGAGCAGAAGAAATATGATACTAGATATATAGTTTCCGGGTGTTTTCGTCTCGCTAATGGCGAATACTTGCACAGAAATAATCAAGCAGCTAAGATAATCCACCAACAACTTGCTCTTCAGTATTGCTTTGTCGATTTTAAGATACCTTACTATAGGTACGACCCAGCGTCAGTGCTTGAAAATAGCAGTGCATTGCTCTGCTGGTATCAAACGATTTTTATTAGAGTTTCCGCTAAAACATTCTAAATTCACGTGAAAGTAACCACGGGCGATAATAAAAACTACCGCTTTTATAGTAGAGGTACAGGCTACTTCCTTTCATTTGACACGGCCCTTGCTTACTTCCTTAGCTTCTTTTACTCTCATTAATTCTTTCATACAAATTAGTCGGTTTAGGGCTCTTGACCTGGCCATTATTTGTTAATTGAGTTTGGTTCAGGTACATTCGCCTAGACCTTCCCCTGCCAACACTTCCATTCACCCTCGTCTCATAAATCTCTTGGTAACCTTCTTTCATCCATTCTCTCTACATGCCCAAACCATCTAAGCATCCTTTTCTGAATTTTTGTCATTACGTCTCCTTTACTAGTAACGTTAAAAACTTAAGAAGTATACTTCAAAATCACAAAATACAATCTATGTACAACCACAGTTTTAGTTGAGACATTCGTAGTAAAACTGACAATAGTAGTAATTACGACTAAATGGATTGTGCGCGCGACAATAAATTAGAGATCGCAGCGAAGCGGTCGCTCTAAGCGGCTTACAGGCTCTTTGTGACCCACTGGCAGCCAACTATGCTTTGAATTGTAAAGTATTATTACAATTTTTAGACAACCTCAGGCGCAATTAGTAATAGTCAACAATTTATTTATTTTCCAATTTTTCGCCGACTCCAAGCGACAGTCACATCCTCAACATGTGTTGACTCTACACTGTTCAATTGCGAACTCAAGCAGTTGGAAATCCTGATAGCTAAAAAACCTAAAGCCATCAATAACAATGTATGTAAATAAAAAAAGTAATAAACATTTGACATAGTAAGGCTCTAAACTTTTGGTTGCAATGGTGCGGAGACCATATAAGTACGAAGTAAAGTCGGCGTTGTAAATGGTCGTTAGGATTACCATCTGTGAAATCTAGCAATCAGGATAAAAAGCATTAAGGAAGGATTTTGGAGCTGAGGACCGGATACAATAGGCAAGTGGGAAGCTTTCGCCGTGGCTAGTTACCACCCAACCGACAAAGACGTACCGCCAAGCGTGAATCGTTCCGCTACGATGTCGTGTAGAAACCGTGTGGATTTCATCCTACTCCTAACAAGTTAGCCCGCTTCCATCTTAGATTGCACCATCATCACTTAACATCAGGTATAACAGTAGTTTAAATTGTCATAATTTTTTTTTTAATTTTTTGCAAATTCGAATAAATTTCCGTTAATTACAGAAAAGGTAGATGGACATTTGTGATAGAAGTTAACTTAAATATGTGTGATAGATAAGGATATAATAACAGCCTCTTGTTATAAAAGAAAAAATGATTTTCAACGAAATTTTGAACCAGTCTTTCGATCTATCGTAAGAGAGTCACATATCTGATATCGCTGCTATTGGGAAAGGCTTTTCGTTTTCTCTGCTCTACATATCTCTTTCGTGCGTATTTCATAGCGACAAAGACGTATCGCCAAGCGATTTAGCGTTCCGGTACGATGTCGTGTAGAAACCGATAGGGTGTGGATTTTCGTGCCACTCCTAACAAGTTAGACCGCTTCCATCTTAGACTGCATCATCACTTAACATCAGGTGTGATAGCAGTCAAGGGCCAACTTGTAGTCGATAAAAAAAAAAACATCGGGACGACGCCCGAACATCTCTCTCCCTCTGCTTGGACAAATCCGGGAAATTTCGGACGGATGGCAACCTCACAGAACGCATTTGCACTCAACCGTAACAGGTTGACGCGAAAAGAAGGTCCTTCGCATTATAATACAACTAGATATTATTGTTAGATCGTGACACACCTACCTATTATGTACTCGTAGGTACAATGCGTGTGGTCGATTTAGCATGCATGAAACAGCATAATAAGTACATAACTGAGTGTGAATAAATAGTTATTTTGTTTTCCTTAAGTTATATGAAGGAAATAATTATGTTCATATTTAAACAAGAGGTTCCAGTTTTTGGTCTCTCTTTTTTAACCGACGGAAAAAAAACGGAGGACGTTCTCAACTCGACACGTATATTTTTTTTATGTATGACAACGCATAACTTTTTACAGAGTTGTCCGATTTTGATAACTATTTTTTTATTAGAAAGGGCACACTTCCAAGGTGGTCCCATTGTCATCATGTTAGGATCTTTGGGAAATTGAAGGAACTCTTCGAATTTTGGAGGCACGCTTACAGTGATTTCGGTTTTTGTCTTGGTATCTGTAGCTTTTTGGCTACTAGTGCCGTATACTATGACAGTATACTATGATATACTATGACAGTATAGTGCAAGTACATTACGTGGCGATAAATCACTAAAAAGTAAGAAATAAATTATTTTAACAAAAAATAGAACCGACTCAAAACGCACTAAAAAGTAAAAAATTACTGTCATTTCGTTGCTTTAATTTACTTAAGCATATCTAGGAGTCGGTGCCAGCCAAGGTTTCTACTTTAAGGACGTTACCTAGAACTTACAAACTGCTTTAGTACAAGTAAAATAAATGTTCCTTAAACTTGGCTGACACCGACTTCATAGATATGCTTAAGTAAATTAAAGTGACTAAATGACAGTTATTTTTTACTTTTTAGAGCGTTTTGAGTCGGTTCTATTTTTTGTTATTAAAGCAGTAATTAATGAACCAAACAGATTGCCTATCTGATGGTAAGTGAAAAATATTCGCCGCTATAGGGCGAAGATGTCTTCTTCTCTACACCCATAAGAATCTTAGGCTTAATGGCTTTTTAGTATCTACACAGAAACAAGTAAAACAAAAACTATGTAAGTGTACATTTAAACATTATAAATCTTATATTATAATATAGATTTGACCAATTAAATAAGAAAAAGATGCATACAAGCAAAAAATATTAATTTATACAATAACTTTTTTTTGTTCAATACAAGTCAGCTTTTGATGTTGGCTATGAGCATTTAGCACACTAACCCCCATATTGTGACTATGATTTTATTACTTGTCATGTGACTTTCGAAATGTCTATCGTGATACCATAGGAGAGATAGAATATGTTTTCATTATCTCTCTTTATCTATAGTATCGCTTTAGACAGAGAGAGATAGAGATGAATTCGATAGCCAACTAATAAATACATAGTTACAAAATTGGAGGTTGATAGCAAGTGCTGAAACTCACTCTTTACGAAATTTGGAATACTTCGAAAGCGTCTTGGTATTGTGATGGGTCATTAAAATATTTTGATATTAACGATCAAATGATGGTATCCAGCCACGATAACGTGAGCCTGTTATTAACAAAAAATGTTCTTTTATCGTGTCGTATGACTATCTGCCACATGTTTATCATTACGAACAGTCACCGGTATTACGTATTTTAGAGATCCGCGAACTCTTGAACGGAGTATTTGCTCAGCTATAAAGAATTAAACATGTTCCAAAACTCAATATTATTTTATTTCAATTAGGCTTAGTGCAAGCACTTTTTTATTTAGTATAATAATTGCCCTTGACTTCAAACTTATCTAGTAAGTAAGTGAAGAGCTAGCTATGATGGAAGCGGGCTAAGTTGTTAAGAGTAGGATGAACTGTCGGGACGTCTTTACCGGCAGGGTGTTGAATAGCCACGGTCAAATTCTTAAACCAGCCAGACCAGAGCCAATTAAGGAAATATCAAACGGCCCAGCCGGGAATCGATCCCTGGGCTAGCACTATCTTATAAATCAATCGCGCTTGCCGCTGCGCCATGTCCGGTTAAAAAGCTGTCCTTCCTTATCTATCTATATTTATTCTAAAAACTGTCTTGTACAACAGGTGCTCAATATGTTAATGTTAAGCAATTATTTTATATGCGACGTACAAAAAGGAGATTCTCAGTTCATCTCCTATATTTATTTATTTAAGTATGACCATAAGAGCAACATTACATTAATCACATACTTCTTACAGAGTAGTCCAATATTGATATATTTTATTTTTTGATTAGCAAGGGTATATTTCTAGGATCGCCCCATAGTCATCATATAAGTATCTGGCTGGATCTGATGGTGGGATCCTAGGAAAATCAAAGGAACTCTTTCAATTGATTGATAGGCCGAAATCACAGCAACACTTGCATGTATTTTAAGTGGCTTTTTTCAGGTGCAGCATAGTGGAACTTTACTAGTTTAGTACAAGTAAATTTACCTATGTTCTGTGTCGATAAATTACTAAAAAGTAAGAAAGAAAAAAATTAAAAAAACGATTGCATCATTTACTTACTTTAATTTCCTGAAGCATATATATGAAATCCAAAATAAATTAAAAACTATCGTGCTTATCGACTGTGTATTTTTTTCCTACAGATAATTTAGTGGAACATGGCTTATCAGTACAGGTTATAGAATGCATATAACATGGCTAAGCACTTAGCAATGTAATGTAGGTTTCGTACGTAACTTGGGTGCAATGGATATAACTACGTTATAGGTGGTAATGGTGTCACATCGGATCTTTTCGACGCGGCGAGGGATGTTCAATGAGGTATGATTCTGTATTTTTTTTAATTTTCTTCAATTGTCTAAAAGGACTGGAGATATGGAATTAGTACCGTAATTCAGACGACGCAGTGATATGCGCAGTAGATTTATAAGACGAAGGACTTATGTTCTATTCTCGACTCTTAATTTAGCTCAATTTGGATCAATTCAGGAAATCTAAGGATTGGCTGTTGGCAGGCTTTGGCTGGCAAGGTACCTTACGACGTACCAAGCGATTTAGTGCTCTAGCGATGACGATGTCGTGTAAAAACCGAAAGGGATGTGGATTAATAACTGAAATTATCAATAATTGTGGAGCCGCTAGATGCAGGCGGCTCTAGTTGTGTTTAGAAGTCTTTCAGGCTTATTATATTCAGCTGTGGATATCCAACAGATGATGATTATTGAAAGTAATTTATTTATTTATTCATTATAATAAAGATAATTTTACAAGAAACGATTCAAGCAAAACAAGGTGTAAAAGAAGTTACAAAATATTAATAAGAGAGTTATTAATAATAACTAAAACTAAATATGTAGGTATGTTATTTGATTAATTGCAGATCAAAATGCTAGGGACTCGGTGGTAAAAAGTGAAGTTATGTTTGTTTGTTTGTTTTTCTGTCTCAAATCTCTCTCTTAAATTTTTGAACTCCTTTGAAATAGTCCGGTTCCGATGTTTTATTTTGTAGCTCTGAATATATCATCCTACTCCTAACAAGTTAGCCCGCTTCCATCTTAGATTGCATCATCATCACTTAACATCAGGTGTGATAGTAGTCAAGGGCCAACTTGTAGTCGATTAAAAAAAATACAATAGCTTTAAATTGCCATAATTTTTTTTTAATTTTTTGCAAATTCGAATAAATTTCCGTTAGTTACAGAAAAGGTAGATGGACATTTGTGATAGAAGTTTCACTTAAATATGTATGATAGATAAGGATATAATAACAGCCTCTTGTTATAAAAGAAGAAATGATTTTCAACGAAATTTTGAACCAGTCTTTGGATCTATCGAAAGAGAATCACATATCTGATTTCGCCGCTATTGGGAAAGGTTTTTCGTTTTCTCTCTCTTTCGTGCGTATTTCATCGGGACGACGCCCGAACACCCCTCTCTCTCTTTTAGGATAAATCCGGGAAATTTCGGACGGATGGCAGTCTCACAGAACGCATTTGCACTCAACCGTAACAGGTTGACGCGAAAAGAAGGTCCTTCGCATTATAATACAACTAGATATTATTGTTAGATCGTGACACACCTACCTATTATGTACTCGTAGGTACAATGCGTGTGGTCGATTTAGCATGCATGAAACAGCATAATAAGTACATAACTGAGTGTGAATAAATAGTTATTTTGTTTTCCTTAAGTTAAATGAAGGAAATTATTTTGTTCATATTTAAACGATGTACTAAGTTTGAGTTTTTAGTCTATCTTTTTCATAGCAGTAATTGATGAACCAAGCAGATTGCCTATCTGATGGTAAGTGAAAAGTATTGGCATCTATAGGGCGAAGATGTCTTCTTCTCTACACGCGTAAGAATCTTAATGGCTTTAAGAAGGCTTAAGGGCTTTTTACTATCTACAACGAAACAAGTGAAACAAAAATTGTGTCAGTGTAAATTGAAACATTATAAACTATAAATCTAGACGGCTGAAACTCGCGTCACTGTTGTCGGGGTATACCCGACTAGTTTGGAACCCAATTATTCAACGCGGTGTGAAGCAAACTAGGAACCGAAAGGGGTGTGGATTTCATCCTACTCCTAACTAGTTAGCCCGCTTCCATCTTAGATTGCTTCATCACTTAACATCAGGTGTGATAGCAGTCAAGACCCAACTTGTAGTAGATAAAAAAAAAATGAAAAATATTCGTTAAAGCCGAAGATGTCTTCTACACCCGTAAGAATCTTAGGCTTAATGGCTTTTTAGTATCTACAAGGAAACAAGTAAAACAAAAACTGTGTAAGTGTACATTTAAACATAAAACTTATATTAAAATATAGATTTCACCAATTAAATAAGGAAAAGATGCATACAAACAAAAAATATTAATTTATACAATAACTTTTTTTTGTTCAACACAAGTTTGCTCTTGATGTTGGCTATGTGCTTATAGCAATCACACTAGCCCCCATATTGTGACTATGATTTTATTACTTGACATGTGACTTTCGAAATATCTATCGTGATACTATAGGAGAGATAGAATATGTTTTCATTATCTCTCTTTATCTATAGTATCGCTTTAGACAGAGAGAGATAGAGACGAATTCGATAGCCAACTAATAAAATACATAGTTACAAAATAGGAGGCTGATACTAAGTGCTGAAATTCACTCTACGAAATTTGGAGTACTTTGTAAGCGTCTTGGTGTTATGGTGGGCTATAAATTATTCTGATATTAACGATCAAATGATGGTATCCAGCCACGATAACGTGAGCCTGTTATTAACAAAAAATGTTCTTTTATCGTGTCGTATGACTATCTGCCACATGTTTATCATTACGAACAGTCACCGGTATTACGTATTTTAGAGATCCGCGAACTCTTGAACGGAGTATTTGCTCAGCTATGAAGAATTAAACATGTGCCAAAACTCAATATTATTTTATTTCAATTAGGCTTAGTGCAAGCACTTTTTTATTCATTATAATAACTTGACTGCAAACTTATCTAGTAAGTAAGTGACGATGCTATGATGGAAGCGGGCTAAGGTGTTAAGAGAAGGATGAACTGTCGGTACGTCTTTGCCGGCTGAGCTTTAAATAGCCACGGTCAAATTCTTAAACCAGCCAGACCAGGGCCAATTAAGGAAATATCAAACGGGCCAGCCGGGAATCGATCCCTGGGCCTCTATCTTATAAATCAACCGCGCTTGCCACTGCGCCATGTCCGGTTAAAAAGCTGTCCTTCCATACCTTTTTTTTTATCGACTACAAGTTATTGTATAGTCCGTATTGTTACCCATTTAAAGGTTTCCCCTGAAAACCAGCGCTGCAGCTTGCTGTAGCATAATGCTGAGTGGGAAACCTTTATTTGGTCAGTCTTTGTTTTACTTTATTATTTTTATTGCTTAGTTTAATTTAGTGTAAGGCTGATCAAATAAAAATATTTTTCTTTCTTTCTTTCAAGTTGGCCCTTGACTGCTATCACACCTGATGTTAAGTAATGATACAGTCTAAGATGGAAGCGGGCTAACTTGTTAGGAGTGGGACGAAAATCCACACCCCTTTCGGTTTCTACACGAGATCGTACCGGAACGCTAAATCGCTTGGCGGTACGTCTTTGTCGGTAGGGTGGTAACTAGCCACGTCGAAAGCCTCCCACCAGCCAGACCAAGACAAATTAAGAAAAATCTCAATCTGACCCGCCGGGAATCGAACCCAGGACCTCCGTCTTATTAATCCACCGCGCATACCACTGCGCCACGGAGGTCGTCACAACCTACCTACCTAAATTTATTCTAGAAACTGTCTTAGGTACAACAGTTGCTCAATATGTTAATGTTAAGCAATTATTTTATATGCGACGTACAAAAAGGAGATTCTCAGTTCATCTCCTATATTTATTTATTTAAGTATGACCATAAGAGCAACATTAAATTAATCACATACTTCTTACAGAGTAGTCAAATATTGATATATTTTATTTTTTGATTATCAAGGGCATATTTCTAGGATGGCCCCATAGTCATCATATAAGGATCTGGCTGGATCTGATGGTGGGATCCTAAGAAAATCAAAGGAACTCTTTCAATTGATTGATAGGCCGATATCACTGCAACACTTGCATGTATTTTAAGTGGCTTTTTTCAGGTGCAGCATAGTGGAACTTTACTAGTTTAGTACGAGTAAATTTACCTATGTTCTGTCGATAAATTACTAAAAAGTAAGAAAGAAAAGAATTAAAAAAACGATTGCATCATTTACTTACTTTAATTTCCTGAAGCATATCTATGAAATCCAAAATAAATTAAAAACTATCGTGCTTATCGACTGTGTATTTTTTTCCTACAGATAATTTAGTGGAACATGGCTTATCAGTACAGGTTATAGAATGCATATAACATGGCTAAGCACTTAGCAATGTAATGTAGGTTTCGTACGTAACTTGGGTGCAATGGATATAACTACGTTATAGGTGGTAATGGTGTCACATCGGATCTTTTCTACGCGGCGAGGGATGTTCAATGAGGTATGATTCTGTATTTTTTTTAATTTTCTTCAATTGTCTAAAAGGACTGGAGATATGGAATCAGTACCGTAATTCGGACGACGCAGTGATATGCGCAGTAGATTTATAAGACGAAGGACTTATGTTCTATTCTCGACTCTTAATTTAGCTCAATTTGGATCAATTCAGGAAATCTAAGGATTGGCTGTTGGCAGGCTTTGGCTGGCAAGGTACCTTACGACGTACCAAGCGATTTAGTGCTCTAGCGATGACGATGTCGTGTAAAAACCGAAAGGGATGTGGATTAATAACTGAAATTATCAATAATTGTGGAGCCGCTAGATGCAGGCGGCTCTAGTTGTGTTTAGAAGTCTTTCAGGCTTATTATATTCAGCTGTGGATGTCCAACAGATGATGATTATTGAAAGTAATTTATTTATTTATTCATTATAATAAAGATAATTTTACAAGAAACGATTCAAGCAAAACAAGGTGTAAAAGAAGTTACAAAATATTAATAAGAGAGTTATTAATAATAACTAAAACTAAATATGTAGGTATGTTATTTGATTAATTGCAGATCAAAATGCTAGGGACTCGGTGGTAAAAAGTGAAGTTATGTTTGTTTGTTTGTTTTTCTGTCTCAAATCTCTCTCTTAAATTTTTGAACTCCTTTGAAATAGTCCGGTTCCGATGTTTTATTTTGTAGCTCTGAATATAGGTTGTAGGCTATTTTTTAAACCCCTAGGTGATAAAGGTGGCCCTCTCCAGAATGTTTTTGGACAAACTTTATACCCGTATTCGCAATTTGAACTGCAGTTTTGCGACCAGTTGAAGCTATGTTGGATATATTGGTTTTTCTGCGAATCGCCTCATTGCTAAATTATTCTTATCTTCTTTTTATTATTATTATTCATAAAAAAATAATTTAAATAATGTTATTTAAATTTCGTTTTTATGCTCCGTCACATAATTCAGAGATACCAAGATACGCCGGTTCAACTATTTTTTTCATTTCGATTGTATCCGAAAATAATTTTGGACTTTGCCCTCTCGATTTTATGATCGTTCAATGTAAAAATAGTCTCAACCGTGATTATTTTCGTAGATCACAGCGATTTCTCCAAAAACCCTGTTTTTTACTAGCGTCCAGAGTACCTACCTACTACCCACGTCGTTCCCGTTTTTGTGGGATTTTGGCCACAATGAAAAGCCCAATCACATTTTTATTCATTTATAATCTATTTCAAATGTCAGCTACATGGTGCCTATACTCGTGGTGTAAAGAGATAAAAAAGGCATGTGTGTGTCGTTTTTATAATATTAGTGTGATTTAATTTTAGAAACAAACAAATAAATCAAATTAAAATTTACGTCTTAAGAGCTTATAGATATAGATAAACAGAATTTTTGTAAACAGATATATCCCAATAATATGTACATATATCTATACAAATATTATAAATGCGAAAGTAACTCTGTCTGTTACTCTATCTTCAATGCTGCTTTATGTCGCGAAAATTAAACTACAAGGGAATGAAATTGTTACTTTTCCTGTTACATATATAAAAAATAAAAATATACAAGGGTTTTTAAACTCTACCCCTATAAGGTTGAAAAGGGGTTGAAAGGTACTAAAATTATAAATCGTTCATGTCCTAAATTACATATTTAAAAAAATATTAATGGACTATTGGTTAAATATAACATATAATTAGTACTTAACAAAAATTCAACCCTTAAAAAATTGAATAGGACTTAAAAATTATTAATTATAATTTTCAAGTTGTCATCATTCATATAGGTAATGACAATGCGAAGTATTTGTGAACTGTAAAAAATTAAGTTGTTTAAAATGCTACGGAATAACTGTGGAAAATACGGTCGCGCTTAGCCGTATTTTTAATAGCGAGCACAAATACTACTCGGTTCATGTTGACTTTTGTGTGTGTACATAATGATAGTCTGAGTGTGGCAGCGGAGTACGTACGTGCAGCGGTCAAGCGGAAAAATGTGTTCCATATTAGTGTTTTGTTTTTCTTAACTAGTTCTTCATGAAGTGAAGATCGGTTCCATACAGGATACTGGGTGACACATTTTAAGTGTATTTTTTTTAATTTGTTAATTTAAAATGCGTAGAGCTGTTGCATAAAGGCTATTGGTGACTGATTTTGTTGTGTTGTCTTTTAGTTAATGTTGTTGATGGTTTAGTTGAGAAGTGATTTTCCCGCGAATAGGTAAAGTTAGAATGGTAGGAAAATTGTTTTTAAATATTGAATAAGTGTCTCAATCTTTCTTAGAATTTAACTGGTTTGAATAAGCAACCCACGATCACCCAAGGCCCTTTCAACATGGTTTGACATAGCAGTCGTATATGATTTTTCTTCTACTAAAACGCTTTTCAAACTCACATCTGGGCAATGACTCGGACTTAGACTATATAGCCAGATCTTCGTAATTAGACAAACTAGGCTACATTAGATCATGTTAGATCTAGGTGATAGCTATAGATTTGTGATAAAAATTTGAGGCTCTCGAGTTACCACGCAGCTTTAGGGAATTATTTTTTACATTTCCCTAAAGAAAATAAAAAAGGGCTTTATGTTTTTTTATATAGGGCCTTTGATACCGGCTATCTCTTTATAGTCACCAGTCTCCATAGATACAGTGGAGTTATTAGGTATGGGTAGAAAAACTTTAGTATTTTATAATATAATTAGGAATTGATAACTGCCTCTTTGGTCTAATAGTCAGGCAGTAGCTTAGATTACGAGGTACTAGGTTCAAATTCTGGTTCGGGTTATAGAATATTGATTCCGAGTCTTTATTTCTTCTATGAAATATTTAGTAAATTCTAGACATATTCAGGAAGTTGCTGTTGCCGGTACCGATTACTATCTTCAACATCTGTATTATAGTGATTGTTAATAAATCACTATCACCCTAAGTCCACCAACCTCCATCGGAACAGCGTGATGGGTCTTGCTTGGCCTTGTCCGTTAATTGACGGATAATGATGATGATAGAATTGATGACTTTCTTAACGACAACGATTTATTTTGCTTTTTTACGTAAAACCTTTTTCATAATTTTGTGTGTTTGCAACATGTAGGTATTGACCTTTAAGATACTGTTAATCTATAATTAGTTAGTTATAGTTTGGAGGTCAGGCTAGTAAATAATTCATAGTTTGTAGAAGTGTCAATATCTAAACACATTTTTGATTTTTTTATTTGATTTGATATATTTGTGATAATTGAAGCACAGATAATATCAAATTATAGGCGATCGGTATTGATTAGAACAATTTTTATTTTCGCTCTTTAATTTAATCTGATTACTAATTATAGATTATAATTATAGAGATAGACTAATTTCTTATTATACAATCTATAAAGATTGTATAAAAAGAAATTGTATTTGTATAACAATAATATTATCGTTATGAGAATAATCTGTTATTACAAGAGTAACAATTTGACGACCTCCGTGGCGCAGTGGTATGCGCGGAGGATATATAAGACGGAGGTCCTAGGTTCGATTCCCGGCGGGGCAGATTGAGATTTTTCTTAATTTGTCTTGGTCTGGCTGGTGGGAGGCTTTCGCCGAGGCTAGTTACCACCCTACCGACAAAGACGTACCGCCAAGCGATTTAGCGTTCCGGTACGATGGCGTGTAGAAACCGATAAGGATGTGGATTTTCATCCTACTCCTAACAAGTAAGCCCGTTTCCATCTCAGATTGCATCATCACTTAACATCACTTGTGATAGTAGTCAAGGCCCAACTTGTAGTCATTAAAAAAAAAAACTTCGCCATGGTTTTACTCGCTGAAATCACATACCTAAGTAGAATGAAGATAACATTTTTTAACAAAAAATAGAACCGACTCAAAACGCACTAAAAAGTAAAAAATAACTGTGTCATTTAGTTGCTTTAATTTACTTAAGCATATCTATGAAGTCGGTGCCAGCAAGTTTAAGGAACATTTATTTAACGTAGTAAAGCAGTTTGTGGGTTCCAGGTAATGTTCTTAAAGTAGAAACCTTGACTGGCACCGACTCCCAGATATGCTTTAGTAAATTAAAGCAAAACAACTGTGTTATTTAAACACAGTTATTTTTTACTTTTTAGTGCGTTTTGAGTCGGTTCTATTTTTTGTTAAAAATTTTTATTTCTTACTTTTTAGTAATTTATCGCCACGTAGCGTAATATATTATACGGCACTAGTAGCCAAAAAGCTAGCGATACTTACACAAAAACCGAAATCGCTGTAAGTGTGCCTATAAAATTTGAAGAGTTCCTTCAATTTTCCCAGGATATCATCATCAGATCCTAAAATAGTGACAATGGGACCACCTTGGAAGTGTGCCCTTTCTAATAAAAAAATTCTCGTTCTCGTGGGAATTTCGGGATAAAATGTGTCTTTTATGCTGTTCTGATACGTGAGTTATGTTACTGTGAAGTTTCATCTAAATCCGTTCAGTGGTTTTTGCGTGAAAGAGTAACAAATATCCATCCATACATACAAACTTTCTACTTTATAATATTAGCAAGGTCGTGATGCCACGCCACGTAGGTATAGGTACTTACTGTCTACCTACAATGATTAATGTGGAATCCCTCCATTAGACCTGGTAGGTAGGGATAGGATGTGACCACGACTCTACCTTAACCATATCTGATTTTTTTTTATGTTTCGTCTTTGTTAGAACCCCTTTTATATAGTTGGATTATAATTTTTAAAAACATTATTTTTATTATATGTGATATAACATTCTCGTGTATGTGTCACCGGAAGATAACAAGATCCGCAAGTTTTTAAATTTCTTAGGAAATTTATAAACATTTTAAGTATTGTTTAGATAATAAGTAGTTTGATGTGTTTTCTTTATTTGAGAATATAAATGTTATTTTAGCTTATAAGTCATTCTTGCATTAATCGAATTTGTTACCAGTTTAATTATCTACATCGGAAGAATCACAATATAAACATTTTTGGTTCCAAGGTTTCCAATTCATGATATTGTAAAGTATTGAATATATGAAAACAGTAACTGTTGTTTCTCGCCATCTTTTCTTCGTAAAATCTGCCCAGGCAGTGGTAGACTTAATAGCTTAATATTCGTAGCCAGGCGCTAGCCTATACCTACCGCATAAAAATAAATTACAGTTCGAAAGTGCCATGTAAAGTAAGCTTTCTTGCAAGAAATACCTAATAAGAAATTTAAATTATAATTAAACTTGAAAAAATCTAATGCTGATAAAAAAAAGATTAGTTATACTATTGAAACTTAGTAAACTAAATAATTTAACAGGTTTAAATTGAAAACTGAAAAAATTGTAATTCGCCATTTTTTCGTGGCGGCCATCTTGGATTTGAAACTTTTGATACTAATCAATTATTCTACTATCAAAGTCCTTTTATTTGATACCTATATTGAGGAGGTTGTGATTCGCCATTTTAAACCGATTATCGTCAACCATAGCTAAGCACCACCGCAAGGAAACTAGCTATCAAATTAAAAAACCGCATCGAAATCGGTCCATCCTATTGAACGCTACCGTGCCACAGACACACACACACACACACACTGACACTTCACAACGACATCTAAAGCGTCTACAAAAGACAAAATAAAACCACAGACCAAACAAAAAATGTGCCAGTCTAATAGTCCCAAAATTTGGCCCCAATTTGCGCGCGTCCAATTTTCCCGACAAACACAGAGGTGATTCACCCTAGCTGTTCCAATGACCTTGAGCACACCAGTCGCGGAGCGTGCGCCATGGAAGCCCCCGCTCCAATAGAAAAGAGGGGATACACAAGCTTTCATAACAAAACAAACCGCTGTAGTTAACCAAACTGTCGGACGCGTGTGTTTAAACCTACAATTACAATTAAATAACACTTTTATCAGCTATTTATTTTATAATAAACACGTTATGATCATTTGCTGATAACTGGAAGCATGGATCAAAAAGGTGTATCCCGTTGTACGCATGTGCGAACCAACATTGACAGTTTACCGTGTTGCAACCGTGTTCTACAGTGCGCTCCTTAATTCGGTCGGATTATACGGGCTGCGAAGAACTATGAACCGTATTACAGTGAGTTAAGATTGAAAATAGAGTAATGATTTACGAAATGACATTGACAGTTTAACGTGTTTTCCTTGGTGTGTTCTCTTTAAATCGTTCGGGTTATATGTGCTGCAAGGAATTTTCAACTGTATGTGGATGAATGAAGTTTGAAATTACATTTGCGGTTGTGACGATGGGAAAATAAGGTGCGGTGTTTATATTTACTGTATGAATTTATTTACTTTTTCTTTCAATTTCTTGTTTGTGCTCTTGTAAGGTGTTTGGGATGTAATTGGTTTATATTCATGTATGTTTAGGCTTAGAAAAAGTTTAAATGAACTATGAAAATGAAATGAAATGTAGGTATATCTATCTGAATAAAACTATGTTTATGAGTAGGTTTTTTCTATTTATTACAAGTTAGTCTTTGACTGCAATCGCACCTGATGGTTAGTGATGATGCAATCGTAACTTGTTAGGAGTACCTAGAATAAAATCCACACCCCTTTCGGTTTTGTACACGATGCCGTACCGGAATGCTGAATCGCTTGGCAGTATGTCTTTGTAAATTAGCCAACGCTGAAGCCTCTCAAGCCACGCTCAGCCGAGAAACGAACCCAATACCTCCGCCTTATAAATCCACCGTGTTAACTACAGCGCCACGAAGGCCAGTGTTTCCAACTGCCCCTGTTGGTTCAGTGGCAACAACCTTACTTTCGACTCCAATATTTTACCATCGCATTGCTAGATATCGCATGGAGGTTTCACTCCATTGACTGCTTCCGTGGCGCAGTAAGCGAGGTAAATTTATATGACGAAGGACCTGGGTTCAATTCCCGACTGGGCCGTTTGATATTTTTTCATTGGTCTAAATATGGCTGGTATGGCTTCGACCGTGGGTAGTCATCACTCTACCGACAAAGATGTAGGTACAAGCAATTTAGCGTGTACCAGAACGCTAAGATGTCGTGTAGAAACGAAGGATAGTGGATTTCATCCTACTCCTAACAGGTTAGTCCGCCTATAATAGAAAGCATAATGACTTACGATCAGATGTGATTGCATTCAAGAGCTAACTTGTAGTACTTAAATAAAAAAAGACATTTTTCTTTTTTTATAATGTTAACATTATTTTTCATAAAAAAGGTAAGGTAGGTTAAGAACCTCTATTCGCGTGGTCTATGTTTATTTTAAAGAGTGAAAAGGGCGGACATTGTGGCCTTGCTAACCGAATCGATTATTGCAATTAACCAATGAGTACCTACGTTCATACGATGCAATGCGATACGGTAATTAGAAAAGATAATGAGTATGGTCCTTGAAACCAAACTCTATCAAAAGTCATTATCTACAATATTACAGAAAGACAGACCGACAAACTGACTAGGTATCATGTAAATTAATAATTTATATGATTAGATGAATCAGTCAATCCAGAAAGAACTTAGATAGCTGTTTTTGAAAATTAAATATTAAATATATTTTTGAAGAAAATAAGCATATAAAAAATTCACTAAAAAGTAAAAAATAATTGTGTCATTTAGTTGCTTTAATTTACTTAAGCATATCTATGAAGTCGGTGCCAGCCAAGTTTAAGGAACATTTATTTTACGTAGTAAAGCAGTTTACCTTGGCTGGCACCGACTCCTAGATATATAACGTACTCGTACTATACTGTCATAGTATATTATACGGCACTAGTAGCCAAAAAGCTACCGATAACGAGACAAAAACTGAAATCGCTGTAAACGTGCCTCCAAAATTCGAAGAGTTCCTTTAATTTTCCCAGAATATCATCATCAGATCCTAACATGGTGATAATGGGACCACCTTGGAAGTATGCCCTTTCTAATAAAAAAGAATTATCAAAATCGGACAACTCTGTAAAAAGTTATGCGTGGTCATACATATATATAAAAAAAAATATATACGTGCCGAATTGAGATTGGCATAAACGTATTTTTTTTAATTATTTGGCATATAAAAGTAAATAAAGAATGAAGTGTTGCCAGTGTTGCGTTGATGTGACGATCGGTAACATGGGTTATGATATAAACATATATTTCTATGGAATTACTTAGAATTAGGTCAAACATAAGTGCTCTGGTTTATATTAACAAAACATTTACAATATCAACATCCTTGTAATAGTTTCTGTTAAATAATTTTACAATGTAGCGATACTATGACGTACGAGTACATAGATTATTTTCGGCTTCCTGTAGTCTTTAGTCAAACATAATACAGTAATACCCCGCTTTACGCGAGGGATACGTTTCGGAAAAAATCGCGTTAACTGAAATTCGCGTATATCGAGGTTTAGTTTACTCTAGTATTGAACTAGTCAACATTAGGTCCAAGCCCTTGTTTGTCACGGCAGGATTTGACTGATCAACAATCTTGAAAAATTCCCGTGTAACCCACGCCTTCCTGTTTGGTCGCCACACAACTGGTAGACTTGTCTTGTCTGTGCCTCGCGTTGCACGGGAGTTTTCTGAAGCGGGGATTCCCGCGACATTGTTTATACGCACTTTTTCGCCTCATGCGAGGCATTTGAGCGCGAAATTTGAAATTCGCGTTATACTGAATCCGTGCATAACGGGGTCGCGTAAAATGGGGTGTTGGCGATTTCAATGATTTATTGGAACAAAATGCATCTACTTGTAGCTTTAAGCAGTTTTTACTTGTCATCATCATCATCGTCATTAACATGCCACTACAGGGCCAAGCCTTAAAAGATATGGAACTTAGACCCACGACGCTGCTTAAAGTGGCGTTGGCGTGCTTAGTGGTAGTGATGATAATGCCAGACTTATTCTTGTATTGACTTGAGAATTTTTTGTTTCAGGTGACATAACCTTTTTGAATTAGCATGTACAAATCATGAGATAGACTTTTGTAACTTAAGTAGTCCGATCATGATCGGCGTGGAAGATGTCTCGATGCATTCAAATGCGTAGGCGCATAGAAACGTATCTGAAATACATGCAATCGATTAGATTCTTCCTCCTCATCACGTGTATCAGTCTAACACTCTCCGTGATATGGATTCAGTTAGTAGAGAACGATAAGCCAAATTATATCAACGACACCTTGATACACGAAGTTATAAAAAATGTCGCTCGTGATTACAGATATGCAGAAGTATACAGAAAGCAGGACAAATTACCTAGCGGTATCAAATACATTCTACTCTGGACGCAATACGATTTTGCACCTTTCTACTATTTCGGAAAAGGTCAGAAAGCTTTTGTGGATAAGAATTGTCCGGTGATAAACTGCTACGTAACAACTGACAGGAATTATTTTAATGGTGATGTTACCAAATTTGATTTCATATTCTTCAATGGACGCAATATTGGTCCGTATACTGCATCAGATCTTCCCTCAAACCGATCATCACGTCAAAAGTACGTTTATTTCAATATGGAGTCAGCTGCTAACATACCAGTATGCAACGAGATTTTCGATGACTTTTTTAATGTAACAGCCACTTATAGACTTGATTCTGATATGCCTATTCCGTATATTCAAATAAAAAACTCTAAAGGGGAAGTTGTCGGACCAAAGCCGGAAATGGATTGGATAGAAGGCGGCGCAGTGGTTGATGAGGATCTGGCGATGAGACTGAAAAATAAAACCAAAGCAGTGGCATGGTTTGTTTCGAATTGCAAAAGTAGAAATAACCGTCGCGAATACGTCAATAACTTACAGAAGGCTTTAGCGAGATACAATTTGGGTGTCGATATATACGGCAAATGTGGACCACTTACGTGCCCAAGGAAACAGAAGAATTGCAGTACAATATTAGATAGGGATTACTTCTTTTACCTGTCGTTCGAGAATTCTTTTTCGGTAGATTATGTTACCGAGAAGCTTATAACGGCGATGCAGCATGATGTCGTACCGATTGTTTTTGGTGGTGCTGATTATTCTAGGTATGTAAAATATAAGTGAATTAATATTTTTGTCCGTTTTTTTAAAAGTACCTCTCAAATGTACAATTACGTGGAATGTTTTCTCTCATCTTCGTCTTATTCTGTCTTGCCACTTCAGTGGAGAGATGACAATTCGGTTCCTGATAACGGTGTTTTATGCAATAATAATAGTCACCTTATGGTATGGTACGTCAAGGTTTCCAAAAAAGATAAATAAAAATACCATAATTATAAAATTCTAAAATTGATATTCTGTATATGTTAGGATGTTTAAACATCAGAGTTCCGTTAAGATGCCCAAGAAAACCAAAAATTACTTTGCTATGTTTCCCTCGTAGTTCCACAGTTAAGGGTAGAAACTCGCCAATCCCGAGGCTGTGTAAGCTTTGAATAAGCTAAGTGCTACAGATATTTTTATTGGTTCATTCTCGAAATTTAGTAAATCTGTTAAGTTGGAATTAAAAGCACTTAAAAGTAATTAGTTTAAATATTTTTTGTTAAAAATTATTGTAAATTAGTCGCATGCTGGGTTTACCTATAATTAGTTTTACATTTTAACATGTTAATCGTAGATTTTGTTTTATATTTTATTCAATGAATTATCTGTAAAACTGTTGGTAGACAAAATAAAGAGAAAAAAATCGCTATCGCTGTTTAAAAAATAACCTAACTTAGTTGTATGATTTCTTTTTGATATTTTTTTTTTTTTTTTTTTATCAACTACAAGTTGGCCCTTGACTACTATCACACGTGATGTTAAGTGATGATGCAGTCTAAGATGAAAGCGGGCTAACTCGTTAGGAGTGGGACGAAAATCCACACCCCTTTCGGTTTCTACTCGACCATATATTATTAGTAGAGGTGTTTATAACCGAACTTTTCTACCATTAAACAGAATATTTATGATGTATTAGCTCTCTAAAGGATTGGCTGTAGACGTAAAAACACAAGAGATCAAACACGTATGCCTTTGGTTGGCGGTGCGCAATGTAACTGTAATATTAACTGGTACTTGTTTGTCTTATGCAATTTGTCATAGGTAATTCTTTGATCCATTAACATTAAAAGTAATCTTATTTATGGGCAATCCATGATGTAAACAAACCTCGTATGAAGAATAAATCATAGATAATTCGATATTGTTTTTTTGATTTTCAAGATTCTAGAGCATTTCTTCGTCATCGTCTCTATTTGACTTTTGTATATCGAATAGTAACAAATGCTTAACATCCCACAGGTTCCTTCCTCCGGGCTCGTACCTCAACGCTCGAGACACAACGCCCACCGAGTTGGCTGCCATCATTGACTACCTCATGAAGACACCCGCTAGGTACAGCAGGTTTTTCGGCTGGAAGTCTTACTACTCCTATCGTGATCCGTCCAGTACAGATAACATATGTGCAGTTTGCAAAGCGCTCAACGAAGCGTCGATGGAGAAGCCAAAGTATTACAAGCAATTCCGAAGTTGGTGGTTACCGAATTATGGTGACAGGTGTAGATGATATACAGAGAGACATTGCAACAGTTGCAATGATGTTAGCCTTTTGAATATAGATTTGCAAATAGAAAAAATTACTCCTAGAGGTTAAGACGCTGAAGCTTGAATTGGTTTATATATTTTATCTAGTCTTTAATCGATTGGTTTTAGAAAAGGATTTTAAACAGATTGATCGATTTTCGACTACGATATACCTAATTTATTGGAATTAGGTGTAAGATGTATTTTTTTATTTGTATTAGACAATACAGGAATTTATTCATACAAAATAATGTAAGAGATCTTGTTTGTTATATTTTTTATTTTATATTATTTATTGTTGTTTCTTATTGTACAATTTATTTCAGTGTAGATAGATAAATAGATACGTAAGAAGAAAGAGATAAGTATAATCATTTATTTAATTAAGCGTAATCTTTTTCTTCTATTCTACCTCTTTTTGATTTGTCCTGCATCTCGATGGCTTTTGTTTACTCTAAATAAGAAATAAGTCCATGTCGCAAATGTTTAATACAAAATAGATAGAATCATTTTATACCAAAATTATACAGATAAAGTAAAGATTATAAGATTATATAGTATATAAATCATCCTTTGGAAGGAAAAGAACTGTGTCTTCCATTATTATTCTCTTTAATATTGATATGAAGAGAGAATACAATGTGGATTTTAACAATTAATTTTAGTTGATGCATTATTGCACTTTAACTTAAATTATTCTATTGTTCATTATGATATTTAAGTTTCTTGTTTAATTTAAATGGCTAATCAATCAAACAAGAATATTCAAAACTGCATAGAGCGTATAATTAAGTATATAATACCGACGACTCAGCTTAAAATGCGTCGACTATATAATTTATTCCTCTGTTGACTGTAACTCTCCCAGTGTAACTTAGTCGCAACTCCGTTAATTAAGGTTGTCTGATATTTTAAGTTGGTGCTAATGACAATCGTGAACTCATAATTTCAATATAATAAGTTATTAAATCGAAGTACAGTGATAAAAATTGTATCTATTAAGACATTGTGCAATGTTACTTATATGATGTTTATAACGTACAAAAATATAAGAACAATATTATTATAAGAATTATAATAGATAATGTTTTAAGTACTTAACAATGACGAACGTTTATTATTTAAGTAAAATGTAAACATGTAAATAGCTGTTAATATAATGATAATCTGTTTATGTAAGCTTGTTTGGTATAGATGTCACAGTCATATTATTTGTAACCCAGAAAGCAAAAATACTAATTTTAACATGAAAAGAATGTATATGTTACGGGTAAGGTTGGAAGTTAGAATAAACTTAGGTTTACCCGGGTTAACTTAGTTAATCCAATATTTGGATATAAACCTAGGTGAGCTAGTAAATGATTGGGTGAATCCTGAATTAAAACTTATTTTCCTTATTATTTGGACATTACACAAAAGCCTTTGGTAATACTTAGTAAACCCGGTAAACTTAAGTTTATTCTAACTTCCAACCTTAAGATAATATATCTTACCAATCAATAATTAAATTTTTCGAAATATCAAAATACAGTTTATTTGTCGTCATGCGGTCAAATGAATGTTGGGACTTTTTTTCTGTTGGAACAGTGTGAATATGCCATTAAAAATAAATGTCTCCAGAAAATAACAAAAAAACGTAGGTTTGTAAAAGTGTTGTTACGGACTGTAACTAAGATAATATATATTTATACAATTAAATTAAGTATTATAGTATTGGCACAAAAGCTTATTTGTAAGTAGAATAAGTTTTAAAATCGGAACTAAATATTAATTTGCAGAGGCTTTTCAGAAATTTGTCACGAACCATCTATCCTTAATGGTTCGTCGTATTGGTTTCTTGGTATTCTCAGTGTCCAAACTACAAATTTGCAGCATGCTAACTAAACTGAAAACTAAAAACCCTCTCTCTACTAAAGACTTAATAACCCAGGAACATTCAAGAGGTTTTTTGCGGAGAATTACAAAATGAACCAATTATTCACTATCCGCACTTAAATTACACCAAAAATAAAACCAAATAATATTTTATGTATAATCAATTTTTCTATGTTTTTTAATTATTTATTGTTACAATGTTGGATTCTGCCTGATCAGGAAAATAAAAAACCTGGGATAGGGGCGCTACAAGTGCTTTTTTTGCAATTTATACGGAACTCTCGGTGTGCGAGTTCGATTCGCACTTGGTCAGTTTTTTCTGTGTTTCTACAACATGGCGAGGTGTTTTATTTTCCTGGTCTGGGTATATAAATCCTTGTATGCTTACTTTTTAGTACAAATAATAATAAAGTGTTTTAACTTATTATTTATTTTTATATAAAATGTTATAATAAAATTTTTGAAAAGTATAATTTAATTCTTTAAAAATATATGCCACGTATAAAACGTTCTTATACACAGATCCGGCTAATAATTTAGTCGTTCGTTTTCCTTGTGTTCACAATATGTCTATGATTTTATTAGGTATATGATGCATAATCGCAGTATAGAACGGGAAAACTTTATTTTTCGTGTCTAATTATTCATTATTTAATCACAAGGTAGCGCTACCTATTAACACTACAATATCATATAGCAAAAAATCAGTACTATGTAGCATTGATATTTTGTAACTGTTTCAAAGAACGCGGAACACAGAAATCAGAACGCCAAAATTCTTTTCCTGCACGGTCTCTTAATAGCAGGGTGCCCTAGAGGATTTTTGGAAATACTCGTTCGTGGTGGATGAATTTAAGGGAGTATTTTGTTGGATACCTCCACCAAGTATGAGTCCTTTATAATGGGAGGGATGTTAAAGGAAATCCGGTAAAAATATTAAAAGAAATGCGTAACGCCCGACAGAAGTGATAGCTTAAACGGCTAGCGCCATGGGTTAAAGTGAGAGAAAAGGAGCTTGCCTACCGCTTCCGTTTCTGTTGCGTGAGACAAAAGGGAAGCCAGACAGACTGGTGCGAAAACGCATAAGGGTAAACCGCATATTTACTCTCCCATAAAAAGCTATCTCTTCAAAATGTCGATCATCAGAAAGATTCTACCAGCGCGTCAGACTAGTTGCTAGTTACTAGTTGAAAGTGTGCATTTCGTGTTTTTAGATAATCGAGCTTCAAAAATAAAAATTCTTTTTGTAGATTATAAATCGATGAACTTACGAAAAAGCATGACATCATTGTCACGTTCCACGGCGCAAGCGAGAGCGCGGAAAAGGCAACAAAGAGGCATGATCGGCCTCAGCATTCGGCTTGTGCCCTTTGAATGTTATCATATAAAATTATCGTCCGTAAAGCGAATTTAACTTTTTTTACATCATAGATTGTATTTACAGATCATGATTGCGTTAACAGATCTTGTAACAAAATCTCGTAGCTAATAATAATCGTACCTGAGTTCTGTTGTATGTTTTGCCTTAACTACTTAATCATAAATCTTTATATAGGATGTCCCGTATATAAAGGATCGAATGAATTAAATATGGATTGAGTGATTTAATTATTTAAGTCGTTAAGATCGTTAATACTACACTCGATTGAAAAGCAAAGCTGTGCCGGTCTTCTTCTCTCGGTTCCTTTAGGGATCGGATGCGGGCCTCGAGTTGACACGGGTCAGGGGCTTGGGGACGAACTTGTCTCCTCCGGTAAATATTCCAGCTCCTTTCTTGACTGAAGCTATTCAGCCTATGGGTTCATGTTGAAAGCCGTATTCGGGAACATCTTGTCCGGAATAGCTCCGCGTGGAACGTAAGTCATCACTATCCTACTGCAGGGCGGTGTCTTGTCCGGTTAACTTGCCTCGCGCGGTCTGCGATGAAAGTGTATTATTGCATTTTTGCTGAATGCTTTAAATTCTCGTTGTCTGTCTGACTGTTTTTATGTACTATTTATGTTCCCTTACAATTCCCAAACAACTTGGATGATCCCCGATATGATAAAATATCCTTACAGGAAATAGACTGAGGAGTAATCTTTGCGACTTTCGGTTGACCAGGGCAACTGGAAGTGGGTGTAAATTGCGAAAAACACCCTAACTGTGCACAATTTTACACAATTAACATAAAATTGTATAGAATATGCACTTCCGGTTCAAATTTTCAAACTGAAAAATGCCAAAAAAGCAAAGTAAAGTATTGGGATTGATATTTAAGAAAAATATAACATTGGGTTCAATATCGAGCGTAGCAGAAATGCCACAACAACATTGAAAGCGTCAGAGTGAAAAGCATAGTTATTCATTTATTTAGAGCCTAATCAGAAAAATAAAAAAACGTAGATTGAGGGCACCACAAATACTTTTAACAGTCTGTGTATAGTGTGCTATTTTATGAATTTAGTTCTGTTTCCCCAACATGGTGAGGTTTTTTATTTTTCTAGTCGGACAAATAATGGCTTTTTCGAAACTTTAACGAGTTTGGAATCTAAGGGGGTATAACTGCTGGATACAGCTAGCAAAAATATTGATATTTGCGTATCATTACGTATGATACGATCGAGTAATAATAAAATAACCTCTATTCGCCTTATATTGTTGTTATATTTCTAAGTGTTTGTGATGTAAACCTATGAAAAACCATAAAAGTTTTGAGTGTTTTTTAATTGTTTTATTTATATTTTTTCTTTTTTTCTCTGATATTTTTCTTTTTCCATGAGTACGAGCAAGACACTTTTAAACATTTGAACTATTGAATAAAGCTATGGCTGAAATTTGGATCTTTGACAAAGACAAAGAAATTCACTTTGCAATTGTATTTATAGTCAGTCAATGTAATATGGATAACAACTAGCAACTAGTACTTTGCAAAGCATTGTCGCAGAATGCTTCAATAGGTGTAGAGTTTGGCTACGAAGTTAAAGACTGAATCGTATATAATAAAGTTTTAAATGCATGAGTCAAAAAATGAAAATATATAAAAGCGTAATTGCAGCCGCCACCACCTCCACTACCACTGCCATCGTCATTGCAATTGCAATCGCTATGGACATCATCGTAGTCGTCATCGTTGCAGTTGTCGTCGCCATTGTCACCATCATCAATATCATCATCGTAGTTGTCATATCATTGGAATTCTACACAATTCCTTTGGAAAAGTGTGCATTTGTAAATAACATTTTATACATTTACTAAATGGGTTCTGAATGTTATTCATTTTCTCTAACATATGGTATAAGATTCCACTGCACGAATAATTATTTTTTTCAAAATCAAAAATAAAATACTTTGTTTTTCAATCAATTTTTACGATCACCTCTCTCGATTTCATTGTCAAATTAATATTTCTCGGTTATCAGAAAGAATGCGCGCATACACTATAAATGTCTGACTCTCTCAAGTTTTTCTCTCATTAAAATAAAAAACTTAACTTAGAAGTGAAACTAACTAACTAACTTATCAACATTCAAGTTTTAGAAAAAAATTGATACCTAATTACATTTAGTGTATTGAAAAACACAATCAAAAACAAATAGGTTCCCTGAAATTTTAAGTCCCTTGGAATCCCCTTGATTTTGCTCTCACTTCAATATAACAAGTGTATATATATGTGTTAGATATATATATATATATATATATATATATATATATATATATATATATATATTTATCACTATTACTAATCTGTGCATGAATTTAACTAATTTTTTTCCAACCCCGATAAAGAAGTTTCATTCATGTGACAGTCATTAATATTTAAATCAATTAAAACTTAGGTCCCTTTGTACCTTTTCATATACTATATCACTATTACTATCGGGAAAGAATCAAGACCAATAAACTTCATTAAAAAAAAATTAAAATCATGTCAGACTAAATTGAAATTGCTAAGTTTGAAATGTAAATGCTATAATTTTTTTTCCTTTTAATAAATGTGAAGCTTCTTCAAAATTATCAATGTGTGTTATGGAGGACATCTAAATCTTAAGTAGTCTTATTTTTATTTACTCCCAAACATGTCTCCATATATGATTCGTAGACGCATTAAATTATATCTGAAACAAGAGGATGCGATTCGATACTTACTTCTCATCGCGTGTTTTGGGTTAACGTACTTCTCTATTTTGTATATTCAATCGTTTACAACATTATTTGGAGTACAGTTTTTGAGATCATCCTTCGAATATAAGTTATTTAGACAAAAATATAGTAAATTTTTGAAGGATCAAGACGATGAAAGGTATATGTTCGTTTGTGTAACAAAATATAGTGTATTTTTGTAATGATTAGTTGAGGCGGTTACGTCCATAGTATCTACTGTATGCGTAATATTTATTAAATCTATATTATTTAGATTTAAATATTTCATAATTTTTTCATCCAGAATATTATTCAAAGTGAATAAATAGTATACCTTACTAATGAACTAACTAAAAATGGCCATGTGGTTAGTTTATACGCGGTAGAAGTGGGTGCGAGAGGTATACCAGCGAAGTCTCTCTAAGTATAACCTGCTAAAAGACCTTGGCCTTACTAGAAGTGCAGTAAGCGCCATATTGTCCAAAGCTGCTCTAGTTGGGTCCTTCCGAACATGGCTGGGCAGGGAGAATAACTTGAACAGAGGATGTGAGTGTTGACGCGCGTCACTAAGGGTACCATTAAACCTACACCCGTGTCACAAGTCTCGGGCTCTGTTCGGAGTTTTTCTCTCAGCCACGCGATGGACCCGGTACCCGCACGGTGAATCCATGGAAAGCTAAGATATTCGTCTCATAATATAAAATAAAATACATCGAATGCCCTTTCATTAAAGGACCCCTTAGTATTTCATAAGTTATCAAGCAGGATTGTTATTTTTGTAGCAGTAGTTTAATTATATAAATTTATATTTGGTATATAAAAATTCATTGAGCTATTTTGATTATAGACAAAAACCTGTGTCCCGTAGTAGATACTTAATGAACGAATGAAATGAATGAAATATTCTTTATTGTACATCAAATAAAAAACAATAAAGACAAAATAATTTAAAAACCAATGTACCGCTTATGAGCAATCTTCCAGACGACCAATTAAATAAATAAATATTAAATATAAATATTATAGGACAATTACACTCATCGCTATATAGCCCCAAAGTAAGCGTGAGTAGCTTGTGTTATGGGTACTATAATAACTGATGAATATTTTTATATATATCATACATAAATACTTATAATATATAGATAAACACCCAGACACGACAACATCCATGCTCATCACACAAACATTTTCCAGAGATGGAAATCGAGCCCACAGCCTAGGACGCAGAAGTAGGGTCACTACCCACTGCGCCACTCGGCCGTCAACTTATATAAAAGAGAAAAGTGCATACATTGGAGTAGGTTTATATTGGTACATAGCATCACGCCTCAATCCCTTCCACTTTTTACGATCCTTGTATATCTCTTGCATATCTCATACAAGTAGGTACGTCGGTTTAGGATACTCTTGACCTGTCTTGGCAATTTCTTTATGATTCCAGAAGTGTGGAAATGCCTCTTCGCGCTCACAGTGTCTCAAGTGATGTCAAATTTGTACTCTTCTGGAAAAAACATTATTTTACTTTCTTCTACTATACTGTGAATTATCAGAGAGCATTTGTGGATAGAAACTGCTCGGTGGTGAATTGCTACTTTACGGATGACGTAAATTACTTCAACGGCGATGTAACTAAATTCGATTTTATAGTATTCAATGGACCATTTGTTTCATTAGACGATCTACCGCTTAACCGTTCAATACATCAAAAGTATATCTTCATGATCATAGAGCCTTCTGTTAATTATCCTGTTTGCGATGACTTGTTTGATGATTTCTATAATGCTACACCCACTTATAGACTTGATTCCGACATTCCTATTCCATATATAGAAGTTAGAAACATTAAAGGCGAAGTAGTAGGACCAAAGATAGAAATGGATTGGATTGAAGGCGGTGTTATAGAAGACAAGAATTTTGCGATGAGATTGAAAAACAAAACCAAGGCAGTGGCTTGGTTTGTTTCGCATTGTATTGTAAGAAGTGAGCGCCACAATTATGTCGATAAACTGCAAAAAGCCTTAAATACTTTCAATTTGAATATAGATATATACGGTGAATGCGGACCGCTGAAGTGCCCAAAGAGCAATAGCATAATTTGTAACAATGTTTTAAAACGGGACTATTTCTTCTATCTCTCATTTGAGAATTCTTTTGCGGAAGATTATGTTACGGAAAAGCTCGCAAGAGCGTTGCAACATGATGTTGTGCCGATAGTTTTTGGCGGTGCAAATTATTCCAGGTATGGAAAAATAAATAATATTTCATCTCACTTGCGCGGAAAAGTTGCGTTTTGCTTGGCCAAATCAGTAAGTTAAAGCCGTTTTAGATGTCTAGACAGGCAGGTTATCTTTTAAAAATTAGGAAGTTAGAACTGAGAATGTTCCTTAAAGTATTTGCTTTGCTGGGAGATCAAATCTTAGAATCTTTCGGTTGCTAAGAATAAATTTTGTTGTCTAGCACAACAAATAACTATTCTCTTGTTATCACAGCATATGTTTTGTTTTTCTCAGATTCCTTCCCCCGGGATCGTACCTCAATGCTAGACACACCACACCTATCCAGTTGGCTGCTACCATCGTCGACCTTATGAGGTCTTATGAAAAGTACAGCAGATTTTTCTCTTGGAAAACTCATTACTCCTTTCGTCAAAGGACCGGTGATGACAATATATGTGCGATTTGTAAAGCTCTTAATGAGAAATCCATGGAAGAACCAAAGTGTTACAAAAGTTTTCGAAAGTGGTGGTTACTGGATTCTTTTGACATGTGTGACAACGATTATTAAAGAAGCACATGTAATTTATAGTAAATTTTAAGTCTTGTTTCTTGTGTATTCTGTGGTCAATCTATGAAATATTGACAACTCTGTACAACAAACACTATAAGAATATATTAATTGATAAGCAATTAAATAAAAATAGAACCGACTCAAAACGCACTAAAAAGTAAAAAATAACTGTGTCATTTAGTTGCTTTAATTTACTTAAGCATATCTATGAAGTCGGTGCCAGCCAATGTTTCTACTTTAAGGAAATTACCTAGCCAAGTTTAAGGAACATTTATTTTACGTAGCAAAGCAGTTTGTGGGTTCTAGGTAACGTCCTTAACGTCCAAATTTTATCCATCATAACATGCTCATGGACCAGCATAGGCCAGACCTCGCTAAAATTTGGATATGAAGCAATCAATAATAGAAGTAAAGTTAATCAATAGAACAACTCTTTCAGCTCGTTCAGTAAAGTTTTAATTATGCTAACATGGGTAAATTATTCTACCTTTTATTACTGTTCTTGTCATTTGTTTTTGTCGTTTCTGTGGCTCAACTATAGACCATCACTGCTTTTCATCAATCATAATTTTAGCAGTGTGCAAGCCTATGCATCATAAAAAAGTAATCTGTTACTTTATGTTGACAGAAGATTGTCAGTAAAGATAATGTTTATATAGTTATGGTTTATTATACCGTAAAATTAAATGGAGACGTATTAAATAATTATATTGAAAGTAACAAGCTGATTTGATACTCAAGTTTAGTTCAAAACTGATTATTTTGTTTTGGTAGGTTTAATTTATGGAATACCCGAAGTCAATTCATGCTGGTGCCGTTATGAATATCGTCTAATGAAGGATTTTCTAGGATGTCACGTAACAAATATACTAGTAAACAAATCAAAATACGCTGTTCGAGTTATGAGAAAACGATTGGATTACTTTGTCTAATAGCGTGTGTCAGTCTAATGTATTCTGTATTGTTTGTGCAAGTCACCAATCTTTCAACACAATTTCCAATTTTTCAACACAAGTTTGTACCTATTTGTTATAAGTATTATATTGTCAGAATTGATTTTTACAACACCGCGTCTATCTGTTTGTTCACGACAAATTCGAAGATTACTGAACGGATATAGCATATTGCATATTTGTAAATGCCTCCTGCAAATGGAGGTCCATTGGATGATAGTCATACTTATAAAATGAACATGGCTGGTTTAATTTTTACATTATTATAAAAACAAAAAACTCGACTGCATAGAAGTTATGAACTGAAGAGAGAAAAACAAGGATCACTATATCTTTATAAAATTCTAAATACTTTATGGGGATTTCATAACTTCTATGCAGTAGGGTGTTTGTTTTTATAATAATAATTTTATTTGAGACTTTTGTATGTTGTTTATGGTATAGAAATGACTCGGTACACTTTATGCCATTTTTTGTTAAAACGGCAATATAAACATGACATGATATTTATATTTTTGAATACATAAATTTGATACCCATATTGCTAAAATAGAAGAAAGATCACCTCATCACACACCCCCCTTTTTTCCCCCATTCACAGCCGCCGTTTTGAAAATTTATGTAGCCTGTCACTACCACAATTTTTACAAATTCAACGACACCTCACATGTCAAAATCCGTTCAGTCGTTAAGGCTGTAGCGCGTGCCGAAGAAATGGACATACATACATACATACGCTCGAAAAACATAACCCTCCTTCTGACGCAGTCGGGTAAAAACAACATTCAGTGATGTTGGGATACCCGTGTGTCTCATCTCCTTGTAGGAGAGGGGATATTGAACGGAGACCCACTACGCTGCTCCTAGGTTGGCGAGCTAAGGATGACAATGTAAACATTGTCATCCTCATTCATTGACAATCATTATCGGATGGTAATGATTGTCTTGGACCGATAGCATGACGTGTTCTTCGAGGCACGGGGGTACACCACCACCTTTCCGACCCCGGGCATTTACTGAAAATTTCTTAGACGATAGAAAAACTCTGAACTATTCCACGAACAGACCGATATTCGAATCCAGAACCTCTTGTTCAAAGCCACACCATACTAACGAGCCAGTCTGCCTCAGAGAGCGTATAAATATCGTAACCGATTACAGATATGTTGATATACAGAAGAAGAAAGAAGATAATCTTAAATACATTCTTCTCTGGACTATTGGTTATAGATATAATTCGCCTTTTCACTTGTTTGAAGAAGGCCAAAAATCATTCGTGGATCGGAACTGTACGGTGAAAAACTGCTATATTACAGCAAACAGAAATTATTTAAACGGCGATGTTACAGAGTTCGATTATATTTTCTTCAATGGACGCTTTATGGACCGGTTTACCAAAGCAGATATTCCTTGGAACCGCTCAAGTCATCAATATTATGTATATTTTAATTTAGAGTCATCTCACAACAAACCTACTTGCAATTCCATGTACGACAATTTTTTTAACTTAACTTCCACGTATAGACTTGACTCCGACATACCCTTTCCATATATTCAAGTCAAGAACATCAAAGGTGAAGTTGTTGGTCCAAATATTGAAATGAATTGGATTAAAGGAGGAGTCGTGGATAAGGATTTGGCGATAAAGTTAAAAAACAAAACCAAAGCAGTGGCGTGGTTTGTTTCTCGTTGTCAAAGTGAGAACAGTCGTGAAATTTACGTGAACAACTTGCAGGAGGCTTTGAAAATATACAATTTGAGTGTAGACATATACGGCGAATGTGGACCTTTCAAGTGTCCGAGGATTGATGAGAAATATTGTGCTACAATGTTGAGTACAGATTATTACTTTTACCTAACATTCGAGAACTCTTTTGCGGTAGATTATGTTACTGAGAAGATTTTAAGAGCAATGCAGCATGATGTAGTTCCGATTGTGTACGGCGGAGCAAATTATTCTAGGTAAGTAAGGATAAGTAAATAATACATACATATATATGTCGAAAGTGGGTCAGACATAGTGAATAAAATAATAGGGTAATCCTTTGTATTTAGAGTAATTATAACTAAACCACAAATAGATAACTGAAAGAATAATTAACAGCAACTTAATTAACTGTGAATAACTACTGGCAAATTATGGTATTGCAATGATACATAACGTCTCGTGTTAATTAATGTAACCCCAAGACACTGCGACTCAAGCTGAGAATAATAATTAATTCGTTTGCACAAATTAATTATCCGAGTTGTCTAGGTTAAGCGATAAGCAAAGTACAACGTCTGCACCGCGCCACGCCAGAGCCTAGACTGCCCACCAGTTGTAGACCCGCTCCTTTTACACAACTTAGAATGACTCAAGTAGTGGGGTGAGTGGGGGTATCGAACGATGCGCAGCCGCAAAAGGGCGTAGCTGGTGCACATGCAGTTCACAGACTTCTTTCTAGTCGCGTACGATGACGCAGGCGCTGTCATATACATAACATCACGCCTCGTTCCCGCAGTGGTAGGCGAAGACAACATCCTTCCACTTGCTACGATCCTTGCATACTTTTCTTAGCTTCTTCTACTCTCATTTATATCCCTTTTATAAAATTCCGTCGATTTACTGTAGTTTTGACCGGGCCATTATTAATAAAGCCAATGCATTTGGCAGAAACATTCCCCTCAGCCTTTTCCAACAACATTTCCATTTACACTCGCTTTATACATCTCTTTTGTTAATCTCTCTTCATGAACAAAACATCTAAGTAAATAATAAAATAATTAATACACGCGTTTTGTTTTCAATAATTTGTTTAACAAAAATATTATTTAGAATAATGTAATAAGAGAACACTATGATATAAAAGAAGATGTAGTGCCTAAAATCGAGAATGGTATGCCCAGATGGTTTGGACATAGAGAAAAATTGATAGAGAGAATATATAAAAGGAAACTTAGAAAGAGATTTATAAGGTAAAAGTGAATAGGAATGTTGAAAGGGAAAAACCAAGGCGAACATTCCTGGACTAAATCTAGGACATCCTAATAAAATGCCAGGTGAAGTGTATCCTAAATTAATGAAGTTGTATGAAAGGTTTAATGAAATGGAAAGAAGTGAGAGTATGAATGCACAGCTCGGTCAACCAGGTACTAGTACTACTGCTACTACTATAGATAAATCCAAGAACTAAAAACCTCATCTAAGTACAATTTTATTAAATATGTTCTCCCACTCACCAGATCAAAAAGTTACATATACAAGACTAGAGGACGCCTTCGGTTTTTCATCCGCGTAGTTCTCGTTCCTTCGGGAATTTTGGGATCAAATGTAGTCTATGTATTATTTTGATGTATGAGCAATATTACTGTAAAGTTTCATCAAAATCCGTTCAGTAATTTTTGTGTGAAAGTGCAACAAACATACCCGTACTTATCATACAACAAACATATCTACATCTTTAAAAACATTTGCGTTTATAATATTAGTAGGATCAGTTCGTTTAAATAGTTTGTAACTTACAGGTTTCTACCTCCGGGATCTTACCTCAATGCTCGAGAAATCACACCCACGGAGTTGGCAGCCACTATTGCAGATCACATGAAGTCATACGAGAAGTACAGCAAGTTCTTCGTCTGGAAGTCCCATTATACGTATCACGATCCCGTCAACATCGATAATGTGTGCGCCGTGTGTGAAGCCCTTAATGATAAGTCCATGAAACCAAAGCAATACAAATACTTTCGTCATTGGTGGCAGCCAAATTATTTCAAAATGTGTAATCTGGTGCACGCTCCATCCTATTGATGGAAAAATCCTGGAAATAAATGTTATAAATATTTTAAACAGTATCAAAGTTGTTTAGAATAAAACCTTCATGACGGTATACAAGTTTTTTTCACGGCCTCCGTAGCGCAGCGGTATTCGCGGTGGATTTTTAAGACGGAGTAAGAGTCCTAGGTTCGATTTCCGGCGGAGCAAATTTTTCTTAATTTGTATTGGTCTGGCTGGTGGGAGGCTTTCGCCGTGGCTAGTTACCACCCTATCTATTCTACCGAAATGCTAAATCAACGCATCGTACCCGTTTTCGTGTGGAAACCGAAAGGGATGAGGATCTTTATCTTAGTCGTAACAAGTTAGCGCTTCCATCTTAGATTACATTACCACTTACCATCTGACGTGATTGCAGCCAATTGCGAATTTGTAGTAAATAAAAAAAACCCGTACACTTCTCAGTTGTTGGACCCGGATTTTAATCAGATGTACCGTCATTGAACTCTGACTGTCTGTTTGTTCCGAATAATCTCAAGAACTGCTGGTCGGCTTGTAAAAATTCTTTTTGTTTATGTTAGCCAGACGCACGACAAGTAACATAGACTAATTTTTACCCTGATATTCCTACGGCAACGGAAACGGCGGGTGTTTGCTAGTCTACTGTATAAAAATAAAAAGGTTAAGAAAAAAAAAAAATTAATAAAAAACTTAAACCGACTTCAAAACCCACTGAAAAGTATAAAATAAATGCGTCATTTACTTACTTTAATTTACTTAACCATATTTATAAACTCGGTGTCATCCAAGTTTAAGGAAAGTTTATTCAACAAAGCAGCAAATAACTTTGTGTGAATTAGGTATCATCTTTAAAGTAGAAAGCTTACGCCGGCACCGACTTCATATATATGGCTAAGTAAATTAAAGTAAGTAAATGACGCATTTATTTTATACTTTTCAGTGGGTTTTGAAGTCGGTTTAATTTTTTATTAAATTTTTTTTTATAAACTTTTTAGTGGTTTATCAACAACGCACATACGTAGAACTTCGTTCTAAACTATGAGTGGAATCGGTATTCGCCAGCCACTTATAAACTACCGACATCATTATCAGATTCAGACAACATGATGAGTAGCGGACCATTCTGGAAGGGCCCTTTCTGCCCTTTCTAATAAAAAAAGAATTTTCAAAATCGGACTATTCTGTGAAAAGTTATGCGTGGTCATGCATAAAAATCCCTATCTCAAAAAGTATTGAACCGATTTTGATGAAACTTACAGTGTGCCCTAGGTTGAACAATACCTAGTAGAACAAAAAAGAATTGCTTAAATCGGACTTGTAATTCCGTAGACGTGCGAACATAAATACATATATACATATATGCATACATACATACATACATACACTTATGAAATTCCTCACATTTGTTCAGACGCTGATATAGACTAACATATGCGAAAACTGGGCTGATCTGGAAATATTACATACACACGGGTCGAATTGATAACCTCCTTTTTTGAAGTCAGTTAAAAATATCAAAATAATTCTTATTTAAGGAAATTTATTGTTCTCAATCAGTCAGAATAATTGAATAAGCAACAGTTTTCTTGTAAAAATATATTTATTCTCATCACGTTGTCGGTTTACCATGTGTTGTCACTGTTTTCACATTTTCCATTTCCAACATTTCCACATTTAAATTGTGTTGAAATATGGCATGATTGTTGTATGAATTTAAAATGATCTTGCTAAATAGAAATAATTGTTTTACTTTTTAACCGACGAAAAAAACGGAGGAGGTTCGTTCTTTTTTATGTATGACCACGCATAACTTTTTACAGAGTCATCCGATATTGATAATTATTTTTTTATTAGAAAGGGCACACTTCCAAAATGGTCCCATAGTCATTAGGATCTGATCATGATATCCTAGGAAAATCGAAGCAACTCTTCAAATTGTATAGGCACACTTGCAGCGATTTCGGTTTTTGTGTAAATGTCGGCAGCTTTTTGGCTACAAGGGCCGTATAATGTACTACAATAGTAGTACGAGTAGGTTACGTGTCGATAAATCACTAAAAACTAAGAAATTCAATTTAAGAAAATTCAATTTAAGAAGATAAATCACTAAAAACTAAGAAAAACATTTTAGCAAAATAATTAAACCGACTCAAAACGCACTAAAGAGTAAAAAATAACTGCGTCATTTAGTTGCTTTAATTTACTTAAGCATATCTATGAAGTCGGTGCCAGCCAAGGTTTCTACTTTAAGGGCGTTACCTAGAACCCATAAACTGCTTTATTGCGTTCTTCATATATATGCTTAAGTAAATTAAAGCAACTAAATGACACAATTATTTTTTACTTTTTAGTGCGTTTTGAGTCGGTTCTATTTTTTGTTAAAAAATTTTATGTTGATATTTTAATCGAATTGACACTTCACAAAAGTCCGATAGCAGACCGATGGTAACACCAGGCACTATATAGCACTATACAGCGTGTGTCGAAACAGAGAAACTTTTCTAATTAACTTAGTTGGAAGTTTTTTCGCTAACGACGTCCGCACCGGAATGGCTTTTGTAGTTCCTTGTCTTAGTTCAGACACGTTTGCTACTTGTTAAACTCATCTGAGGTTATATAACTATTTGTGGAACACATTCTAGGGAAGTGGTAAGTTTGAGCGAAGGAATTATCTACACAATACATACACATACTGCAGTAATAAATCATGTAAGGATTTTTAATAAGTTTTGCTAAGCAGGACTTGGATCGTCCCCCATAAAAGAAATGCCCTATAGTGACCACGCTGGGCAGGCGGGTTGGTCACCGCAGGACTAGACTATTTGTACCCGTGTCACTGCTGCCTGACACTGGCCTCATTTTATAGCCTAGCCTATTCAGGATGGTTATACCGCCATTCATCGGTCGCCAGAGCCTCGTCGGTCCATCTGCAGGGTGCACCGCGAGCAGGAGAGGTTGACATTTGGAGAGGCTGACTGGTACTAGCCTCCCCCTTACACCCCTGCAGGACTGTTTTTTACGGTACTAACAGAATTTTAAATTGATGTTATTATACTAAAGCCAAACTCGAATGAGAATGCTTGTCAATAAACAAATTAAAAATGAAGGTAGAAATCACTCGTCATTTTACATCTATTTTTTTTAATTAACTAGTTAATGACGAATTTATGACAATAAATTAGATTAGTAACTTAATTAATATATTCAATATATTTTAAATAAGATTTTTAAAATAACAAAACGTAATTTTAAATTTATTTGGCATGTAATGTGTTACATTTTCTACCTTCATTTTAAATTTGTTTGTTGACAAGCATTCTCAATCGAGTTTGGCTTTAGTATAGTCCAGTACATAGGAGCACGTCAGTACATATATACATAAAATCACGATAGATTCCCATAGAGATAGATAGAAACTACATCCTTCCATTTTCCACGGTTCTTGCATACTACCTTAGCTTCTTCCACTCTTATTAATTCTTTCATACAAGTTCGTTTGGTTACTCTTGACCTGGTCATATTTTGAAATTCATTCTGAATTTGGTCCTCATTTCGGCAGACCTTTCCCTTCCAACATTTGCATTCATCCTTACCTTGCGCATAAGTACCGAAAACTATTCCACCTTTTCTATGCGATCTTTACGTTGGTAAGTAAATTTATATATTAATGTAGCCAGGAGGCAACCTAACCAGTCTTAGTGCAAATACGTTTGCTATTTGATAATTAAAGTTAATAAAAAATCTTGAACACATTAAATAAAATAAAAGCTGAGAGTGAACAAAGTGAGGAAGAGAGAAGGCTTTGGGGTTTTAGTGAAACGGCAGATGCTTGACGATTACATTTATTGTTATGAATTAATGGACGACTTAACATTAAAGTGCCACGTAAAGACAAAGACACGTGACACGCGATAACTGATTGACATAACTATTTGTCATTAGACATTTACTTATACTTTGACGACCTCCGTGGCGCAGTGGTATGCTCGGTGGATTTATAAGACGGAGGTCCTGGGTTCGATTCCCAGCGGGGCAAATTGAGATTTTTCTTCATTTGTCTTGGTCTGGCTGGTGGGAGGCTTTCGCCGTGGCTAGTTACCACCCTACCGACAAAGACGTATCGCCAAGCGATTTAGCGTTCCTTTACAATGTCGTGTAGAAACCGAAAGGAGTGTGGATTTTCGTCCCACTCCTAACAAGTTAGCCCGCTTCCATCTTAGACTGCATCATCACTTAACATCAGGTGTGATAGCAGTCAAGGGCCAACTTGTAGTCGATAAAGGAAAAAAACACATATAGTATTATATTGTATTCAATGTAACAACAATACATAATATTATATAACAATTAAACTTTCGTCTAATACACTAATGTACAAATTAGTGTAATAGACGGATAAGTCAATGGCTACATAAAATACCATTGCGGTATCGCAAAAAAACAAAAAAACTTGCACAGAGTATGCAACGAATACATCCTAAAACCATGTTTTCATCAACCTGAAAGCTTAGCTTGCAGCTGTTAAGTCTCTTGTGCCTGTAATTACACCGAATACCTTTATATTTGCAGGCACTACGGGGGAAAATGTGGTCCACGAAAGGAAATAACTGAATAATTTTTGTGTGACAGAGGATTGCTGATTCAGGAACTCGTGTGGTGCCTATCTTTCTTGTGTGCATAGCCTTGTAGTAGACCGGCGCATCACAGAGGCACTTGCTAAGGCTGTAATTGAATGAGGGGTGCCCGGGGCGCGGCGTGCGGAAGCCTCCGCAAATCTACTTACATCCTCTTTGTATTGACTATCGCGGGACCGGAAGCTAGGAAACCTTTAACATGGTATACGAGAAATATAATATGCTTAAACGAGTAAGCTCATACATTTATTAGCGACGCTTGCAACATCATTTACGAGTAAAATCGGTGGACCGTCTTCTTCTTCCTTGCTTTATCCTGGGGTTTTCCCCGTTTTTCGACATAATCTATCCCGTTTTGCCCGGTCTTGGGCGTGTTCACAAAAGAAAACTGTACGTGATAATTTTTTAAGAAGATAGAATACGAATTAAGGATAAATAATACACACAATCTTATTTTTGTATTCTAAAGAGGAACAATACATAATTCATTTTTATTTTTTTTTATAATGTACGAGTATAACATTTCAAGCGCTTGTTGCTTGGATTTAATTTTCTAATAGTGCCACCTCCGTTTGAATCTGTTGAAAGTATCGGTTATGCGCCCGGGGGCCCGCGTAATGACATCACAACGCGATAGGCACTCCCGCTCGCATCGGGAGATTTTTATCGAAAATGTTATACCCACAGCGGATTTTATAGCTATCGATAGCTTGCGATAAAACGCTTTAGTGTAGCTGTGTGTCGGGGCTGAGTACAGCGAAATGTGTGTATCGCTAACTATATTGTGCTTACATGTTACAGGTATTTTAAAGTTACTAAGCACTGTATATTTATTACTGTTATATTATTTACTGCCTATTTTAGTGTCTAATTAATTTAACAGCCCACTATAGTGCTAAGGCGTCATTTTAAAAAAAACAAGACAAGCAGACGTCAAAGACTCCATCCGCGAGAATTCCGTTTTGTAATATTTCGACAAAAAGTAGCCAATCTCCTTTCTCTACTCTCTCTATTGACCAGAGACTACTTTTGTAGCAAATTTTGTTGAAATTGGTTCAGTAGTTTAGGTGATTGAGTAATAAACAGACAGCGATTATAATTTTATTTATTTTTATTTTATTTTGGCAAAAACAGTCATTACAAATAAAAAGTTTTACATTAAAGAAAAAATACATGTGTAACAATAGACAATACATGGCCGAAAATTTGTACATAAAAAAAGAAAAAGATATGTTATTTATGTGATAACAGCATTAATAAGATAATATTAGTAAGAAATAATATAATATTAGCAAGAAAGAAAAAAAAAGAAAAGAAAACAACGATAACGTGTATATTTATACAATGTTTTCGTACCAATATGTTAAGAAACAACTAAAGGTATTTCTTCAAACATTTTTTTTTAATATTACTTAATGAGGTGGAGCATAAGTCAATATCAAAAAATTCATCATTATAAAGTTTCATTGCACGATTAACGTAACAGTTGCGTGTGTATTTTTTATGAAAAAATGATGGTAAAAATAAGTTAAGTTTACGGTTGTGGATATTACTAAAGGTAGCATGTCGAGATGAGACCAGGTTATACAATGCGGGTTGGTAGAATTATAGTGATAATAACAATGGTCTCTATATAAAACATATGTAAGATAATGATCGGAACCGACGGTAACGTACTTTCTGAGGTATAGAAGTAAAACGTCATTAATTTCCCTACTTCGTGCTCTTTTTTGAACTGAAAAATTGTTGGAAGAAAGAGAAGTTCAATGCTCGAACGAAGAACTACTAACTTACCAACTTCGTGTTAAGTATTTTGTATAGAAACTTAATAGAAAGACAAGTTCAATGTATGGTAGGATGCGAACCTAGAACTATTGGACCAAACAGACAAACAGAACCTACCTTAACAAAATGCAATATATAAATTTAGATAAAAAAGTGCAACAGAATCACAGGGCTCTATTTAGCGATGTGGATCGTATAGCTCAGCGTCATGTATCCCGATCCCAATCAGCCGTGAAGATTTTTATTGCCGCGCTAATTGTTCGAGACGCCAGCGCCGGAAGCTATAAAAGTTATTAATTGGTTTCCCGCCATCCCTCGTGCCGGAAGTTGTAAATACAGCGCCACTATTTCCGGTCAATCGACGTCCTTTTTGGGGGATGCGTGTTCGGGCTCGTTGGTCGTTTAATGGACTTGCTATTGTTTCATAGTTGAGTGACATCTTTAAGATTATTTGCTGGCTATTTTGTGGAATCTAGAGTATTTTATTTTAATTATTTATTCGTTATTGCAAATTACAAGTAACTTTTAAATACAACGCATATTATTCCAGGCAATGGATTTATTTTTTGGGTTAGGATATACGTACTCTTTGTTAGTCTTTAGCATTTCATTTAAAATAATATTTTATTTTAAAAAAGAGATTTAAACTATTTTATCGTCACCAGGTCAGCCCTTTCTCTCTCTTTGTTGGACAGGGAGTATGGGGCTTGGACCCAACACGCACCGAATTAGATTGGCGGGTTTTAGAGTAATAAAGGTTAATTCAATAACGATCACTATCAAATATTAATGATATTAACCGGGCTTAACGTGCTCTCCGAGGCATAGGCGTGTAACACCATCAACTTCCCGGCTCCGAGTTATAAATTTATTACAATTTTCTTAGAAGAAAGAAAACTAAGAATTATTTCACGACAAGAATTCGAATCATCCTCGTGATCGAAGCTACACATTCTAACCACTAGATCAAAGAGGCATTCTTTCCCAGTCACAATTTTTAGTTAGATAATGCGGAGCTTCTTATCTTGTTCAATCCAGGTTTAATATTTTTTTCATTTATGAATATTTTCAATACAAATGCAGGAAGAAACAATTGCACAAAGTAGCTACATACAGTAGCTGAAATAAATGGTGTATTTGCAACCATACTTGAGCAGAATCTGCTATTTCTTATCAGACCTTATTCCTAATGTTAATGGATAGTTAAGTCATACGCTTACAGCGGGTATATTGATGTATGTTTTAACTTTAAAAACTTAAACAAGCTTTTTAAGTTTTAAAGTTCAAGAGGATCAAATATCTAGTACCAAAATGTAAGATTTTATCGTCTGGTAGGAGGGTTCAGCCAGCTAGTTACTGCCCGAAAAGACGTTTCGCCAAGCGATTTACCGTTCCGGTACGATGTAATGTAGAATTCGAAAGGGGTGTGGATATCATCCTACACCTAACAAGTCAGCCTGCTGTCATCTTAGATTGCATCATCACTTACCATCAAGTGTGAAAATTAGAAAACTTAACGACTTATTTTATTGATAATTGTTACACAGCCAAGACTAAACGGGTGAGTATCTGAATGAAATAACACAAGCACAAAAGATAATTTTACCCGACTGCGTCAGAAGGAGGGAAACGCAGTTTTAGTAGATCTTTCTTTGCCCGTAGTACAAAGTATTGTTTGTCCTCGCCTGCAGCACCATAAAATATATAAAATTTTATATCGATAGAGTGATACTTGTTTTTCTCTTTTCAGTTCATTACTTTGAAGCAGTCGGGTTTTTTATTTTCATAATAATATTATTTTTATCTGAATACTCTAACATAAATGTGTAAAACCGCGGGGCATCCGTAGCTTATATGAAATAATAAAGTAACTCGTACCACGCAGCAATCCTACTCACAGTCACAAGTAATTACGTCGAACAACATCGGATTACAGACGATATCTATTCCACGCTGCAAAAACACCGCGTAATTTACTAAAAGCCTTCCATTGTTGCTCCAAACCGCTTCGATAAGACGCTCTGATCTCCTTTGTAGAGGATCTGGTTTTTGTTTGATACGAGAGTGTACGACTATTTCTTGTACTTTAACAATGAAAAGACATATAAATATATATATTCCTATTTTATTCTTTTTTAGTTTTTATTGAAAAGTGTTACACCACACACACTTAAGGGATTATTCATATTTAAGAATAAATATAATACCAAAAATTGTGGAACCGGCGGGATTCGAACCCGCGTCTCTCTGGCAATCCGGGCACTTAATTTTTAATTCTTTCTACGTAAAATATTAATTGCCGTGGTATACCATAAAACTGCTTGCTTTTGAGGACTCTGACTTTCCTTGTCTTAGTGGCCGTTGCATACCTGGCGTATTTATTATACGCTTTGTTCACTCTAGAAAGTGATAGTTCTAAATTCAAGCAGACGAAGTCACGGGCATCATCTAGTTCTAGTATAAATTTAAGTCTGTTTTTTTCAGGTTGTAAAATGTTTATATTGTAAAGTTTCGGCGAGTTTTTAGCTTTGTTAAAGCTTTCGGCGTATTTCCAATACAGCGGTGCATCTTTATAAATATACTGTACTAACAGTCGCCCGCGACTTCGTCCGCGTGAAAACCTCTAAGCCTAGTACCCTTTTAATTTTAAAGACAGACTTTCATAATTATAAAGTGTGCTCTTTCCCCGCTACCCCTCTCAATCAATTTTTTTTATAGTTTTCCGTGAAGCAATATCCTCCGTCCCGTCCCGTCTCCGTCCGAATGTCTTGAAAATTTCATAGAAAAATGAAAAAGTCAGAATTATTCCGTGACCCGATCCAGGATTCGAACCCAGGACCTCGTGATCGAAGAAACATTAGATCAAACATTATGACGCGTCAACCCGCATTGTTTTACTATGTACGCACGTTTTACGTGTGGGTGTACGCATTATATACCCTCTCCTACAAGGAAGCCTATTTCTATAGTGAGTCGTTGATAGGCTGATCGTGAATTAAAAAATACGAAGTATAAAAACGGTAAAAAAATACAAAAGGGTAGTAAAGAAAACCCGAACTATATCGCAAAGAAAATCTAACGAAACCCCATAGTTAGCTTACGGCACTGACATCCACTAAATATAAGGCGAGCGAATAAGACGGAGTGCGTTTAAGTAGCGGAGAGGCCTTAATCTTTTTGTGAGGGCCTCGCGTGCCCCACTCGCGAGACAAGTGCCCAGTAATGGATATCTATTAGCCGCAGACGCACCATGTTGTAGGGTTGACAACTTCACTAACTAATCTATATAAAATACCTAATTAAAGTTGAAATGGCTTTTACAACTTCTAATTGACACCTTTCCATTATTATTTATTTATTTATTTATTTTAAGTTACATTTTCATTACAATTAGACTTATATATAAATAATTTATAATTCACCCTGTGAGGGTGTCGTAACTTGTAGAGAGGCGGACTTATTTTTTATCATTTACAAAGTCATTTATTTTATAATATGCTTTTTCGAATAAAAAATATTTTAACGGTGATGTAAAGACATTAAAATTTTCTTTTTCTTTAATATAGTCTGGTAGCTTATTATATATTTTTATGCACATTGTGTGTGGGCCGGTGCTATGTATTTTCAGATTCGATTTTGGTAGTATTAAATTATGAATACGTGCCTATTCTTGCCTTGAATACGTGCCTTCCTATAAGTGCATACCTATAAAAATTATACGGTATTTTACTTACGTAAAAAAATAAAATTTTTGTCTAACTGTTTTTTGTTCTGACTAATCTCTGAAACTAGCAGTTGGATTATAAATATTCTTTTTTATGATAGTCAGACTCATTAGCAATGACTTATATATTGTATCCTAAAATTCCCACGGGAAGGGGAATTACGCAGCGAAATTGCACGCTAGTACAAACTAAAAGTCGATAGACATAGAGTACTTAACATAGGCCTTTCGTAAAGTCTACAAATTACACCTATACTAACAACTTCTTGAAGTTGAAACTGAATACAATTTTTCTATATGCCTTAATTCCTTTTAAACTGGACAGCAATGCTTTGCGGTAGGAATAATTATTTTAGTACTTCACCTGACGAGATTACAAAAAGCCCAACTACTCTGAATGAATTTATGTTAATAATCAAAAAGTTTTGTAATGAATATCGTAGTTCAGAGTTCGACGCTTTTATTTATCGGCAAGGGTCAGCCCTGTCTCAGACCCTCCATCCATTACAGTGATTTCCGCCACTCGGTCTGACGCAGCGCACTTGCGGGATCAAAGAATCTGTCCGCCAGTCGCCACCCATCACCCGCGCAGGTAAATGTCCATGCGGTTTATCTTGAAGTCATGACGCCTGTAATTAATTATACAGCTACATATCTCGTAAAAATGCTTTACTAGTTATTGATAATTCTAATTTTTAACCTTCAAAACTTGACCATTCCAGTAGAATAAAGTCGGGTATGGTATATGACACGCCATTAAAATTTCGTAACTTGCTCTGTCCATCACCCACGCAGGTAAATTATCCTTGCGTTGACATTATTCCTATCATTAATTGTACAGCCACATATTTTCTCTATCTGTATCTATAGAAAAATGCCTTGCTTTTTAGCTGTCTTATTGGTGCTGTAAATTGCCTATGTGGCTTTGGATTATGAGGTCCTGGCTTCGATTCCTGGGTCGGACTATGGGATATAGTAATACTGAGGTTTTTAGTTCCGAGCCTGTGTGGAGTCACAACAAATAGTCCAACACGACGTTTCGAAAGTGTTTGCAAATTAAGCCTAGAATGCGGTTCAAATAACAATAGGAATGAAACTAGCGCCATCTTGGATGAACTTCATACTGACAACAGCATAAAAGTAGCTTTAAAATAATAAAATATTTTTTTATATATTTTTAAATAATATAATAACATAACTACTTATTAATTGATCGATAAATATTATTTGTCAAGAATGTAAGCCAGGTAGAAAGTGAAATTGAAAAAATTTAAATTAGAAGCACTTCAAAGCATTACTGCTGACGATTGGCGGCGAAAGGTTAATCATGTAATCATGTAACAGAGCAAGAGTACAGGACTCCAGAGATGGAAAAAAATAATGTATAATGGCTGTATGGCTGTATAATAAATACGGCGGGTAAATATTTTGCTTTTTGTATTTTTTTTTCGTACTTGTACAATACGTTATAGCGTGGGTTTTTAAATACTTCTATTAGTGATTACTAAAACTCAGAAAAGAGTGAAGATGAAAATGTATAATAAAAACAAATTTATTTTTTGTAACTATACCCTGGCTTATTTTGCACATCATACTACAAAGTCTGAAGTTGTCGACCAATGCGTCCAAGATGGCGCTAGCTTTTTTCCTATTGTCATTTGAATCGCATTATACTTAAAATAAACGAACTTGAATTTCTTTTTTCTAACAAACTTTCTCAGTCAGGCTTTTCATTAACTTTTAAATATCGTAATAAGTCTTCACACATCTATTCGCATCTCAAAGAGCACGTTGAGCATCTACCAGTTTTTATAGGTTCTAATATAGCTTCCTAGTCAATATATTCGCAATTTTCATCAACATATTCACATTTTGATATCACGAGTAGGTACATCTGAATCACAGATGCGAGCAAAGCCCGTGTTAAATATAGAGCTTAGATGTCGCTATAGCGCCGATGTCGCCGCTGCAGATTAAACAAATATTACCCCGTGACAACGTGCACTTGCAGCTCTATTAGAGCGGGCGTTTTTTGTTTATTTATTATTTCAGGGCTTATAATGGGTTCATAGGTCGTCATCATCACATCAGTAAGGAGTCAGATTTCGAACGGCACGCGGATGACGTTTTTAGTTCCTTTTCATATCAGCTGATCGACGAGGACACATTTCTGAGGACATGGGCTTTTTGTAAAGATTTCTAAACACAGTTTTGCGCCGCGCTATTAGCTCTGAAGTAGCTCACTGCTACTCGTTTTAGCATATTATTGAATATAATTGCGGTGTAAGAATATTCCTGCTTGCCAACTCTACCTGTTCGTCAGTTTGAGAATACCTCTCTATGAACTGTTTTTGCCTGCCTTTGATCTAAAAGCCCGACTTTTTCATTTAGTAAACGCTCAAACCTGGACAGAACAGTCTTTATAAAATTACGAATAATTAAAAAAAATATGACATGTTTTACTTATTTATTAGATCATTGACCACAAGTGTACAAAGGAAACACTAATTATTATGACAAGTTCGTGGTACGAGGTCTCGTAGAGTTGTGCAGAGCTCGTGTGCCTCATAGGGTACACGAACTTGGCGGAATCACTCCATGTGTACCACATACGGTACACTGGACTGTTAAAGTGTTAGTTACTCTCACATCTCATTATATATTATTTCTAACTCCACTGTATTTTACTTAAGTTTTTATTCTTAGGCTTTTACTGTATGCCTGTATCTGATTATTCTTATCTGACTATGCGAAGGAAAGTGGCCGATATTTGGAAGCAGCCCATATTAGGCTTATGCGCCTAGAACTAGATTACTTAAATTGTAACTTTGTGATAGTTTCTTTACTTAGAGTACTAATAAGAATAATTTAACAAAGTCCTGTCTAAATGTTTATAGGTGTGGGCATCGCCAACAGCTTTTGGCGCGTAATATCCAGCAATATCAATACGGCAGTCGAACCTGAGCAGCCTCGCCCGATATTATTGTAGCTAAGCACTTCCAAATACACTGCGCTCTTTGATTGCTGGCACATCTCATTTTATGTCTAACACTGCAGTATTTTACAAGCTTTTCTTTAAACTTTAATGTAATCTGTTCATTTTAAGTTTTGACATCGTAGTTTGGTATAGTTACTTCATTTATAGATATCAGATGATAGTGACAGCGGTTTTCGGTATGGAAAACTACCAACTTACTAAATCCAGTTTAATGCTGAATATTCCTCATATAATATGAAAGGACTAAGGACTAGTATCCGGACTAGAACTAAGGAATAGAACTAAGGACTAGTATCCGGGACCTTATGTTCCGCATTGATTAATCACTGGACTAGTGCAGCTGGGTAGGAAACAATTGACGGCCGCTGTGGTGCAGTAGTATGCGCATTGGATTTATATGACGGAGGTCCGGGGTTTGAAAATTGGTGCCGGTCAGGCTGCTGGGAAGGCTTCCGTCGTGGCTAGGTACCACCCTACCGACCTAGACATACCGCTCAGCGATTAAGCGTTCCGGTACGATATCGTGTAGAAATCGAAAGTGAACGTGCTCACAATTTCTTTGAAGAATAATAATAGCTCGTAATTACTATACTTAACTATATAACTATTATAAACACAGACAGACAACAATCTAATCTCCAAAACACGAGTAACTCGGTAAACGCGCTCATTTATCGCGCTGGCGTAGGCAAAAATCTCATTTCCTGCATTAGAAGGAACGGGCTGATAAAAAGCACGCTTCGCTTCGCCTACTTCCATTTAACATCGAGCATACACCCACTTTAGGAAGCTATGGGTTTCATGTATATGCCTATGTATTGTTTATTTGCGATGTGATTAGAAAAGCTGTTAAAAATCTTAAGAAGAAATTCTACACTAATATTATAAAGAGGAAAGATTTGTATTTTTGTATGTAACGAATAAACTCAAAAAGTACTGGACCGATTTTAATAATTATTTTTTCATTGAAAAGCTACATTATCACTGAGTAACATAGACTATATTTTATATTTGTATTGTATATATTACCCGAGTTATCACATTTTTTGTCGCGCGAGTCGGGCCGTGAAATTTATTAAATCGGCGTAAATCGCGTGCGCTGTCTTACCTATTGGATATAATTGAAAACATTGTATTAAAACTTTATGCATCTTAAAAAGTTCTACAAAAAAGTCCCGATAGCATGCATCCATCTTTTATATTTTGGCAGATATATAACTTTGTGTGTTTAAAAAAAACATTTAATTCATATGCTTACGTTTACGTCATTATTTATACAACTAAACTTAAACCCTTCTTAAAATAAATTATTTAATAATCACAAGGATATTATAGAGATAAAATTTGCCTTTTACAGTATGTTAATTAGTTATATAGTTTCGGAGATATTACAAAATTTCTAAAAAGTGCGACTCTGTAATAAAACATTTTATTATGAAGCTAGACTCAAAGTGATCATTTATAATTTTTTTTCCAAATAAATAATTTAATATTCAAAACAGTCTCAATACCTGATCATTAATTTTGAATTATTAAAATCGGACATTCCATTTAAAAGATATCATGAAATTGTAGTACTGTTTCGTATTTCCCGGCCGTTCACGAAAAGTTCAAAGAAGATCCAATATTTTTCCTAAAAAAGAAAATCTTGGAACGTTGATTCATGATCGTTTTAATTAGCATGCTTATAACTTAAATATCTGTACCTATTTATGTCTACTCGTGCGAAGCCGGGACGGGCCGTTAGTACTTCGTATAAAATAAGATCGCTTTGATCTACGAGTATATGCTACAATCTATTACTCTATTTAACGCATTTTAATGAAGGGCAGATCCCAAGATGGTTTTGGACGTGCACAAGTTTAAGCAATGCATTTGTTATTAGTACGGGATTCCACTGCTAATGAACTAACTAAAAAAGGCTATGTGGTTAGTTTATACGCGGTAGAAGTGGGTGCGAGGGGTATACCAGCGAAGTCTCTCTATAACCTGCTAAAAGACCTTGGCCTTACTAGAAGTGCAGTAAGCTCCATATTGGAACGAGTGTCCAAAGCTGCTCTAGTAGTAAAATAACTTGAACAGAGGAGGTGAGTGTTGACGTGCGTCACTAAGGGTACCCTTAAACCTACACCCGTGTGACAAGTCTCGGGCTCTGTTCGGAGTTTTTCTCTCAGCCACGCGATGGACCCGGCATCCGCACGGTGAATCCATGGAATGCTAAGATATTTGTCTCTACAATTAAAAAAAGTACAGCAGCTATCCGAACCGCTGGTAGTCGTAGGTGGTTGTCACTAGTCGGTCGATGCTAGTAATAAAAGTGCTAGTAAACTGAGCCCACTTGAAATAAATTAATAAGGATTAGGATTTGAGAATTTTTGGAACTTTAGACCACTCACATCGAAGTCCAGCCTCTTGACAATGGAGCCATTGAGGCGTTATTAAAAAAATCCAAAGCTAAGCGCACTACGTAGTATACTCAAAAGAATAGTATTTCAATAACATAGATGTAGAAACAATTACCGCCGGTCCATGTACTCGGGGGAAATTAGACGGTAGCTCGTAGCGTGCCGGTGGAAATATTCCTAAAAAATGCACAGTAATTTTAAAACGTGAATTTCTGAACGACTGAACTCTGCATCAAGTGCAAACTATGTAGTTTTAATCGTAATTTTTTTTTAACTAGCGGACGCCCGCGACTGTCCTAAAGAAAATCGGTGGTTGCAACCTTCTAAAAATGAAAAATATGCGTGACCATTTTTTTTAAGAAAAACAACGTATCCTATAATCCTTACTTAAAAAGTACAACATGTTAGGTAAATACTCTATCAAGCTGTCGACCAGGTATCTGGGAAAGAGAATATAAAAAAATGTGCTTCCTGAGCAGAGCCCTGAGGGAGATATGTGAACAAGAATTTACTTAAATCTTCAAGGTGTCAATGTTTTGACGCTTTTTTTAAAATTTAAAATAATTATTTTACATAGGTACAGAATTGTGTTAATACATAATTTTCTTGACTTTATTGTAAATGTATGTCGAAAGAGGGTCAGACATAGTGAATAAAATAATAGGGTAATCCTTTGTATTTAGAGTAATTATAACTAAACCACAAATAGATAACTGAAAGAATAATTAACAGCAACTTAATTAACAGTGAATTACTACTGGCAATTTATGGTATTACAATGATGCGTAACGTCTCGTGTTAATTAATGCAACCCCAAGACACCGCGACTCAAGCTGAGAGAAATAATTAATTCGTTTGCACAAATTAATTATCCAAGTTGTCTAGGTTAAGCGATAAGCAAAGTACAACGTCTGCACCGCGCCACGCCAGAGCCTAGACTGCCCACCAGTTGTAGACCCGCTCCTTTTATACAACTTAGAATGACTCAAGAGGAACAATCTTATTATACTACGTGTTACGGTGTTTTTCGTACGGTTTGATTTAAAGGAAACAACACCAAATTCTTGAAGTACAGCTTATATTCAAAATTTAATACATGCAGGTTGAGCGCCAGGAGGGTTCGTTTAAGATGAGCAAACAGGCACCCTGCCACGCCAAAGTAGTGTAGCTAGCTCAGAGCAAACTTTCAGGGTTTCAGAATAATTCGTTGTATTACTCTTGTACTGAGAAGGCGTTGCGAGAGGCTAGGAACAATAGAAACAGAAGTCCGTCAAAATTACTTGTTAACTAAAAATATACAGTGATGCGCAGGAGTTCTTATTAGCCTATCACTTACCCCTCTCAGCACTTTCACAATGCACTATAAATACACTAAGATATACTAAAGCAAAAACTAATAACTAATATAAAAAACAATTTCTGCAAATGAACATGGAGGACGGTTAACAAACAACACGACCGTCTGACCCCAACTCCTTCACTCAGTTCAGTCCTTCACTCAGTCACTCAACTCAGTTCACTCTCAAAAATGGCCGATACAATTCAAATAGTTTTTAACCAACTGCAAATCACAAACGCATCATACACAATCCATAATAAATTAAAAAAACAACTTGACCACACTAGTGGTTCTTGAGTGGGATTCGAACTCGCGACCGCTTCCTCACTAACATTTCAAGTTCGGACCATATACCAACGACGCTATGCGGTCAACTAACAAATTATATGAAAATGCTCTTCGCACCCGTACACCGAGCTCCTATTCATATCAAATATCCCTACCTACACAAAAAAAAATATATATATGTTATATATAGTGAATGAATATAATTATATATATATATTTTTTTTACATGGTGTTTATTTCAGTATACTTTTAAATCCTTTGCGTGCCATAAACCTATATCTTTACCAAATGCGTTGTTTAATTTATAAATATTTTCCGAAATTTTCTTGATGATTACTGCCTTTTCAAATTTAGGTGCCAATTTTGACATAAACTTCTTTGAAGCTTTAGATAAATATCTGGCCCTTTTCCATACGATATCTCCTTCTTTAAACAGCGCTAGTCTATGTTTAGGGTCATAAGTCTTTTTACTTTTATCATGTACTTGTCGTAACTTAATCCTAACCTTTTCATTAATTCGACCTCGCAAATTTAAATTGTTAATAAATGATTGTTGGATGGGCCCCGGTAATATGTCCTTAATTTCTTCTAAATGTTCTAGATGATTTACTGGAGCTACGCTTGTTTCCCGACCAAAAAATAGATAGGATGGCGTGTAGCCCGTGCCTTCATGTACTGCTGTACGGATGGCATGACCTATATCATTGAGGTAGATGTCCCAGTTATAATGTTTTCCTGACTTAATATAGGATCTGATCATGGTTCCTATCACTCTATTTACCCGTTCTGTCGGATTACTTTGTGGGTGGTAATTTGGTGTGTACCAAATTTTGACATTGAATTTGTTTGCAACATTTTTAAAGTCTTCTGACAAAAACTGCCTACCATTATCGCAAATTATGGCTGATGGAGGTCCAAATAACAGGAATTGGCTCTCTATAATCTCGCATATTTTATCTGCTTGTAATGAATTGCCTGCCATTTCAAGGACCTGATTATTCGTTACTCTAACTTCTTCCGCTTTATATGCTAAGTCTGGTTCTAATAAGCATTTACTGCTTCCAGGTTCTCGAAATTGTTCACAATTTATTTTTGATCTTTCTACTACCCTGAGTACATTTATTAAATCCACTAAAGAAGCAAACTGGTCCCTACACACCGCGCGTTGGAAGTAAGGCTGAATATTCTTTAAAATAATTGCGATCTTTTTATGTTCTGAAATTTTTTCTGGCAATCTATTGAACATATTTTGCATTATTGAAATGTATATTATAACTGATTCATTTCTACCCTGAGTTCTAGATTTAATTTCGTCAAGCAATTCCTCTTGGTAACAAGGTGGTTGAAACGCTCGTTTTAATGAAAGTGTTAATTCATTCCAACTAAGAATATTTTCTCTGTTCGCTCTATACCAGATTAAGGCGTCTCCTTCAAAAAAATCTATAGCATATCTCCATAAGTCCTTATCTGAAGCATTTCTTGCCTCTTTGAGCTCATGCACTCTTTCGATAAAGGCATTTACACTGAACTTATTGTTCCCTGAAAACTTAACACCCCACTGTATAATAGGTACTAGTTTATGTTTTTGAGTGTGACTTTCATTTTCAATCACTGATGACGAAGGAATTTTACCATTGGCCTGGGAGGATTCAAGCTTGTCTTTGAAATTCACCGACCTATCATGATCTTCTTCTTGGTTATTGTTATGGGAATGTTCCTTAAATTGCGATTGTTCCTCCAATTTTTTTATTATTCGTTCACCTAATGTACCTAATGTTTGTTGTAAAATCTCCTTATCTTTCAACGATAGATTTTCTACTTCTTCTTTGTCATCTTGTTCCTCTAATTGTGCTAACAGATCATCTATCTTAACTCCTAAGTTATCTCTCTCCTCCGTTTCACTGTCTGTCTTTGGCACTATGAAATCTACTCGGTTTTTGACGTGATATAATCTGGACACCAAACGCCTAAATAAGTTTCTATCTGGTTTTTCTGATATTTCCGAAATATAACTAGATAAGATAGCAACCTTCGATTTACACACCTTTAACTCGTCAGCGGGACTCTCAAAGCTTTGTTTTGGGGCTTTAATCTGATACGAATAGTCACCTTTTTCTTCTGAACTTATTAATTCCTTTAACATTTTTTTCATGACCGATACAAAAGTTTTAATATATACCCCGCGACTCGCAAGTTCGAATTCCAACTCATCTTTCAATAAAAAGTTAACCTCCATATTTATGAAATATCACAATATTCATCAATATACGACAACAATATTCATCTAACAAACGATATACACCTAATATAAATGTAATTGATTATATGAAAAAATAAATAAGATACCTATAATATGACTAAATATAGAAAGTACATCGAAACAAAACTAATATTTCATAAAAATCTTCACAATCAATCCATTCATAAATAAAATATCTTTCTTGAACTATACAAATTAGATACCTATCTGTTACTACGTTTCCCTTAAAAAAGGAATGTTTAACATCAAGGTTATAACGAAATAACAATAATTGAAACAATTATATTGTAAATTTTCTCCTATAGCTTTTCTCTTTAAAGAAAAGATAATGATCTATTATAAAATATGAGATAATAACAGAGATGACCATAATATCTTAAATTAAATTCTTAGTAATCAAGCAATCCTCCCTCTTATACCTTACAAAAATAATCTTGTTTTAAAAAATTAACTGTAAGAAAGAAGTACCTTATTAACCTAGGCACCTATACTAAAATAATACTTGACATAAAATTAATAAATACACACACCAAATAATTACATAACATATTATAATTTACTAACACAATTCTATTATTTTCAATTAATTAATATGGTTCATGGCAAACTAACTTTAATTCCGTAAAAAAATGCTACTACAGTTCGATTAGATACCTATTCTTACAATCTGGGATAATGCCTGCAATAAGTTGGTAGGTAGGTAGGTTGGACCTTTGTACCCAATGACCTCTCTCAATAAATAATATATCAATTTATTATAATATAAATAATAGTAATAAATAGCAACCAATTAATTAATGAACACAATAACCAATGTACAACAAAAATAGGTACTATTCTATATTCGCCATACAAATATTAAATAATGTAGGTAGTCGCATACGTATTAGTATAATGTAAAACTTACGTAACTTTCACAAAGGCAACGGAATAAATTGTTCTTAAATCAGTATTTAACTACACTTTAGTCACTATTTTAATGATTTTCCGTTGGGCGCCATATGTTACGGTGTTTTTCGTACGGTTTGATTTAAAGGAAACAACACCAAATTCTTGAAGTACAGCTTATATTCAAAATTTAATACATGCAGGTTGAGCGCCAGGAGGGTTCGTTTAAGATGAGCAAACAGGCACCCTGCCACGCCAAAGTAGTGTAGCTAGCTCAGAGCAAACTTTCAGGGTTTCAGAATAATTCGTTGTATTTCTCTTGTACTGAGAAGGCGTTGCGAGAGGCTAGGAACAATAGAAACAGAAGTCCGTCAAAATTACTTGTTAACTAAAAATATACAGTGATGCGCAGGAGTTCTTATTAGCCTATCACTTACCCCTCTCAGCACTTTCACAATGCACTATAAATACACTAAGATATACTAAAGCAAAAACTAATAACTAATATAAAAAACAATTTCTGCAAATGAACATGGAGGACGGTTAACAAACAACACGACCGTCTGACCCCAACTCCTTCACTCAGTTCAGTCCTTCACTCAGTCACTCAACTCAGTTCACTCTCAAAAATGGCCGATACAATTCAAATAGTTTTTAACCAATTGCAAATCACAAACGCATCATACACAATCCATAATAAATTAAAAAAACAACTTGACCACACTAGTGGTTCTTGAGTGGGATTCGAACTCGCGACCGCTTCCTCACTAACATTTCAAGTTCGGACCATATACCAACGACGCTATGCGGTCAACTAACAAATTATATGAAAATGCTCTTCGGGCACCCGTACACCGAGCTCCTATTCATATCATACGATGCAAATATTTTAACGGTATTAGCGTGTTTTATCAAAGCTTTAAGAAGGCTTGAGCATTTCTTGAACTTACTTCGTATTTGAATCAATTAACCAAAACCTTAAAATAATATATACCAAACCCTTACTTTTGAACCAATCACTTTATCTAAAGGCGATGATAATAATGATGAATGATCATTTTATTTATTGTTTGTGATAAAATTACCTGAAAATCCACTTACACGAGCACATGATAGAAAGTAATGATGTTCATGTTAAGTTTGTTTCTTTAATACCTGTTCACATGTTCTGCAGACTGCAGTCATCAGTACAGAAGATGTAGTTTTGTACGCGCATGCTGAATAATATGTAATTAGTTCCTTATCCTACTTAACATACTTTAGAAGCACCACTTTCAACATTTCGTGTCATCTATTTCATGCTACTGTCTTTTTTTTTCACTACAAGTTAACCCTTGATGACCCAAGTTGACCACAACCCTTCGGTTTCCACACGATATCGTACTGGAACGCTAAATCGTTAGCCTGCAATCTTTGTCGGTAGGGTAGCAACTAGCCATGGCCGAGGCCTAGCAGCTATCCTATCAGTCAGACCCAGACCAAAATTAGAAAATCTCAATCGGCACTGCCGGGAATCGAACCGTGTTCGTCTTATAAATCCAACGCACATACCACTGCGCCACGGAGGCCGTCAAAAATGCAATGTAAAAGTGGTAAAACTCTGAAATGTAAACAATTTGGGCTCTGATAAATATTATATTCTGAACTCGAGCTCTTGATAGCCCCTCTCGCATCTCGGCGTTTACTGCGCCTTAGCGCAATTTGCAGATTAAATTTTTATGTCAGCAAGAATAAAGTTATAAATAAATAAGTAAATACTAAACTTCAAATGAGAGGCCGCAAAGTGGAACCGGATTGCGAATGGGCCGTAAAATTTTCATACAACAAGAAAAGAAGAGGTATTCTTTAACGATGTTTTCATAACTTGATAGTGTGAGTTTTGAATTCGTCTTTATCTATAAAATAAAATTTTTTAACAAAAAATAGAACCGACTCAAAACGCACTAAAAAGTAAGAAATAACTGCGTCATTTAGTTGCTTTAATTTACTAAGCATGTCTATGAAGTAGGTGCCAGCAAGCTTAAGGAACATTTATTTAACGTAGTAGATAAAGCAGTCTGTGGGTTCCTGTAACGTCCTTAAAACAGAAATCTTGGCTGGAACTAACTCATAGATATGCTTAAGTAAATTAAACCAACTAAATGACGCAGTTATTTCTTACTTTTTAGTGATTTATCGCCCCGTAACGTACTCGTGCTATACTGTCATAGTATATTATACGGCACTTGTAGCCAAAAAGCTACCGATACATACACAAAAACCGAAATCGCTACAAGTGTGCCTATAAAATTTGAAGAATTCCTTCAATTTCCCCAGGATATCAACAATTGGACCACTTTGAAAGTGTGCCCTTTCTAATAAAAAAATAATTATCAAAATCGGACAACTCTGTAAAAAGTTAAAGGTCATACATAAAAAAAATATATGTGTCGAATTGAAAACCTCCTCCGTTTTTTTTCGTCGGTTAAAAAGTGGGATATAGAAAAATTAAAAATACGGTCGAGTTATAAGAAAATCGTTGCAGAACAGTGACATGTGTGGTTAATTTGTAAGACGCGTGGATTTGGGTTCGGTACCCGGAAGAGTAGACTAAGATTTTTCGAATCGGTCTGGCTGGTGGGAGGTTTCGGCCGTGGTTTGTTATCATACTACTGATAAAGATAAACCGCCAATCGATTGAGCGTTCCGGTACGACGTCGTGTAGAACACGAAAGGAGTGTGGATTTAATCCTACTCCGAACAAGTTGACCCGCTTTCATCTTAAAATGCATTATCATTCAACATCGGGTGTGATTGCAGTCAAGGGCAAACTTGTAATGCTTGAAAAAATCCTTTTCATCCTCTTTTTCCCAGATTTTAGGATCTGCTTATATTATTCGTTTAATGTGGGTCACTAACAAAATAATCTTTTGATGGACTACAGTTTTAAGTGGTCAAATTTTCGATAAGGTTAGCTAAAGTATTGCTACATAGGTATGTATTATAGGTATGTACTATAGTATTTAATACTAAATAATAGAGCAAAATATTTCAATTGCTAACCAACTGCGAAATTTCTTACAAAACAACCAACCTTTTCTTGTTCCTTAATATTTATAGAAATTACACGGATGAATTACGTAATAAAATTCTCTACCCCTACTATGGTATATCGTTGCACGTATCATTTATATAAACAAAAACGGACAACAAATTCCCAAGTTGGATCACGCTGTTAAACATATTCTACTAAATATACAATTTAGAATAATTCCGATTTCAATAAAAATGTCTATAAACAAAATACAATCAATAACTAACCTGAAATCATTACCAAGGTAATGAGGTTACTAATTTTTATTATTTAAAGTAAACAAATATTACTTTATTACAAAATTACAATAGTAGGGGCCGCGAATCCAGTGCCGACTCGTAATTCCGCTATATTTTTCCCTCCATTTTGAATAGAGCTGCAAATGTCTGCAGGCGTTGCCAATTTAATAATACCCTCATGTAAGCCGCTCTACGTCTTTGGAACATCTAATAACATTAAGTTAAGCGCGAAAATTTCAGATTTTGCGAATGTTTATGTTATTTTTGGCTATATTTATGCTATTATTATTAAATGCCGCTGCATTTGTCGTGTTTTTTGGAATGTCCGTCCGTCCGTGTGAACACATCTAGCTCAAAAACTAGCAGACCGATTTGGATAATTTTTAGTGCATAAAATCAGGATTAATAAGGAGTAGTGCGACAGCTACTTCCGGTTTCTCTTCGTCAACCGGAAGTGATTGTAAAAATCATATAAAACGTGCATTTCCCTGAAATTTTGAAAAACGTGAATTTCGATATAAGGTACAACGGGTATCCGATGATTGCTTGTCTTAGTTTCGGACAAAAGGTTTTCGTCCGAAACTAAGACAAGCAATATTATAAGAATATATGTTGATAACTTCGATTTTTCTTCTATTTCATCTTTATCGCTCCACAGAAGGCCAGATTTCACTCCCTATAAGAAAGAGCATACAGAACTTAGACCTACTATGCTGCCCCAAAACGGATTAGTGGGTTAAGGAGGATAAAGTTTCATTAATTAATAGTCAGATGATATAAAGACCGAGATCGAAGGCTAAAATGTGCCCTTCAAGACACGAGGGTGTAAGCCCATAAACTTTCCAATTCTGGGCCTAGAAGTTACTGAAAATTTCTTAGTACCACTAGAACTACCGCCACAAAGGTCTCCACTTGACCAACGTGGCGTTTGGAACAAATAAATACTCGGTTCGTATATAGCGAAGTACCCCAACCCTTATATTTCGCCGTAACGCAAGCTTTCCTAACGTTCAGAACAAATGCGTGTCGTAACCTTACACGCTTTTATTGGACCTTTGCCGTTTGACACCCGACGCTAGGCGAAAGGTCTGATTGAAAAATGTAGTGTTCGACTGTTTTCTGTATACCCGTAGAGCCTTTTCCTTGTTGTAATAAACTTTGTGTACACTGATTTTTTTTAAATTTTACATATTTATTTGCTTCAAAATGTTTAATAGCCAGATTGTTAGCTATTAACAGATTTATTATTGTGAGTTTGATATTTTTTTTATGATATTTGTTAAATATGACAAATATTTCCCTTCCTCTCAACTTAAACGTAAATTAATTAAAACTTTCATTTTAATTTCCATGTTTAATTATTATAGGTTATTACTACTGTATCGAAATCTCGATACTAGTAAGATTTAAGTAACAAAATATAAATGTGTATAAACAGAAAGAGGATTTAAACGATCGTCTTCCTAGAAATGAACATAAGTTAGTCATATCAGCTTATCGCCTCCGAAAAGTACAAAAATCTTTCGTAGGATTGGGTGTACTCTTCTACAACAAGATGCCCAATTCAGTTTTAGATCTGCCATTGCATAAGTTTAAACAATGTATTAAAACTCACTTACTGAGTCAGGGTTATTATACTATCGATGAATTTTTAAATGAATGAAATGTTCAAAGGCAATTGGATAGGCTTTCAACTTCACACAGGAAGTAAAACTTTATGTAACACACTTAATATTGTAAAATTGATAATATTATAAAAAGAACTGTTTCTTGCCCTTCTCAACCTTCCGAGCCGGTGGTAGAGTCACTACAAATAGTCCAATTTGACGTTCAAGAGTGCTTGTAATAAGCCTACTTGAAATAAACGATTTTGAATTTGAATTTGAATTTAAAAATTTCCTAAAGTGTGTTCACACTATTTGACAAGAACAGAACAATATACTACTGCTTACTCAAACACATATCAACAATCAGCATTTTACATAAAACGCAAAACCTCTTCGGCCATCTTGCTATCGTCAGTTTGTAAATGTTACCATTTCCAAGAAAATTTACGGCTTCGCAAAACCCGCAAGCGTTTTACCATCGATGTCCAACGAATAAGATAAAAACAATCATCGGGAGCACCCCATCTGGTTTTATTACGGTCGCCAAGATATCCTTCGACAAGGTCCGAAATAGCGTCGCACAAACTGTCTCGGTTTTTAAGGTTCCTTACTAATGGAAAAACGGGTTAGAGCATCCTTATTTGTTCGTACGTATGATATATTAAAAATAACAACTATTGAACGTATATATTTATGTATAAGTTCTCGGAAACGGGTATATATCTTCAAAAAATCAGAATTTTGTTAAAAATGTCCTCGAATTTGGAACTCAAATCACCACACTGCACGGAAAAGCGGGTAATGTACCAACTTTCTAATAAATAAAATAAGTAAATAACTTAAAAATCATTTTTTTACATTTTGGGACAAAGCAGAACACTTTTATTTAGTTGATTTAAGCTATATTTGAATCAAATACTACTGTATTGAATGTACACAAGTTCATGGACCTACCAGGTATTATTAATTCATTCAACATTACGAGCGGGTAAGTCAAGTGGGAATCAAATCAAGGCCTACAGGAATCTCAAAACCGTCTTTATTAAAAATACAGAAAACTGAATACTCGTACCAATAATACAACACAAGTTCTTTAAACAAAATTGTACTGTATGTGTTTGTTAAAATACCTACATTATATTTAATAATCCCATTATGTACACGAAAACTTTTTAAAAGAATAATGCAGCTGTCATAAAACGTTGTTGATATCTGGCCTTGTGCGCGGTTCGCGTTTATTCCGCTGTTTATTCATTTATTTATAAGTTTATTCTTGTACCGTCGTAAAAAGTCAATCTGAAAATTGCGTTAAGTCGGTGTAAAAGCGTAAAAGCTACGCGCAATCAACCGCCGGCGCGCTGCGAATGAAAAATTTATCAACGCACAAAATGTGTAATTCCGTAGTTGTACCGCTTTGGGTGTTATTGCATTTATTTTGGTGAATATTTTTTATTTCAATTGTAGCGGGCTGTTGTAACTTTTAGCGCAGGATAGTTATTAGAAGAGCTTATCGTCGTCTACCGTTGTTGTATACTTGGATCCACGACTGAGTGGCGGAGTGGGTAGTGTCCTTGCTTTTGCCTTTTGCGTCCTGGATTGTTATGGGTACTATAAAGAATACTTTTATATATATTATACATAAACTCTTATAATATATAGATAAACACCAAGACACTGGAAGACATCCATGCTTAACACACAAACATTTTCTAGATGTGGATATCAAGTCCACATCCTTGGTCGTAGTTACAGTGTCACTATCCACTGTGGCACTTGGCCGTCAAGAAGAAAAATCAATGTTAATGTCATATATTTATTTACAATTATTTTTAAAATTTTTAACAATGCTTATAAAATTATAAAAATAAAACACTATTAAAAATTTATAAAAAAAAATTCATATTATTATTATAAAAACAAAAAACCCGACTGCATAGAAGTTATGAACTGAAAAGAGAAAAACAAGGATCACTATATCTATTTATGGTATAGAAATGACTCGGTACATTTTATGCCATGTTTTGTTAAAACGGCATTATAAACATGATATGATATTTATATTTTTGAAATGGTCTTTTTACAACCTTTCATTTGATACCCATATTGCTAAGATAGAAGAAAGATATACACACATCCCCCCGTTTTTCTCCCATTTACAGCCGTCGTTTTGAAAATTTATATTGCCTATGTCACTCACATGTCAAAATCCGTTTAGTCGTTTAGGCTGTAGCGCGTGCCGAAGAAATGGGCATACATACATACATACATAAGCTCGAAAAACATTACCCTCCTCCTTCGCAGTCGGGTAAAAAAGGTACAGATTAAACATGGAATTTCATGAAAATTTGTAAAAACCAATTTGGTTTTAATTAACAGACCTTTTCGCTATAAAACCGATCTAATCTTAAATGGTAACTCCATTATGTAACTGGACAAGGAAGAGCCAATTTGCTGATTGATTGTACCAACACGTATCGTTGTTTGAGTACGAAACGAACCGGAAGCACGGTCCGCCGAACTGATCAACAATATTACGTGAGTTTGGACCAGACTCGTGTTATGTACCTTTAAAACCAATACCAATATCGCGGTTAGTCCCGCCGAAATTTATTAATTGTAATTTTTTTTATTTTTTTTCACTATTTGAGAAATTAAATTTTTACTAAAGCCAAATTTATCCCTGTCACACTTTACATTTGAGGTATAATTTAGTATTCAATGTTAGTTATTGTAATGACGAATTCAGAAGTAAGTTAGATAAAAGGTTAAAACAATTATCCCTTCAATCTCTTTTAACGATAAACAAATGAGTACAAAGAATACAAAACATAATTTGCGGTTTATTAGCCCTAAAACGTTTAATGTTGTTACCTAAAGGGATATTTTGTTTGTTGAAAAGCTTCTCAATCGAGATTATTTTATAGTTGGCCTTAATACATTGCATGTGTAAAATTTTTTACTATTAGTAGGCTAGTAACTGCCGTATAAGCGATTGCCTAAAAACTGTGCATATGCCACCAGCCGCATGAGGCGCTGACACATCATATCTGCCTGAACGCTAAATCGCTTGGCGGTAATTATATTTATTTAAAAAAATTACCGCTAATGGAATAGTAAAAACCGGTGGCTAATGAACAAATAATTCAAATTTTAATTTTTTTTTAATAATTAGATTTTTAAAGATATTGCTATATTTTACATTTTACCTTCAATTATAGGTATATTTAGTGATTATTTCGTAATTCAATAGTATCCAAGTAGATCTGATAACGGTTTGAAAAGAACCCCCTAGCTGCCCCCAAAACGTTAGTGGCTATCATAAAAACAGTTTTGAAAAGCCACAGTGCGTGGCTATAGATAGTGAATCTATTACTGCTACAAAAAGCAGATTTTGCCAGTGAAATACATTTGCATTTTGAAAACCTCACCTACTTAGCAATTGTTTTTAATTTCAAGAGCTTGTTACCTAAGTAAGATCTGGGAGATGCCCGTATAAGCGATTGCCTAAAAACTGCACATGCCACTAGCCGCATGAGGCGCTGACACTTATCAATGACAATATCTGCATGCAAGACTCACGTGAATCGCTCGTACCTGTAATGTTAGGAGCCTAAAAAAAAAACTTAAGAGAGAGCTTAAAACTCTTTTTTAGTTTTTATTGAAAAGTGTTACCCACACTTGAGGGGTTATTTATATTTAAGAATAACTTCACTTAAAAAGAATAGGGACAACCCACCACCACCCATGGCCCTTTCAACCTCTCGGTCATTTGGGCCCAATCTCAGGAGGGCAACCCGGAATCCGCACTTCTCTTCGCGTTTCATCACCGGGCCGCCTTCTTGACTCCCTACAAGTTCTTTGTCATCTCGTCCTTGTCCCTAATGTACACTCTCCCCTTTCTGGGGCATGCACGTCACACAACGCGACTCGCTCGCGACGTTGCGGTCCGTAGCAGCTCCACATCACCTCTGCACAGTGTTCATCGCTCCGAGACGCTCCGCCTCTTATGCCAATGGTGCGTGAACTCCCGTAGCTTGCCGAAGTTGGCCGCCGAGCTCACTTAGAAAGAATAAAATAGGAATATGTCATCTTTAAAATTAAAGAGCCTTCAATAGTATTGTAACATGTTCAGTTCATATTGTAGATGGCATTACAGGCCGTATACCTGGATATCAAAAACGTAATATCAAAAGCACAACTTCGGCAATGACGTCATCGGGATCGTGGCCTAGCGGTAAGTGTCCGGATTGGCAGAGAGACGCGGGTACGAATCCCGTTGGTTCGGCAATTTTTAATATTATGTTTATTCTTAAGCTTAAAACTCGTTTCAAGAATAGCCTACAGTCTCCGTAACGCAGTGGTATGCGCGGTCGATTGATAAGACAGAGGTCCTGGCTTCGATTCCCAGCGGGGCAGATTGAGATTTTCTTCAATTTTCTTGGTCAGGCTGGTGGGATGCTTTCGCCGTGGCTAGCATCAGGTGAGACACCAGTCAAGGGCAAATTTGTAGTAGATAAGAGAATAAAAAGAAGCATAATCTTAATACCTGAGCAGCAAAGTAGGACTAACCCAAGTTCTGGCCTTGAAGAGGGCATAACATAGGCTAATAAAGAAAACTTGTCTGTAAAATTACATTTAATATTCTCTCCTTTAATAAAAAAGCATGAACATCTCTAAGAAGCTATTCGATCGTTATTTTAACCGACCCTTTTAGATACGGAGTCATATTCCTTTTAGTAATATTATAAGGGGTGTTCCAAAGCTGAACGTCCGAAATGGCCAAGTAATAAAAGACGTCGATATTAACATTCGGTGGAGATCCTCGCCTCGAGCTATCCGTCGACTTATATGAGATGGTCGATCCAGTCATATTGCATGGATATATCGAATTTCGTTATAAATATCTTTTTTATTTTTTTCTATTTGTTGGATTCATTAGCAGACACTGTTGTCACTATATACTTCATCATCATCATCATTATCAGCCTATTAGCGGCCCACTACAGGGTCTCCCTCCTTACAGGAGAGGGGATATGGAGCGTACACCCGCCACGCTGCTCCAATGCGGGTTGGCGGGCTTAATGTGATAATGTTTCATTTATTAACAATCACTATCAGATGTTGATGACAGTGACCGGGACCGGAATAACGTGCTCTCCAAGGTACGGGGGTGTAACCACCAACTTCCAGACTCCGGGCTTGGAATGTACTAACCATTTCATAGAAGAATGAAAAAGCTCAGAATTATTCCGTGACCCGACCCAGGAATCGAACCCAGGACCTCGTGATCGAAGCCACATAGGCTAACCACTAGACCAACGAGGCAGTTGGTTGAAACTTCACAATGATATAGCACACATATAAAACACATAGGCCACATGTTATCCCAATTTCCGTCTCGAACACCATGATGTTGACATGTTTAAGGATTCTCTAGAAATCTTTAAGAGGAAAATTTAAAAAAAATAAAAATTTGTGATTTGTAATAAAAAAATACATTTTAAATTATAATAGCTTAATTAACTTTATTTTAAATAATAATTATGTAAGTAGTAATAATATTTTTGTTTTGTAATAAGGCTTTTTTTTTATTGAGAAAGAATACAATAAGGAACTTAAGCTAACTTATCCTAATAACTATACAAATCATGCCCACGTGGAATGGTGGCAAGAATACTGGCTGCATTTCTGCGTTGGATAGCCAGGCTAATCCTTTGAATCCCATTGAGGCAATTAGGCGCGGTGAAATGTTAAGTATATATATATTTTATAACTAATATCACATAATATTAATTTTAAGCTGGAGAAATGAAAATGTTGAATATGCCTGTAAGAAATGTCAGTATCAGCACTAGATTTTATGCTCAATTTTTTTTCGATCGATGTATAATGCTGCTATTGTTGGCGTATCTCATAAATAAATAAATAAATATTCAAATAAATTTCCCACGGGAGGAAGACCTACGTAGGTGAAACCACGGGTGTCCTCTAGTCTGTTATATGCGATTTATGGAGCCTCAACCCACATCCAGATTATATATCTTTTTCTCTCATTTATTTATTTACATTCTTTTATTAAATTCTTAACAATACTTTTAAAAAATATATTTTTAAAAATTATATAACTTACTTGACTTGAGGGCAGCAGCGGGTGGCCAGGGCTCCAGAGAGAGAATCCTCGTTACAATGTTCGTTGTTTTCGTTCCGCCTTAAGAGTTACCGTCTGTATATACTCTTGATTTAATAGGCAAGCGAAAACTTTTTAAATGTTGGAGGTTTTTGCTGTTAGACCATTGACCCTTGTGTTAATTATTCTACGTCTACTATGCATATGCTGAGAATATTTTAAAAATACTCTCCGTGGTCAAAATATTTAGATTTAATACGTTTTTTGAACATTTATACACACAAATATTTAATTATGATCTAGGCTACTCATTAAACTAATTAGTTATTTTTTAGCCTAAAATTGTAATATATTTTGAAAATTTGATGTATATGAGTACAAATTTTCCGAAAAATTTTTAGCTTTAGTTTCAGGATATAAATTTTTACACAGCTAGACTGAAAATATTTGCTTACTTTTATATCGCGCACGTGTAGTGCTTTGAGACTGAAGGAAGACGCGGCATTTGCTAAGCTCATGTCGAGCGGTCAATATTGAAGCGAACCTCTTTTGCTATACAAAATATCCAGGAATAAAAATAGAAATATATAATAATTTAATATATTACTGGCGACTTCACTCGCGTGGTAAAAATAATGTGTTGCAACCTTGTAAAAACACCCAAAATAAAAAAAACTGAACCCTTTTTTAAGTAATATTTTTTGTTATCCTAATAAATTTTTCAATTCTCCAATACATTGTTTCGTTATATCTCAAATAGATAAAGCAGCGATTTCGATGAAAGCTCTCAAACTGCTTAAACATTTTCAATAATTATCATCATATTATTTAATCCAATTTATATAAAGCTTTGACAAATTAAAAAGTGGTGCGGCCATGTGCCCAGTGATGTTGTAAGTTGGGAATGATGATGAAAATAATTTGAAATAAAAGTTGACTTAGGAGTTAGGACTTTAATAGATTAAGAATTATTAATTTTACAAACTAGAAAGACATTGTTACAAGAAGGGAATAGATTCATAGATTTTGACAGTACAGACACAACACCGCGCAAAGACGCCACCACAGACATCATAGACAGCCCGTTGGCGCGGCCACACCATCGGCGCCCCGCTGCACATTCTCGTGGCATGGCGCGAACATCCTCCGGGCCCTTGAAGCATGGCTTCAAGCAGACTCAGCACATGGCAGCAGGCACAGCCGGTTGAGAGCACGCCTCACGGTGCCCTGGGCGGTGGTCACGTCAGCTACACGAGGAATATTATCGGAGCCAGGATACAACTTGTTCACTCGTCCAAGTCGCCAGCAAAGTGGTGGAGCGTTTGGTTCCTTTATCAGCACGAGATCGTTCATCTTGAGGGTTTCTCGCTTGGTGTGCCATTTTCTTCTCTGCTGTAGCTCTCCCACGTATTCATTGGACCATCTCTTCCAGAAGTGCTGCCTGGTTCTCTCCAGACGCTGGTACCTGGTCAAGCGACTCTCTTTGATCTGTTCGAATGAAGAGCTAGGCAGAGCGGTAAGAGGTCTGCCAATTAAAAAGTGCCCAGGGGTGAGACATTGGAGGTCATTGGGAGAGGAGCTGAGAGGACATAGGGGGCGGCTGTTGAGGATAGCTTCAACCTGATTAAACAAGGTAGATAATTCTTCAAAGGTCAAATGTGCATTTCCCATGATTCTATTTAGGTGGAATTTTGCGCTCTTAATGCCGGCCTCCCACAATCCACCAAAATGAGGAGCGTAAGCAGGAGAAAATTTGAATTGAATATTTAGTTTGGACGCGAAATCGATGATAGAGTTTTGATATTCCCTGGATGCTAAGAATTCCGTTAACTCGCGTGCAGCACCTACGTAGTTACGGCCCTGGTCGCTCAGGAGCATATGTGGAACTCCCCTTCGGGAGACCAGGCGTTTTAGACTTGAGATATAAGCGTTAGTAGAAAGCTCACTAACAGCTTCTAGGTGAACACATTTATATGTGAAGCATATAAAAATACATAAATAACATTTGCTTATCTTAGCACCTCTACCTTTTCTATCTACGATCATGTACGGACCTCCGAAATCTGAGCCAACGATACTAAAGGGGTAATCATTTACTAGACGCTCCTTAGGCAAATTACCCATGATATTAGTCATAGTCTCTCCTTTGAACCGTCGGCACTTCACACAACTTCTAGTTGTGCGCCTAGCTAGATTCCTTCCACCAATAGGCCAAAAACGATCTCTTATAGAAGCTAGAAGATGGTTAGGACCAGCATGCATTAGGCGAACATGTTCATACTGAAACAAAATTTTTGTAAAATGACTGTTAGCTTGCAACAAGATTGGGTGTTTCATATCATAATCGAAATCCGACATGACTAAACGACCGCCTACTCGCAATATACCATTAGCATCAATAAATACATTGAGAGGGGCTAGACTTGACTTAGGATTAAGTGGCTTGTTATTAGATAGTAAGTTCAATTCACTCTGAAAGGATTCTCCTTGTGAGATCTTAATTAACAGACGCAGTGAGTTCTCAAGCTCAGAAGCATGCAAAGCACCCGTAAACTTATGATTAGGATTCTTTACATTATTAAGAAAACGCAGCATCCACGCATAAACGCGTTGTAGGAATGAGAATCTAGATATATTAGATATATTAAAAAATGGATCACTAGATCTTTCAACTATATGAACCTTAAGCTCAGGTAACTGGACTGCACTTATATCTTGATCTTGGTTGGGCCAAGACTCCTCTGGCTCCAATAAGTAAGTAGGCCCATGCCACCATAGCGGGCAAGGAGTTATACTGGAGGGATCCACGCCCCGCGATACTAGATCTGCCGGATTTTGAGATGTAGGAACATACCGCCATGAACTAGAGTCTGTGATTTCATGAATGGCTGCCACCCTATTGGCTACAAAGGTCTTTGGTGTTTTACAGGTCCGCAGCCACCCTAGAACAACCTTGGAATCTGTCCAATATACATGACGATCAACCTGACACCTCAAAGCTTGTGTAACAGCATTGGCTAGATTTGAGCTCAGGAGAGCACCGCAGAGTTCCAAACGAGGGATTGTCTGGCGCTTTGTAGGACACACCTTTGATTTGGCACAAAGTAGGTGTACCTGAACTTGACCTTTGTTATTACATGACTTGAGATAAACACAACAGCCGTATGCAAGCTCAGACGCATCACAGAAACTATGCATCTCAACTCGAATAGGATCATCAATCAAAACCTGCCTAGGAATATGAAGACTGGATATATTTTGAAAACCTTTCACAAACTTTAGCCACTCGGACTCAATATGAGGTGGGACCTTATCATCCCATCCAAGCTTTGTTTCTGACCAAAGCCTTTGAATGATGATTTTAGGTTTTATAGTGCAAAGAGAGAGTAAACCAAGTGGATCAAATACCTTAAAGGTACAAGACAAAATAGTTCTCTTTGTGATCAGATCTGAATCACAAAACTTAACAGGAAAATTAAATTGGTCAGACGTTGAGTTCCAGCTGATTCCTAGAGTACTAGCGGCATTACTGATAGTGAGATCACCTTGAGCATTAGAAGCGGAGGATTTCAATAGCGCTGCTGAATTAGAGCGGTATTTTCTCAAGTGAAAACCTCCAGCTGCTAGGGCATCACTGGCAGAACGCTGTATGTGGAACAACTCCTTCTCGGACTGAGCACCTGTCAACAAATCGTCGACATAGAAATCATTTTTAATTATGTCAGAAATTCTAGCTTCCTTACATTCATCCCCACATTGCCATAAGCACCTTGTGCTGAGGAAGCTGGAGCTAGCAAAACCATACGTAACAGTATGTAGTTGCAGTGTTTGTAAAGGCTGCGTTGGGTTTTCCCTCCATAGAATAAGCTGTAAGTCACGATCTGCTTCATGTACAATTATACTTCTGTACATCTTTTCGATATCTGCTGCCAAAACATATTTATGTTGGCGAAAGCGAATTAATATATTGAATAATGAGTCTTGAACATTGGGACCAATCATTTGGAGGTCATTGACCGAAAATCCAGACGTCGTACGGGCAGATGCATCGTATACAACTCTGATCTTGGTTGACTCAGAACTTAGTTTCAAAACAGGTAGATGAGGAATATAGTAGGCTGTATCAGGCGGGATGTTGTCGTACACAGATAAGTGTCTTAGGTCTGCGTACTCCCTCATGAAATCAACATATAATTGCTTAAGTAAAGGTTGTTTAAAAAAGCGTCTTTCAAGACTAAGAAACCTTTGCTCGGCTAGTGTGTAGGAATTCCCTAGACAATCTCTATTGCAACGTAGTGGGATTCTAACACAAAATTGACCATTATCATAGCGAGTAGTAGTCTCGAGGAAGTGCTGCTCACACAGACGTCCTTCCTCAGTATAACTTGGTTTATCTGGGACTTTTTCTAGCTCCCAGAACTTGGAAATTTGATCAGAGAGATCATCGCTGCAGGCGAAGTTGCAATTGATCGGTTTGGATATCTTAGAAGTACATTGAGTGAGACCTATAGGTCCTCCTATTAGCCATCCCAGTAGAGAGCTGCGTAAAGTAGGGCTATGCTCACCAAGGGAATGTTGTTCGGTACCTATGATGCTCCAGAATAGCTCTGCACCCAGGATCATGTCGACCTCAGAAGGCACATTGAACTTAGGATCAGCTAACTGAAAATTAGAAATGTTGAGATAGTGTGCATCAAATGCGACTTTAGGAAGCCTGCCAGTGAGCTTAGGCAGGATAAGGCAGGAGATAGATGTACTAAAGGCAGAACATCTTGATTTAATATGAACTAGACAACGCTGTGTATTGACATTTAACTTGTTGCCATCTATACCTATGACTTTTGTGTCAGTACTTTGAATAGGTAACCTTAGTCTTTGCTTGACTGACTCTGTCAAAAATGAGCATTGACTCCCACTGTCAAGAAGGGCACGCACTGATAGTCTCTCATTAGTGGAGGGATTGACTACATCAACCATTGCCGTGCATAACAATACCTCGGTTGAGGACAACAAAGACATTGAGACAGTTTCGCTAGGAGCACTTGATTCCTCTATAGGCTCAGAGACATGTATCAAAGTATTGTGACGCTGTTTACAGATCCTACAAGCACCTGGAAGCCTACACTGGTCAACACTGTGGTCTCCGCGGAGACAGTTCCTACATAGGTTCAAAGAAGACACTAATGACAATCTATCTTGTATAGATTTAGCTTTGAATGCAAGACATTCATAGATTCGGTGTTTACCCTTGCATACATAGCATACAATAGCCTTTGAGATAGATGAAGTTGTAGCAAATGACTTTGTTTGAGATTTGTTTTTAGGAGAACAAGACACCTCTGCACCAGAGCTACGCCTGAGGTTTTTATTTTTGTTAATAGTTTCGAAAACATCTGCTCTGTTTATAAGAAATTCGAAAAAATCACTTAAGGTAGGCAAATCCTTTATACTACTCCTGCACTCTTCCCACTTGAGAGCTGTGATTGAATCTAGTTTTTGAGAAATTAAATAAATTATAATCATATCCCAACTCTCAGTAGGCAACCCTAATGTATGGAGGGCGCGCAGATTTTTTGAAACATGGTCAACAATGAAACGCAAGGACTTTTCTGTTTCCCGAACTGCTTCAACACTCAACAATGCTTTTAGATGATTATTAATTAACTGGCGCTTGTTATCGTAGCGCTCGCACAGAAGCTCCCATGCTGTGGCATAGTTCTTATCCATGACCTCTAGATTACTAACTACACGTGCAGCCTCCCCTTCCAGGTAGGAGTTCAAATAGTAAAATTTATGAATATCTTTAATCTTTTCATTGTTGTGGATCAGGGAGGTAAATACGCTTTTAAACTCTAGCCATTTAAAATATGATCCATCAAATCTAGAAATCTGGATGGTTGGCAACTTAAACCCTAATACTGATTTATCATTGTCATTGTTGGAACAGCAAGAGTGCGGGGGTTTCTTTGGTGAGGAGTTATCCTCAATCAGTTGTTGAGCAGTAGCAATGCAGAAACAAAAATCTTGTTCAAGAGCATCCCTGGTATCAAGCTCGACATCTTGGTCATCAACATTCAAGACCTCTATCTGTGTTTGCAACTCATCGAATTCAGAGAACAATGTGCATTCATTAAACACTCTAAGTAATTTTTGAATTTGGTAAGTCTACCTTTATATGAGCTTCGCTTTGACATTAGGTCTCGCAGGGAATTATCAAAACTCTCCTCATCTCGCGGCATCTTGAGTAATAATTTTTTAAACTTACTTGATAGACAGATAACAAGACTATTGAAATTGTTAGGTTACGCTCCTCAGGTGGTGGCGATGCGAAGGGCCGGTCGACAGGCGATATCGCGGTCAAGGTGACACGTGGACGCCGGACACAGCCGATGCAAGCGCAGGCTGCTGACGGGGCGATCGGATGCGTAGCGCGAGGAGGCGCTCAAGCCGCTGGAATGTATAGTTGTAACGATGTAGTCAATGAATTTCAATGAGTTCAGCTTTAGCCGAGCTATATCTTTTCGTTAGGTTATGATCATTAGCGCACGAAGAAATAAATGCAATATTTGCAACTAGGATTGATTTTTAAAGTGGATGTAGATAAATTAGTTTTACAAATTAGGTTAGGCACAAGACCGTCACGTGCATTGTTTAATTAGGTTGAAAGGGGACGTGGTCGAAGGTAAGGAACGGGCTCACATAATGTTGGCGTTGTTGGAGATTCCGTAGATCTGGCTGCCGGCGACGCCGCCTCGTGCCGCGTAGACCGGCGCGTGCGTTCCTCTTCCTTTCTTTCCGATTGCAGGTCCTGTCACGGTCGCCAGTTTTCTTGGTGCGGCCATGTGCCCAGTGATGTTGTAAGTTGGGAATGATGATGAAAATAATTTGAAATAAAAGTTGACTTAGGAGTTAGGACTTTAATAGATTAAGAATTATTAATTTTACAAACTAGAAAGACATTGTTACAAGAAGGGAATAGATTCATAGATTTTGACAGTACAGACACAACACCGCGCAAAGACGCCACCACAGACATCATAGACAGCCCGTTGGCGCGGCCACACCATCGGCGCCCCGCTGCACATTCTCGTGGCATGGCGCGAACAAAAAGCATAGCGAAAACGATAGGCAAACGCGTAGGTACCCGATCAGCCCGTGAGTTCACTCTGGGGTCATGCCTGAAAATCAGCGCTACAGCCTATACCTGTATAGCTGTAGCATCGTGCTGAGGCAGCGCCCCGTTCAGCTAAAATATCATAGGTGTAAGTACTTTGTCAGTAGGTAGTTGGATTTTTGGTGCCTGGTTTTCGAAAAATGTCCCTATGCCTTTATTGGCTCTTAGTTTTTTGGAAAGCCGTGGTACCAAATTTTGGTTAAATATAGATAATTTAAGATAATCACCTTGATTCTTATTTTGTATTTTTTTGGCTGAATAAACGTTATTTCATTCATTTCATTTCATTTCATAAAAGCCTTGACAAATAAATACTAAAATCTTCCTCCGAACCACTCTATCGTAGTATAGTAGTCTTTGAGTTTCTCGTGAACAGACATACATACAAACGCGGCGATGGACTTTGTTTTATAATATGTAAGGATAGATACCTAGTTGAAGGAATAAGAGGATGACACATTTCCTGGTAAGTGGAAAACTATCGCTTATAAACAGAGCACCACGACGACCTCCGTGGCGCAGTGGTGTGCGCGGTGGATTTATAAGGCGGAGGTCCTGGGTTCGATTCCCGGCGGGGCAGATTGAGATTTTTCTTAATTTGTCTTGGTCTGGCAGGTGGGAGGCTTTCGCCGTGGCTAGTTACCACCCTACCGACAAAGACGTACCGCCAAGCGATTAAGCGTTCCGGTACGATGTCGTGTAGAAACCGATAGGGGTGTGGATTTTCACCCTACTCCTAACAAGTTAGCCCGTTTCCATCTTAGATTGCATCATCACTTAACATCAGGCGTGATAGCAGTCAAGGGCCAACTTGTAGGCATTAAAAAAAACCAATTCGTAAGGCATGCAGGTTCACGTTCTAAGCTATGTTCTGTTACGTCTTTTTAAATAAAAAAATTTTAACAAAAAATAAAAACGCCTTCAAAACGCACTAAAAAGTAAAAAATAACTACGTCATTTACTTACTTTAATTTACTTAACCACATCTATGAAGTCGGTGCCATCCAAGTTTAGGTAAAGACTTTAAAGTAGAAAGCTCGGGTGGCACCGACTTCATAGACGTGATTAAGTAAATTAAAGTAAGTAAATGACGTAGTTATTTTTTACTTTTTAGTGCGTTTTGAAGGCGTTTTTATTTTTTGTTAAAATTTTTTTATTTCATACTTTTTAGTGCTTTATCAACAACGAACATACTAATAAACCTACTCGAACTAAACCATAAGTACCAATATTCACTACCTACTTATAACATTCCAACGTCCCTGCAAAAGTGAATATAAAGTTTGAAGAGTTTCCTCGATTTTTCGTAGATCTCATCATTGGATCATGACATAGTAAACATTAAACTAACTTTAAACTATAACCTTTCAAACTTCTTATTGAGACATAAATTAATCGAGCCCAATCACAAAGTAGCTACTGTAAACCGTTAAATAGCTCCCTCAACTGTCCTTCTTCTTCATCGCCAGACCCTCAATGACAGTCACAGCCCATCTAAATATAAAGTTCTCATTGACACAAATTAATCGAGCCCAAACACAAGGTAGCTACTGTAAACCGTTAAAGAGCTCCCTCAGCTGTCCCACGTCTTCATCGCCAGACCCTTAATGACAGTCACAGCCCATCTAAATATAAAGTTCTCATTGACACAAATTAATCGTGCCCAAACACAAGGTAGCTACTGTAAAACGTTACGGAGCTCCCTTAACTGTACGTCGTCTTCATCACCAGACCCTCAATGACAGTCACAGCCCATCTAAATGTAAAGTTCTCATTGAGACAAATTAATCGAGCCCAAACACAAGGTAGCTACTGTAAAACGTTACGGAGTTCTCTTATATATAGATCGGCTCCATCATCAGATCGACTCCAGACCTTCATAAAATTGTAGTGCTTTTAAATACTTACCGGAAAAATTAACAAACGTACTTGTTGTCCCTACAATTTTAGAAAGTTCCCCTCGTTTTCTCCAGGATCCCATCATCAGATCCTGGTTTCCTTGTCATGGTACCACCACCGGACTATCTTCTTTCCAACAAAAAAAGAATTATCAAAATCGGTTCATAAACGACGAAGTTATGCGCGAACACACATAAAAAAAAAAAAAATATATACGGTCGAATTGAGAAACGCCTTTTTTTTTGAAGTCGTTTAAAAAGAAATTTTTTTCACAACTAGAATTAATTAAAATAAATAATTAGAAAATGAATTAAAAGTTATACACGTAATAGAAATAAAAAAGATGTGTAGCCTGGAACACGGATCGAGACGGAATGAACTGAAATGAGTTAGGTGGTCAAGCTTACTGACCAGGCACTTTCTAATACAATGAAACGGTGTAACGTTCGTTCACAACTTCCCAAAGAAAATTCTCAAAATTCCTTGACTCAGGGCTCTAAACCCACACAATTTGACAACTCTACAAACGAAACAGTTCCAATATACTATAGTCTGAAAGTTTTCTGGCATTGCATACAATCTGTACTGCAAACTATCACCGAGCCTCGATGTACGGCCCTATATTTGCTGTACCCTCAAACTCTACTCTTACGCTGCCTAAAGTTAACATGTTTTACTGCAACGAGTGACAGTCTAGTACAAGTTTGAATAACCCCTTTGAACTTTAAGTTGGTTATCTATTAAGCGTGACTAGTTTTGAAGTCTGACTGTAATAGGCCGATTAAAACAAGCTAACATTTTTTTGATTGTTTTATGTATATTGTAGTGTTTTAAGCATTTAATTATTTAATTGTAATATTTAATTGAATGTACAGTAAAAGTATATTAAAAACAAGCTAACAATTACGTTAAAGATACTACTAAAACATGACCCTTCCATTTAGCTGAGGGTTTTTTTTTTTATTTTTTTTATCGATTACAAGTTGGCCCTTGACTGCTATCACACCTGATGTTAAGTGATGATGCAATCTAAGATGGAAGCGGGCTAACTTGTTAGGAGTGGGACGAAAATCCACACCCCTTTCGGTTTCTACACGACATCGTACCTGAACGCTAAATTGCTTGGCGATACGTCTTTGTCGGTAGGGTGGTAACTAGCCACGGCGAAAGCCTTCCACAAGCCAGACCAAGACAAATTAAGAAAAATCTCAATCTGCCCCACCGGGAATCGAACCCAGGCCCTCCGTCTTATAAATCAACCGCGCATACCACTGCGCCACGGAGGTCGTCAAAAGTTGACGTTTTATTTTTTAAAAAGAGGGTGTTTTACTTTTGGAGCAGATAAAGTGACAAGTCTTTTAAAATGAATTTTAATAATTTTTAAGATATTCCTTAGACCTACCTATAGGGAAATATAAATTTCAGATCCTTGTAGATTTAACTAACTAAAGTTAAACTTACAATTTCCTACATTTTTTTTATTCATTACAAATTAGCCCTTGATTAACATAATGGTAAGTGATGATGAAGTTCACACCACTTTCGTTTTTATACGACATCGTACCGGAACGCTAAATCACTTGGCGGTACGCCTTTGACGGAATAGTGGTCACTAGGCACGGCCGAAACCTCCCTGCAGTCAAGAATTGTTTATTAATAAAACTATTTAAATAAATATATACTTTCTTTTACTGAATAGAATAAATGAGAAAAATTCTAAAAACGTATATTAATTATTATTACATTTAAGGAAAAATATATTTTGTTATTTTTTTAGCCTTTTATTCACTACTGAAATAATCAACTTTACTCGACAAAGACTTAACAATATTATGTACCGTTAAAGTTAACTAAATAATAAGAAAAAATAAATTCAAGTGAGGATAATGTCATAACAAGTGCATCGCCCCAGGCGGCATACAAGTTTCTATAATAAAAGGAACAACGAAACCACGTTAGTTTATTAGCCGGGGCAACAAGCTATTAGCTAATATAATTTAGCCCGGGATCACATGCCGACCGCGGGTGGGGCAATCAAATATTTGCGAGCCCCGGGCGGTTCCACATTCCCTATTTACCGAGCTAACAGATACACAGACGTACTCTGCAAGGATTAACTATCGAGTAGAAATACCTAACTGCTTGTCTATTTCACGACGTCCTTATTTTCAACTTGGAAGAAAAAAGCTTAATAATTTTGTCTTTTTTTTAGGTGGTTAAAAAAAAATTTTGTCGACCTCCGCGGCACCTAGGCTTACATCAGAGGTCTTACCTACAATTTATAAGACGGCGGTCGTGGGTTCGATTCCCGGCTAGGCCGATTAAGATTTTTCTAAATTGGTCCAGCTCTGACTGATGGGAGGCTTTGTTTACACTACCGACAAAGACGTACCGCCAAGCTATTTAGCGTCTATTCCGGAAAGATGTCGTATAGAATTTATCCTACTCCTAACTAGTTAGGCCGCTTCTATCATAGATCGCATAGTCACTTATCATCAGGTGTGATTGCAGTCAAGGGCCAACTTGTAATGAATAAAAAAAAATTCAGCGTCCGTGAAATTTTCAGAAAATATTTTACATTTATTTATTACATTACACATTGAACAGCAGAATCCGGTCATTACGTCAGTGATCAATACAGGAGTAAACCTTATCACCCTAAACCCACCAACCCGCGCTGGAGCAGCCCAGTGGGTCTAAAGCTCCATAACATCCTAAGAGGCCTATCTCTGCAATGGCCCGTTAATAGACTGATAGTGAATGATAAACACTTTATTTAACGAAACCGTTTTATCAAGTGATCGACAAGGTCCAAAATGGCTACCTTGTCCAATAACATGCAGCCGGACAATCTAATTGAAAATTCAAAAGCCGTAGGGTCACGTATGGACCCCGGCACATAATACCCCCAGTAATACAATACTCGGGGCTAACACTAAACTGCTATAAGTATTGCAAGTCGGTCCGGCATTTGAGGGTTGCGTCGCGCATACCGATGGGAAAATTTAACAGATGTGGGCAAAGTTTGCAAAGGTGTGTGGATGTGGTATTATATTATGTTATGTGTGTATGTGGTTTGCCGACGACGTAGTGATCATGGCAGAATCTCTAGATGGCCTTAATATTACGCTCAATGACCTGAGCAGAGTTTCTCAACAGGTGGGCTTTAAAATGAACATGAGCAAGACAAAGATCATGTGTAATGCTCATGTTTCACTCTACCCAGTTATTGTTGAAAATTCTGCACTCGAAATTGTAGACCAGTACCTACCTAGTAATACCTAGGACATATGGTCTAGTTAGGTAGGTCCAATTTCGAGAAAGAGGTAAACCGCCGAATCTAACTCGGTTGGGCAGCGTTCAGGAAACTGCGTGACATCTTTTCGTCCAAAATTCCTCAGTTTTTTTATTGACTACAAGTTGGCCCTGCTATCACACCTGATGTTAAGTGATGATGCAATCTAAGATGGAAGCGGGCTAACTTGTTAGGAGTAGGGTGAAATCCACACCCCTTTTGGTTCTACACGACATCGTACCGGAACGCTAAATCGCTTGGCGGTACGTTTTTGTCGGTAGGGTGGTAACTAGCCACGGCGAAAGCCTACCACCAGCCAGACCAACACAAATTAAGAAAAATCCCAATCTGCTTCGCTGGGAATCGAACCCAGGACCTCTGTCTTATAAATCCACCACGTGCGCCACGGAGGTCGTCTCGGTGCCTGAAGACACGAGTCTTTGAACAGTGCGTGTTGCCAGTGATGACTTACGGATCTGAGACTTGGTCGCTAACTGTGGGCTTCATAAGAAGGCACTGAGTCACTCAGCGGGCGATGGAAAGAGCAATGCTCGGAGTATCTCTGCGTGATCGAATCATAAATGAGGAGATCCGCAGAAGAACCAGGGCATAATAACCGACATAACTCAGCCAGTCGCAGAACTGAAGTGGCAATGGGCGGGGCACGTGGTTCGAACAGCTGATGGACGTTGGGGGCCCAAGGTGCTAGAATGGCGAAGTGGAAAGCGCAGTGTTGGTCGACCCCCACCAGGTGAAGGGGTATGGATTACCATCTTACTCCTAACAAGTTAGCTCGTTTCCATCTTAGATTGCATCATCACTTAACATTAGGCGTGATGGCAGTTAAGGACCTACTTGTAGTAGATAAAAAAAAATCTGCGCAGACTGAAAGAGTTTCGCGTTTTGAGTGTAGTCTGTGTTTTCTTTTAACACATTTAACTTCTTACATGTCACAGCCTGTTAAAGAGGGATGGTAGAGAGTACCTACAGCTTATGGTGGAACAGGTTTTCTAGAAGATGTCTACTTACTCTCAAATTGAAGATACCCATATTCTAGGTAGGTTCTAGTAGTTTAAAGAGACGACAGACGTTGGTATCCCAAGGTGCTGGAATGGAAATCCCGCACTAGAAAACGCAGTGCTCCACTAAGTGTATAGACGACATGGAGCCGCTGGCCAAAGGCAGCCCAAGATTTTCGGATGCCTCTGCAAGATGACTAAGTCTGTCAGTATGCCTATATTCCGCATTAGGCGTCCATTATATGTTATGAGATGACAAGGAAAACTGAAACCACTATATCTCACAGAACAAAAAATGCGCTTGCTTGCGCATCGACATCTCATAGTACGAAAAAGAATCGAAGAACCATTTCTGGCGTATCCATCCTGTTTAGCATCTACGCGTCGCGAACCTTAACTTAGCTACTTTATTTGTGCGAGCGAGTCTCGTTGAAAGAGATAGTTCAAGTGGAGGTGTTTGCGAGGCCCGACACGTCGCCGGACTTTTTAACTTTACTTTCGTGCCGGTTTTTAGTGATTATCTGACTTGCCAAGTTTGTCGAGGAGCTTTGTACTGTCTTTCAGACCACATTTTTTCTAGGAATTATATTCCTCCCTTAAATCTTTAAATGTAATTTACTGTTACTTTATATGTATGCCTATTATATTATTTCATGAAATTATATTGAAAGTTCTCTATTATAGCAAGATTGATTTTTTTAACGTTCTTCTCGTTTTTATGTCGGTACCTGCTTAAGTGAAATAAAAAAGAATATATTATAAATATAAAGTTACTTAAAAGAAGCAACTTCGCAACTCGCAGCAGCCTTAAATCCAGTTATACCTACGGTCAAAAAACAAAAAAGGAGCATCGTAGATTTATTGTAGTACATACTTGTTCAAATATTTCAAATCTTTGCTTAAAAGGCTTTGTTTATAGAATAAGTTTTGGGCAAACATCGTCAAAGTTGTAAAGTCACAAGGAATAACAGTAGCAATCCTTTCACGTGTGCCGTAAAGGGAAGAAGACATAAAGGTTAGTAGTGTAATAGTTTAGCCATCTCTGTGGGGTGCCATTTCGAGATTGGTTATTTATGAGGCGGGGTGTACCTGATAAATAAATCCATACGCGATGCCGGACTGTAGTGTAGCTATGCGTTACATGTAGCAGCACTGTAGCATTCAGACGCGTGGATCCCATTCATGTATGAAAATTGAGATAAATGGAAGCTACTATTCTAGAATAGAAGCTATTATAAGATTCGGACACATCATGAGGACAGTAATTTAGAATACTGATAATAACGGGCACGGACTGAAAAAGATCTAGAGGTCGTTCCCCAAAACGATGGGCTGACCAGCTGAGTCAGTCCAAGCAGTCATTCTGTTCGCCACCAACAGGAGCAGGTGAAAGGCGTGGACCCGTTCGAGACTTGGATCGTACCAGGACCATCCTGAATCTTCAGTCATGAAGGAACGACTGCAGAGAGAGAGTCTAGAATACAATCTTGAAGAAGCTATGGTTTCACTAGCGGGGATGCTGTTTCTACAGGAATATTGAGATAAAAAGGAAATATATGATACTATCCCCTCTCTTATATGGAGGGAGGCCTGGTCCTGTAGTGGGCAGTTAATAGGCTGATAATGATGATGATGATGATAATCACATGAGCATCATACTTCTATCCTTAATTTCACCCAAATTCGTGAGGTCAATCGATATGGTGTTATAGATGGTGTGACTATTTGCACTTTGGTTTATATTAAATTGGCTTAAGTTGTATTATTAAGATGTACAGACTTATTCGATGTACTATCTTGTCTGGGTTGAAAAATATGTTACATAATTAGACAAAATGAAAGATTTAAAATTTAACATACTGATACTTCAAAAATCTTAGAGATGACCTTGCAAATAAAGACGTTATTTTTGTTTTTTATTAATTGAATCAATACTTTTAACCAGGTTGGAGGTACAACAATTCTTGGAATAGTGGATATAATAATAATAATAATAAATTCTTTATTTCGACCATCAATGGATCATATTATGTGTTAGTAACGAATAACTCAAAATCTAGTGTTAGTAACAAAATATCTTATAATCTAATCTTACCTAACCTACGACAGGACCGATTTGCCAGCATATGAATCATAGAACAGTGATTCAAATACTGGCAATCTAACCTGTCAGAAAACGCCTTCAGAATACCGTTAGAGCTAGCCCGGACCCTACTCAACAGGGACGTACACCGCTTCCGCATAATCGTGTAAAAACAATCTACGCGAGCGTCGGCGAACATCCCTGATGCGCTGCAGGATCGAGGCAGCCCCAACAACATCCTAAACGCATTATTATATTGTACACGCAGGGCATTGTACTGCTTTTGCGTATAGTCGACCCACAGACTGCTCGTGTAAAATGAGGTGCAGTAGGCTTTAAAAATATGCCACCCAGGAGATCCCTTTCTAGCTTCGAGCTAGTCCATCACATTCACACAAAATGTGTTCCATGGAATCCGTGTCTTCATTGCAAGCCCTGTAGATAGAATCCTTAAAAATATCTATTTTTCCAATCATAGATCTAGTGCTATAATGGTCTGTGTATGCTGTTATGTAAACCAATATTTAATAAATATTATTATTTTCTACAACATTCCCCCTATTTTCATTTGTTATAAATACTGTTAGGAATGGATACGACAATACAACGGGCAACAACAAGCGGGCATCAAACTCATGACCAAATGCGCCAGCCCTTTAGCCATGGAGCTGTAGACGCTAGTGTATGTTGTGCACAATAAATACGTTACAATATAAACATTCGGCGCACTCTCCTCGCCCGGGGTTATCTATCGAATAACTTTTGCTAATCTAACTAGAAGTTATTTCATGTACATACTTATTACTTATATATCAAGATAGCTACAATTTTAGCGTTACAAAATATTCTAATGCTTATATTAGCAAGAGCAAGAGAGATAATAACCTCTCTTACTCAGTGATGTATCTAGGTTAATAAGCCCGTTAAATAATCCCGTATTTAATTCATTTTTTGTAGGTCTTCAGGGCACTTTGTTAATTTAATTATTGTCACATTTAGTGTAGTGACCCTGCTTCTGCGCCCTAGGCTGTGGAATCGATTTCCAAGTCTGGAAAAATGTTTGTGTGATGAGCATGGATATTTTCCAGTGTCTGGGTGTTTATCTATATATTATAAGTTTATATGTATAATATATATAAAATTATTCATCAGTTAGGTATCATAGTACCTGTAACACAAGCTACCTACGCTTACTTTGGGCGATGTGTGTTTATAATATATAATTGTCCTATAATATTTGAATGTTGTACTGTCATTTATATTTTTTTGATTTATTACAACATGTAATGAATTGACCTTGACTGCAATTACACCTGAATTGATGATGCAATCTAAGATGGGAGATGTGTGACCTATTCAAAACACTAGTTTTCCGCAGGTTAAGTCGTGGGCGGTTGTTAGTTACTGTATAACTCAGTAGAAAAGTATTTCTTATTCACCTTTTTATTCGATTCGGTTCGTTCAGTGATGTAGTTTTTCGATTTCCAGTTGGAAACATGACTTGTAAAGTGCTAAGCTCGAGTGCTTAGCAAATACTGGGACGCTGTCGAATCAAGATGGCTGAAGAATGCAAGATTTGCTGTGCAAAGTGCATCAGCCCGGATTGAAGAAATCTGTGTTATAAAATGTATTTATTTTTATCTATCGAGGAAAAAATTCTTCAAAGCTTTGGTTGTCTGAATCAATTTCCTTTCCTTTATTTTTAATTTTTTTTAACAATGTTATATGATTCAATAATTAACTTTTAAAAATTAAAAACTTTTAAAAATTAAAAAAATCTGCTCCTCCGCTTACGGGTCTTTTGAGTGCTCAATTGACCAGCGGCGAGGGCTCCAGAGTGATGAATACGCGCCGTTTCAAAGACTACTGTCTTCTGTATCCGACCAATCCAACAGCCAAGCGAAAGCTTCTTAAGTTGTGTGTCGAAAATTTTTCACAATAAGACCATTGACTGAAATGACTGTCGGAACAATAATCGTCGATTGTATGAATTTTTATTATTATTGTTTTATGCGGTAAAAACGTATCAGAGAGTACAGCAGTGCCAAGTCGAGCATTGTATCTATATGTATAAGTGTAGTGTGTGATGGCGTTGTCAGAACATTTTAAGCAATTATGATGGCCTCCGTGGCGCAGTGGTATTTACGGTGGATTGGATTTTTTTAAATTTAATAATAAGTACTTCTCATGAGGCGAGATTGAATGGAAATGGTGAAAGTTGAGAACATTTGCTCCAAAATTTGAAGAGTTTCTTCCCCAGGATATCATCATCAGATCCTAACATGATGACAATGGGACAACCTTGGAAGTATGCTTTTTCTAATAAAAAAAGAATTATCAAAATCAGACAACTCTGTAAAAAGTTATGCGTAGTCGTACATAATATATATATATATATATACGTGTCGAATTGAGAACCTCCTCCGTTTTTTTTCGTCGGTTAAAAAGTGTTGTTCGCCGAATTACGATTATCTACTCAAACTAATGTGATTCGACGAACATTCGGCATTTGACGCCGATTCCCGCATGATTTGATGCGAAGTACCTATATCAATACTTTTAGAGTAGACAAATAAAAGTATAGTTTGTTCATTTCATTTAAAGAATAAACGTAAACAAAGGACCAGTCTGTAATTGCGAGTGTTATCTCTGTCCTTATCTCTTGTGTGCAAAAATGTTGTCAGCTTTATGACGACCTTCGTGGCGCAGTTGTATGCGCGGTGGATTCATAAGACAGAGTTCCTGGGTTCGATTCCCGGCGGGGCAGATTGAGATTTTTCTTAATTTGTCTTGTTCTAGCTGGTGGGACGCTTTCGCCGTGGCTAGTTACCACCCTACCGACAAATTCATACCGCCTAGTGACTTAGAGTTCCGGTACGAGGTCGTGTAGAAACCGAAAGGGGTGTCGATTTTCATCCTACTCCTAAAAAGTTAGCCTGCTTCCATCTTAGATTGCATCATCACTCAACATCAGGTGTAATAGCAGTCAAGGGCCAACTTGTGATTGATAAAAAAAAAGGTTTTCAATTTCATTTTTCATTTGTCTTCCGTTTGTAAAAGACTTGGGTCCAAGCCGTTAGATACATTAAAAAAATAACTATAGATGTATATTTAAGTGTTCTGAAAAGGTTAAAATAACTCGTACGTTCACGCACGGTGTCAATAAAAGGACAATAAAGCGCGATATGGTCCGGTCAAGCCGTAAAGACGTAGGCGCGTCCAGTTCCAATGACGGTTATAACTGCGAGTATAAAAACGTGCGTCGATATTATTGCTTTCATATTTTATGCCTCAGTTCCCGATACCTTCTGTGAGACTATTAAAACTCCCTGGTAGGAAATATAACACACGGATCAGTTAACAGATAAAAAAGAAAGAACTGTAGCAACCGACATAGCTCAGCAAGTCACAGAACTGAAGTGGCAATGGGCGGGGTACGTGGTTCGAACAGCTGATAGAAGTGTAGACTCAAGGTGCTAGAATGGCGACCCCGCACCGAAAAGCGCAGTGTTGGTCGACCCCGCGCTAGGTGACTGACGACATCAAACGTGTCGCAGGGAGCCGCTGGTCACAGGTGGCTTAGGATTTTTTTTTCGAAATCCCTAAAAAGGCTTATGTCTTGCAGTGGACGGGCACTGGCTGTTAATGATGACTATGATGATGATTATCTTACAGAATTAAGTATTTAATTTTTGTAAAATTCTGATAACATTTCGTTCATTTCTTTACATTCTACTTTTTCGAGTCGACGTCCGATCGTAAACAGTTTACTATCGTGTCGTTCAACGCCATCTATCGGCGGAGATTGGCGCCGCGCTAAACTTGCGACACGGTGGCGCTAAAAGCTGATCTTTTATAGGGCAGCTCTAAAGCCGAGACATTGATATAATTAAAATAATAGAGTGGCCATTGGTAAAGGTTTTGATTAAATACCGATAATACGTATATTAATACACATCTTAAGAGACCAACATTAATTCTCAAAGTTTGTACTTGATGCCACTATTTCCTAATCAATTCACAAAATGCTCAAGTACCAGGAGCATAAGGAATAATTCCTGTGTACACACTTTAATCAGTCGATCTTTTTACGGTTTTGAATAGACAGTTGTATTTGTATAACAATATTATAAAGTAGAAGTTTGTTTATTTTAACAGGCTAATCTCTAGAATTACAAATCTGATTGTGAAAATTCTGTTAATTGTATTTATGATAACTCGTCTCGATCGAGTCATCAATTTGTTATAAATATTGACTTAAAATAAGTTCGATTGAAACGGGTAAGAGATTATCTAAATCGCGGGCGAATGCACTAAGTATAACGCGTAAACATTTAAAAACATATTCATTTCTATAATAGCCTTATATTCAAATTCAAATTCATTTATTGCGAATTGAGTAGGTACATAGAGATCTTATACAAATATTATAGGTTCTTCCAAATTCCGCCTTACATCTTGCAATTTCCTTATCTAATCCTATATCTATCCTAAAAATACTGGTACACTTATAAATATTTCTTACATTAACCAACTCTGTCACTAGCTCTGTCATTCAAAACATTTTATTGTAAAAAATCTGTTAATTGTATTTATGATAACTCGTCTCGATCGAGTGAAGTTACAAAGGCTATCTTGCATCATTTATATCAATTTGTTATAAATATTGATTTAAAATAAGTTCGATTAAAACGGGTTTTATTAAGCGGGCGACTGCACTAAATATAAGACGTAAAAATTTAAAAACATATTCATTTCTACAATAGCCATATATTTTAAACCAATATTCTAATCTTCACTAACTGAGCGAATAGATCTAAATGCCTGTTCTGTTGGTAATGGTAAAGTTTTTAGAGGAGTTCGAATTTAATTTTTCGAATGAAGGCCTAAGCTTAACCAAGACCTTAACTGTGAAGCAACTATTGAGGTTTTATCATATCTAAGAAGTCCAATATTAGCAGGGTTAGTGTAACTTTTAATGCTTAAACAAGTAGCAAAATGGTTTCATTTAGTTCGCTTTGGGTTGTCCTATCTGTGTATTAATTTGACATTTAAATATCCTTGTAACGAGTGAATAAAATTTAAACGATGTGGTCGTTTGTCGCACCCGTAACTACTGTTCTACAGTCTTTGGCTACGGACTGGGATTCTTTTTATTGTTTCTTCGCGTTGATTAGTTTTCTATGGGCAGTTTCGTACTTTGTCCTTGTTTGTGGCCAATGGAGATTCGATATGTGATCCAATAGTATAGGTAAAAGTATCTGCGTTGCTTAAAATATTCAATAATTGATTTATTTTGAGTTCAACTCTACAGTCGGGGGATATGGAGTTGGATTTATTTTTTGCATTGTTGCGCTACAGTGTTCATATTTGTGGTCAATGGGAATTGGGTGTTCGTGAAATTGGTGGGACTTATTACATTTTTCTTTCTTCCACACTTAAAAAATAAATTTTCTTTTTTTATTACTTTACCCAAAGTTTAATGACGTTTAATCATTTAGCTACCTAAAAGTTGATTCATTCATTAATAGAAAAATATTATCACCCAAAGCCCGCTAACCCGCATTGGAGTGGCATGGTGAGCTTCAGCTCCAAATGTTCTCTCCTAAAAGGAAGAAAATCTGGCGTCGTAAATATACAGATGGATGGAAGGAGAACTGGTAGATTATTTATTTTCAGAATTTATAAATGACTTTCAAGCTAGTGCCTAATTCTAAAATATTGGCTATTTAGAACTTTTAAAATATAAAAACCAAACTGCTCTCGCTGTGAGATAAGGCTGTCAATTTTCCAAATTGAAACAGGTACAAGTGTGAAAACATAGCTGCCCGCTGGAAACCCACAAAGGCGTCTGCGGTCAGCCTTTATAAAGTGGACTTTTATATCGAGACCCGCGCAACACCACCGCTCCGTAAAGTATACGGCCACGGACATAGATACATGCTGGATGTGAAAATAAAATAAATAATTAAACCATTTAGAGAACATAGACCGCTGTAGAAATGGCTGAAACTGGTAAATGGCACAAGTATACCTCTCTGACTATGAGTTAGATATTTGTTCCTTTGCCGTGGAGACCCTTGGACCATGGTGTCACAGTGACCACAGCCACAAAAAATTCTTCCGTAATATTTCACCGCGCTTAATTGCCTCTACTAGTGACAAAAAGGCTGGCTCGTTTTTTGCGCAAAGGATTAGCCTGGCTATCCAATGCGGGCGATGGAAAGAGCAATGCTCGGAGTATCTCTGCGTGATCGAATGAGAAATGAGGATATCCGCAGAAGAACCAAAGTAACTGACATAGCCCAGCGAGTCGCAGAACTGAAGTAGCAACGGGCGGGGCACGTAGTTAGAACAGCTGATGGACGTTGGGGGCCCAAGGTGGTAGATTGGGGACCCCGCACCGGAAAGCGCAGCATTGGTCGACCCCTAATCAGGTGGACTGACGACATCAAACGTGTCGCAGAGAGCCACTAGCAACAGGCGGCTCGGGATCGTTGTGTTTGGAAGTCCCTAAAAAAGGTCTATGTCCAACAGTGGACGTCTACAGGCTGGTAATGATGATGATGATGATCCAACGCGGAAATGCGATTTTTTGCCCCCATTCCACGTGGGCATGTTTTGTATAGTTATTGGGATAAGTTAGCTTAAGTTCCTTCTTCTATTATTTATCAACAAAAAAAATATAAACAATTCAATATTAAATGAAAGTAAACTTTCACCCTTGGATAAGTTTCCAAGAAGCTCAGAATTTTCATTTACGTTTGGAACAGCATTATAATGAAATAATAAAAAGTTCTCATCGATCACCAATGGGCAAGGTATGTTAGTAATGAAAAGATCAAGCCACATGACTTGAGTTGTAGAGTTTGAAAAGTTACTTTCAAACTCTAGACTTTGTAGAGTTAGAGTGTATACGAGTAGAGTTAGACGCTTGGCTACATGAGAGTTATTTTTGACAGTGCGAATAATATTTTGTTCTCATCTTTGCAACATTTTACATGGAAATGGTTTTGGTGAAGTATAATTTTGTTTGTATGTTGCTTGTGCATTTTTAAAAATATTTCTTGCACATCGGAGGAGCGTTTTTATAGCAACCAAATTTGAAAACCAACAGTTTTTAAACCTCTACCAACCAAATTTGAAACCTCAAAGCCATGATCCAAATGAAATATTTTTTTGTTCTCGTAAATATTCACCTTTCGACCTAATGCCGAAGATCTGATAAGATTATTATACCACCATACACACAGACCTTTATACCATAAAAACAACATTTCCGATCACTTCCAGTACGTACTGTACATCCGGGCCCTCTTTCCCCCGGAGATTGAATAAGGCCGGAGTGAAGTCGACTCCGGATTTATGAGGATTCCCACCGACTGCACTCCTCTCTGATTGCCAGTTTATTTTGTGTCAAAGTGCGTGAGTTCGCGCCCGGGGCGTAGCTCGGTAGATTAATGGGCCGTTTTAAACTGAACCTTACTTATTTTTTTGGGCTTTTTGAGCTTTGGGAGGTTCTATTTTTTAGAGTTCTTGCTGTTTTGTGCCGATATGTGATTGGTACAATTTACCAATATTCGTCATTATATTATTTTATTGTTATTATTTTAAGCCATTGTATAGCTTTTATCGCGGGTCTTGAGCGTAGAGACCGAATACAGAAATTCCGTAACGAAAAAACCTAACACCCCCTGAGTATCAAAAACATAATATCAAAAGCACAATTTCGGCAACGACGTCATCGGGGAACGTGGCTTAGCGGTAAGGCGCTCTAAGTGCCCGGATTGCCAGAGAGACGCGGCTTCGAATCCCGTCGGTTCCGAAATTTTTTTTTTTCAAGCGTGATATTTCAAAAAGTCATTTTTTTTTTAATTAATGACTTTTTTTTGAACGCCTTACCGCTAGGCCACGGTCCGGATGACGTCTGTAGGTAAACATAAATTGATAAAAAATGCTATGCAATAGCTTTACCGCGGCAGTCTCCGAGTGCCACATGTTTTTATTTATCAGGGTCAGGCCTCCCTCCTTATAGGATAGGAGAAAAGAAACCTATACTAGTACTAACGAAAGTAAGAACCTACAATAAACAATGGACTCCGTAGAGCAGTGCTATGCGCGATAAATTTGTAAGACAGAGGTCCTGGGTTTGATTCCCGGCAGGGCCGATTGACCTTTAATTTTATAGAGACAATATTTATGGAAACACACATAATCCTAAGCTTACAATTTTAAGATTGGGCAGCTGCTTTACCTGTCGTATCGCTCAGTAACGATAAGACCGTCGATTGTGTATAAGTTTGTAAGTTTTCCTTAGTTATAATTTTTAATAAAGCTTTAATGAAGCTGCAGCCAGATGCCACTTACACGTACATTTCAGTTATGTTTGATTAAAGATGTGTACTTCATTCATTTATAATATATTACACTAAAAATAACTAAGGTAAGTACTATAAATGACATCCCGCACGTAACGGCAAAGTTACCTTTTATTTTATGAAGCCAATAAAGCACAGAAGTTGGCAAGTTTATACACTCGGACCGTGTCTGAACTTTGCTACTTGCCTCAAATACGCTGTATTTGATCGAACTATGAACTCGTGAAGAATCTCTAAGTATAAAGGAATCTATAAAAATGGTTGTGACTCAAAAACTTTTCCAAAGACTGTTGTAAACTAACTCAGATTAAAGTTAAAACCTTCGAATCTTACAAATCTTACCCAACTCTGACTTAGATCGCAATAGTCTTAGGGTCGCAGGATCGATTACGGTTCCATAATTTATGATTATACTGGCGACCCGCCTCGGCTTCGCACGGGTGCAATGCTGGTACTAAATTATGTCCCTGCATTTTGAATCTCAATATCTTGTAAAATATTCACTTAAATTTCATACTGTAAAGGGCAAAAGTGATCTATATAGTTAGAAACGGCAGAAGAGATGTAAAAATAAAAAAACAAAAGTAAGTTGCAGAGCAGAGAAAAGGACTTTAATCAGAACAATTATTTATTTACAGACATCAACAAATATAAAAAAAACGAAACAGCCTCATGCACCAAAAAAACACTGACTTTTGCGGTAATTAGCGCTTATACGTTTCCACAAAATAAACTAGCAGAATAACGGCTTATTACAGGAATATCGACAAAAATTATTGCATTTAAAGAGGTTGACAGGTTTATAAAGCCTAAAAAGTAAGAGAGAGATATCGTCTCTCTACTTTTTAATTGGGTGTAGAATTCTGCTAAATAAATTATATGTACAAAGTATTTATGATACTTCATATAATCGGATTCAGTTTTAAAGATTTAAGCATACATAGGAACAGACATAGGAAAGCGACTATTTAATGATTTTTTACTATGATGATGGTTAGTTATGATGATTAATGGTGATGCTTATTTATAAATATAAATACATAAAGGCACTACAAGGTTAGGAGGCCTATTTGAAGAAAATCGATTTGGATCTCCGACCCAATACGCCTATTCTTACCAGTATTTATATTTTATTTTTATTTTATACGTAAATTAAACGAATATAATATTTTAGGAACGATAATAATATTTTAGGTCATAATTAAAGATTTCTTGTTTGTTTTTTTCTTAATTTATTAAATTTAAGACGGCAAGGTTGTCTAGGCTGTATTAGTATAGTGCGTAGCGGCATCTTGACTAGGGCCCAGCTGAAAATCAGTGTTGCATGTATTTTTTAAGAGCATGCAGCTATATGCTGAGCTGGTCCTTTTTCTGGGTTGTGCCACACATCGCAGGGTATTGTCCTGGCGACTAATAAACAAGTGGTGATATGTGGCATAATTGCATTAATAAAGATGTTTCTTTCTTTCTTCTTTCTTTGTATAATGAAAAATTGTGGTTCGTATCAACCTTCTAGAAGTAAAGTTAAAAGTTTAAAAATTAAAGAAAACTTTAAAAACTATTTAAGTTTCCATAAAACAAATACACACGTTATAGAACCCCTTTTTACGTAGGGGGTTGAAAATATATTTCCCCCTGATCTCAAAAAAGGGTTGGAAATTGCAACACATAGTTGTCAAAAGATGTCGCTTCTTTATAAGTGCTATCTAATCTGCGAACGCATAGAAGGGTGCCGACCATAGACATAACCTGGCAATAGAAATGCGTGTTACACTCCAACTATAGAGACTGATATCGCCTTAGGATACTTGGCTCTAGAGGGAATAAGATAAACATTTTCACTGCAAATTTAAAACTAAATTAATAAACTTAAAATTTATTTATTTTGCAAGTACTGGAACGACAGATGTATTAATCATTGTGGTTCGGAAGGCAGGATTTTTCAAAAGCCGGCAAGAGTTGCTCTCAACAGTTTCTCTTTTTTGTTAATTTTTATACCACGGCGCATGGTAAATATTATTCTATATTTAGAAGTCGTATTGATTAAAACCTACCAATAGTTTAGTCATACAAAGACTTTTGTGCTGCGCTGATCCAATAAACTCGATAATTTCAGATTACAGCGATTAAGAATCTGTTAAATTTTGGAGGAAGGTACTCGTAGATACATAAATATGCTTCTAAGTGACTTTAAGGTTACATGTATATGCCATTTCTATTCACCTCATTATTAAGAACTCTGTAGCACCGTCATATTGAGGGGGAATATTTTTTTATAACCCCCAAAACTGTCGACGAAGGTTCGGTCATTCGGCCGTAATTCGGTAGTAGGGGACATTTCGAGTTATGTGTGATTGTGTAAAGCATTTTACGATGTTAGACGTGTGTAAACGGTGCGACCTATTTCCGGAATTGATATTAGAATGGGGAATTATTTTTTACGGATACTCTTACGGACAAAGTTACGGAAGGGTTGATGTTTACTGAAATACTGTCAGGTGTATTATTTTAAAATATAAGATAACGACGTGCCTAACGTACTAAGCACGAGGGTGTAATACCAAATTCTTAAATCCGGAATTAGGAATAAAGAAATAGAATTTTACTAAAAATTCGTTAGAAAAAGAAAATTCATTATTATTCCACAGCCCAACCTAGTCGAACCTAGGAACTAATGATCCTAAATAGGCTAACCACTAATCAGGCTAAGAGTTTTCAAGCTGCAGTAGTAACCTTAATAACAGATGTATGGTAAAAGTAAAATAATAAAATAACACAAATAAATGAGTATCTCACTCATTTAGAACAGACTCAAACCTCGGATGATCTGAAGCCGTGCAAACTAACCACTATACCAACGAGGCCGTCGAAACGTCTACGAAGCTACGAGGTTACGGCCTACGAGTCTACAAGCTACGAGAGAAGATTTAATAAAAGTTTTGTAGTTAAAAGAAAATAAAATCTTAATAAGACCCAGAAAACCTTAAATATGTTATTCACACGCAATATATCATAAATATTTTTCAGTTGTAGATATCAAACCCACGACCTTAGATGCGGAAGGCATTTTAAGTACCCACTGCACCATTCTTTCAAACTACTATATCTGTGAGAGCTGCTTTAATAAAAGTTTCATGGTTAAAAAAAGCCCAAGGGCAACCTGGGACACCATAATTACGTTTTCCACACGCAATATATCAAGTCGCTCGAGGACAGGGCTCGGAGATTTGTCCTGTTAGGGCGTTACGGGCCCGCCCTGCGACCAAGGGCTGTAGAAGGGACGTGAATTTTTGTTATGTCAGTATTTTTGTAAGTCAGAAAAAATAGATGTGAAGATGTCTTGAATTTATTGGCGGTTTCGGACAGTGTAAGAGTTTTGCTATTTTGAATATCTTGTTGTTTCAGTGGTTTGCATGTTTCTATGGTTTTTAAGGTCTTGTGTTCGAATGGATCGGGTATATATTGGATAGAGGCAAGTGTTACTTTGCTGAAGTTTATCATGAAACATACTCAGGAAACTTTGAGTCAGCATCTCCTGAAGAACTCCAGTTTCGGAGTGGAACGTAGGTAGAGAGTATTTAGTTGGATATGGGTGCCTTTGTCTTTATGGTAGTAGTACTAAATTTATGGTATTTCGCTTAGACCCCACAGTGTTCCAACTCATGAGTCACTGGAACAATTCAAAGATCACCGCAACTCAGCTCACGACACCCGCTAAGACAAACAGAATCTTATTCAAGACACAAAGAGTGTCTACCAACTCAAGAGATTATCTTCCTTGAGCAAAATATTCCTCGTATATATCACCTAGAGGTCTTCATCAAGGAAGCAAGTGAAATCCACATAGCCTATGTGGCAAACTCGAGGACTTAGGAGGTCCCATGAGTGACAGATTCCCCATATCTACCGGCCAGAGGCAAGGAGGCAATCGAAAGTCATATAAGTTAACCTACGTAGCACTGAACCATTGAGAACTAAATAAAAGCTTGTAAAATAGAACTTTACCACAAAATTTCTCAGTCTCGCATCAACAAAGTGTCACCGTTCAAACATGTTCCACCAAATGGACTCCGCAATACACGTCAAAGTTTAAAAGCCACGCTGCATGTGTTCCAACCTTATTGAGAAATGGCTCTTCGAATTGATTCTGACGTGTTCACACCCATTTTAAAGTACTAAAACATCTTGACAATGCACAACAAACGAAAATGAATTTTGAGGATCAAGTTTTAGAGTTGAAATTCATATGTGGTTATTCGAAAGTCTATCTAAAAGATGCTCTCCTTCATATTTTATAAGTGCTCTTTTTGTGTGTAATGGATTTTTAAGTGAATAAACAAGAAGAAAAGTGGCAATAAACGGTGGTTTTACGACATGATTACTAAAATGATGGACTCGTTTTACATAGCTTTGTTGACGTAAAATTAAAATTTATTATCCAAAGTTGTTTGGTATATTTTTTTACGATCTATAGGGAGTGCTAATTTATGTTTTCTTAAATACATAAACTCCCATAGTAGTTGATATCAACCTCTAGAGGTCAATATTGGTTTCTGAACTAAAGATGAACATCGATGATATCTAAAAGGAGAATGCCAGATCCTAACCCAGAAAGAACACAAATTGTAAATATACTAAAAAGACCCTATAATTATACAATACAATAAGCCATTTTTACTGTTGGACATCGGAATAAAATTCTGTTAAAAAAAGTAATTAAAGTATTTCCTTTTAATTTACACTCTTTACGCATTTTTTAATCTTTATTGTTGCACTGGGTTCTAGCCTTTTAAATCGTTTTTATTGTATTTTCATCAAAAAAGCTAGTATCCAGGGTCGTTAAGCCTGTTTAAAAATATATTTAATGAAGCTTTGCGATTGTCATGTAAGTGTGACAACTATACGGAATCACAATACAGAAATGGACGATAAACAATATTAGGCTCAGGTCGATTACTCCGAGTTCTAGAGCTTTTAAATGTAATTTATATTAAATAGTAAAAAAATGCAATAAAATGATGCATAATACATTGTTGTACAATATGTTTTTATTAGTGGGTTAAAGTCCTATACAGTGTCTGGCATTCTCCTTTGTGCCACTTTCACTAAACCTTTTTTAAAACTTTCATTATAAATTGATGATTTTAAATTATCTCTCTTTTTATACCTTGATCACTACTCCTTAGTGAAGAAAAGCCTGTAACTAAGCGAAAGTTTCTTGTTGGTCAAAACTCTTCACTGTAAGACCATTGAATGAAAAGGCTACCTACACATTAACGGTTGATTCAGTACGCCCCATGACGGTTATCTCGTGAGCAACGTCCAAGTATTTTGACTGTTTGTATACCAGGACCAGTACTTTACGTGTTTCATCACATCGGCCATCTGGCAACTTCTTCGACGACGTTTATATGACGAAGGTCCTGGGTTCGATTCCCGTCTGGGCTGATTGAGATGTTCTTAATTGGTCCATGTCTGGTGGGAGGCTTCGGCCGTGGCTAGTTACCACCCAACCGACAAAACATACCGCCAAGCGATTTAGCGTTTCGGTACGATGTGGTGTAGAAATCGAAAGTGTTGTGGATTTCATCGTACTCCTAACATGCTTGACGGCTTCTATCTTAGATTGCATAATCACTTAACATCAAGCGTGATGGCAGGCAAGCGCCCATTCGTAGTAAATAAAAAATGTCCACAACTTTTGAAAGGACTTCCAACAACACAGAGCCATCTATGGTCAGCGGTTTGATATGACAGTCCCCTAGTGGGGGTTCAACAAACTTTGACTCTCATAGTATACTTAAGTATGTTTAATTTACTTCGCATTTGGGTGTACTAACTTCGCTATATTTTATAAAAAGAAGTCAGAATAATAATTTACGAGCAGTGGTTTTCCGTCCAATAACATTGGCCCAAGTATTCTTGATACTTTAAAAGCAATCTCGATTATTGCTTGCAATATTTTTGATTTAGGTTTTTGGAAAACTACATTTATTTTTGTATTCAGCTTTTGTCACGGGTGTGGCTATAGCTTTATCAGCGTCCAAAAATTAAAAATTAGGTAGCTTTTGCCTTAGTCTTCGGAGTAAATTGGATATTATTGGTCCATTACTATACTTTATTTAGGAATAAAATAGAAAATGCTACAAATTTGATCTTATTTTCATATGAAATACTGGTCCTAGAACATTTATATAGATTACAGAAGCTTGTTTTTTATCTACATCGACGGCCGAGTGGCGTAGTGGGTAGTGACCCTGCTTCTGCGTCCTAGGCTGTGATTCCCACATCTGGAAAATATTTGTATGATGAGCATGGATGTTTTCCAGTGTCTGGATGTTTATCTATATATTATAAGTATTTATGTATAGTATATAAAAATATTCATCAGTTGTTATAGTACCCATAACACAAGCTACTTACGAGTACCCTCACTTTGGGGCTATATAGCGATGTGTGTAATTGTCCTATAATATTTATTTATATTATAGAATAGCGGACACCTGCGATTTTTCCCGCGTAGTTTCAGTTCCCGTGAGAAAATCAAAATAGAAATTAGTTTATATCACTCTTCATTAGTTTGGATAGCTTAAACAAAAATATTTTTAAGCTATTGCATAGCTTCTATCGCGGGTCTTGAGCGTGGAGACCGAATCTAGAAATTCCGTAACGAAAAAACCTAACACCCCCACCCTTTTTAGTTTTTTTTTCAGATTGTCTTATTCGCATTTTTGTTCGCCAACGTCCATTGCATGTTGAATACACCGGTTCTCGTCCGATCACCGAAGTTAAGCAACATCGGGCGCGGTCAGTACTTGGATGGGTGACCGCCTGGGAATACCGCGTGAAGTTGGCTTTTTTAAATTTTTATTTAATTTATTTATTTTTTATAATTATTATTTTTTTTAATTTAAATTTTTAATTATATATTGTAGGGGTTTCTAGGACTTGTAGGGGTCCTAGGTTTCCCTACTTGCAGGGCTCGCTGCTTGTTTGTTGAAAATAAAAGATCACTTGTATCGTGGTGTATCAGTTAATGATTTATTCAGACCTTAACCTATACTTACACTAATATTTACAACCAATCACAATTACGATAAATCTTAACCACTAATTACGTCTACTTAATTACCAATAATATTAAACTTAAAACTAAGCATCGAACTTGTCTCCATGCATTGCTGATGCCGGTCGCGATCATTCCCGAGTCGTGTTTCCGAAAGCTTACATTTCAACATATATACTGCGCGTACGCCGCGCGCGCCCAGTTCGTCGCCGTTCGCCTAGGAAGACAGACGCTCCGTCCGCTCACGTACGCCTCACGCGCGACCCATACCGGCTGCCACGTTCCGCGCGCGGTGCGAGAGGGGCACTGGATGTTCGCCTTTCCGACTTCTGTATCTGGTGCTTGGAGAATCTTCGGCCGACGTCTGTGGATCACCAAGGGAACCGTCTGTGCGTGTGCGTAGTGCTATGTAACCATCAGTGCCAAAATTATATATATAGTGAAAACGCTTCTGTGACCACATCATGCCATTATTATATAGTAGTGCTCTGTAACCATGTAACCATCAAGTGCCATGATTATATAATAGTAACTTGCTAGGTAACCATCAAATCTGTCACGTAGGCATAAGTGTGTGGGTAGGCAGGTAAGTCTCAAAAATAAATTTCCTTCTTGTGTTTTCTTTATCTCTGATCCCGTCCTGTATTCCTTTGTCCCATATCGTCACGACGGGCAGGCGAAGCGGCGCGTGACGTCACGGGACGTGTGTGGAGCTATTTAGTCGTAAGTATTTAGGTAGGTAGGTAGGTATTGGTAAGTATACACCTACAATATTTATAATTGCATAAGTTTTTTATCAACTTACTACTACTTACAAAAAAAAAAATAATAAAAATTTAAAAAAGCCAACATCACTTGGTGTTCCCAGGCGGTCATCCATCCAAGTACTGACTGCGCCCGATGTTGCTTAACTTCTGTGCAATAGCGTTACCGCGGCAGTGTCCGAGTGCCACACGTCTTTTTTGTACAATCCGATTAGTAATTTCGGAGATAAACTGGGACAGATTGACAAACAGACACATGCCTTTTGTAAGTACTTCCAAACATTCGATCCTTTACGTACAGACAAACAAACATTTTAAAAATTAATTTCTGATGTATCTACCTATATGCTTTCATATTCATTTAGTAAAAAGTTGTTAATTTAAAATTACAAACAGCTACATTCCAACTTTTTTTATTTGTATAGATTTTTCAATGCATATAAAGTATCAAGACATTTCACTCTGCATAGCAGAGATATGCCCAGCGTAGGCGGTTCGCGGGGCGAGATGAAAAATCACAGACGACTCCTTTTTTCCCCATGATTCACTACCAGGGCGGAACTGGGGTGATTAACTAGAGAAGTGGATTTTTAAAAAGTATTGTACAGGTTTAAATTATTATTTTATTTATTTATTTCATAATCATCATTATCATCCCATTTCAATGACCTTGACGATTCCATTTGAACGCATTTGAACGACTTGAGACCCAGGCTTCTTTTTTTTTAAAGAAGAGAGCATGTGGAGCCTAGTCCCACAACGCTGCTCCAATACGGGTTGGCCAGAGATTAGATTTTTGGGACAATCAGATGTTAGTGGTGAAACACAACAATGCCCGAGACTGATGGCTTAATGTGCTTTCCGAAGTATGGGGGTGTAACACCACCAATTTCTCAACTCCGAGATTGGCCCGACCAGATTCGAACCGAGGACCTCTCTTTGTGATTAAAACCACATAGACTAACAACAATAGACCAACAAGACGGACTATTTAATTAAATACATGCCATTGGTAACAAATTTTGTTTCCATTCATGATGAAAATGTGATTCTTATGTACTTTTGTCAGCGATAGTACCTTAACGAAACGGAATAAAATGCGACATTCCGCGCGCCAAAATATTCCAGATCCCTGGAAGTCGATGAAGGCGACTGTACATCGTCTCGCCGTAAAATAGGATAAAGCTTGATTTCCTCTGTTAGTTGATTTATAATACAAAGCTATATAGCTGGTTAACTATAGTTTTTGAAGAAAGAAAGTAAAAGGTTTACTTAGGAAAAACACAAAATAAAATATAATAAAATAGTTCTCTATGCACGATGTAAACAGTAATGTGATCCTATAAAAGGTCCACAGTCAGTATTTAACAGTGCCCATCAGGACACTGCGCTGGTCTTCGGTGAAGTTCGTGGGGTGTTATTTTTGATTTCCCGGTCCCAGCCAATATTATCAACATCTTGTAGTGATCTGATAAGCCTGCCAATCTGTATTGGAGCAGCGTAATGGGTCTGGGCTCCATTTCCCCTCTCCTATAAGGAGGGAGGCCTGGCCCTATAATGCGCATACAAAAACAATCTTGAACACGTAAATTGTGCTAAATGCAAAAAAATATTAAGATTAGTTACTTAACCATGTCCGTAAAATAAATGGTTGTAATTATTTTAGTTAAATTAATGTTTTAGTTTCCTAAATTTATACAAGCGAAGCTATTTTATATCTTAGCAGTGTCCCAGTGGCGGATTTACCAGCAGGCTGAGTAGGCTGGAGCCTAGGGCGGCAAATTTTAAGGGGCGGCAAATTTATTTCATAAATTTATTATTTCGGTTTACAAATTAAAAAAAAATTATTATACATAATACGAATTTCGAAAATTGGAGAGAAATTGAAATATTTAACAAAAATCGAAATATTCTCATATACAGTGCTAATCTATATATATATAAAAGAAAGTCGTGTTAGTTACACCACTTATAACTCAAGAACGGCAGAACAGATTTGGCTGAAAATTGGTAGGGAGGTAGCTTAGAGCCAGGAGACGGACATAGGATACTTTTTATTCCGTTCGACAGCGTTCCCGTGTGACTTGACATGAAACGTCAGTCACTATAAAACGTGGTATAGCAAAAAAGAATCAGACTTGGAATAACAAAACGCAAATGACAGCTATGTAATTGACGTAAAATGACAGCTATGTAATGACGTATGGATGACAATTTGATATTTGTAAGAAATCAACATTAAAACTATTTCTATTAAATAAATAATTAACAAGTGGATTGAAGTGAAGTGAAGTTTAATTAATATCTAGGGAAAGATTCGATCGTTTAATAATAACGATCGAATCTTTCCCGACAAAGCCGTAATGCAAGAAGAATACAAAATACTGCAAATGAAAGGACTGAAGAAGAACAAGAAATTGCACGTGAACAGCGCCGCGATAGTATGGCTCGACTTCGTGCTTCTCAATCACGAGAGCAAAGTGAAGCAGCCCGTGAAACAGCTCGGTTGGGAATGCAGAATCGTCGAGCGAACAACAGAAGTCAACAAATAGATAATTTGCGACGCAGAACAAGATATTTAGCTAATTTGAATCGAGCAGCGTTTCGATACGATTGCAGCAATGATTACAGCTTGCATCCTAGCGTTTGCATTGGGCAAATGGACGTTGTTTGCGAGTATTGTGGTGCATTAAAGTTTTCCGGAGAAACGCCTGGATTATGCTGCCTTAATGGTAAAGTGAAATTGCCAGTGTTGACTCCGCCACATGAGCCATTGTATTCATTGCTTTGTGGCGAAACACAAGAATCACGCCACTTTCTTGCAAATACTCGAAAATACAATAGTTGTTTCCAAATGACGTCATTTGGGGCAGACATTATCGAAGAAGGAGGATTTAATCCGACATTTAAGGTATTTATTTTTGTACTTACATAGAATGTAGTTAAAGAATAACTTACTTTATCTATTGGTATGTATTATATTTGCTAATACTGAACTCTACTCTCCCACAGAAAAAGTGTTTATAACCCAGTTAATACTGTCTGGTTTTTATTTTGTAGATACAAGGACAGATTCACCATCGAATTGGATCATTACTACCTTTCGAAGATACACAGAATAAATTTTTACAAATATATTTCATGGGCAACATGGAAGAACAACTTGATCGACGCCTAGGGATCAATGCAGGAATGAAGCGAGCAATTCTTCAAGACTTGCAGTGTCTGCTTCATGAACATCATGCGTTGGTCAGGTTGTTTAAGAGTGCTTTAGAGCGCATGCCAAATGATGACTATAAAGTTGTCATCAAAGCAGATAAACGACCATCTGGAACACACAAACGCACATTTAATGCTCCAACAGTAGACGAAGTTGCCATCCTGATTGTTGGTGAACAATTGGAAAAACGCGATTATTGTGCTTACACGTCGCGATACTGGGCAACTGCAACAAATATCTGAAACTCATCGATCATATGACGCATTGCAATACCCACTGATGTTTTGGCAAGGAGATGAAGATGGATATTATTTTAATATTAAAATGATAAATCCATTGAATGGTAAAGTATCAGTATCTTAATAATGGTTAATGTCTGTATTATTTGCCTTTGAAATGGTTAATTATCAAATTTTTAATTTCAGGTGAAGAAACTACAAAGAAAGTTAGCTCAATGAATTATTATGCATATCGTTTGATGATTCGTCAAAATGCTGACAACTATTTGCTGCGGTTTCGTCGATTGTTTCAGCAGTATTGCGTTGACATGTATGTAAAAATAGAAACGGAACGTTTAACATTTATTAGGTTGAACCAAGCCAAACTGCGTTCTGAGGAGTACATCCATTTACGTGATGCAGTTAGTACTGAAGGAAATACAGCTAATATTGGTCGATTAACTATACTGCCGGCGACGTACATTGGTAGCCCACGGCATATGCATGAATATGCACAAGATGCAATGACATATGTGCGTCATTACGGCCGGCCAGATCTCTTTATTACTTTTACCTGTAATCCAAAATGGATAGAAATTACTCAATTGCTGCTTCCCGGACAAACATCAAATGATAGACACGACATCACAGCACGTATATTCAGGCAAAAAATTCGGTCCGTGATGAACTTTATTGTTAAACAACGCGTCTTTGGAGATACTCGATGCTGGATGTATTCAATCGAATGGCAAAAGCGAGGCCTGCCGCACGCACACATTCTTATTTGGTTAGTGGAAAGAATTCAGCCTGACCAAATAGATGATATCATATGTGCCGAGATTCCTGATCATGAAGTCGATCCAGACCTACATGATGTTGTTACTACTAATATGATTCATGGACCGTGTGGTGCCATCAACCCCCAATCACCTTGCATGGTCGATGGAAAGTGCTCTAAACGATATCCACGGAAATTAACGGCGGAGACTGTCACTGGCAACGATGGGTATCCGCTGTATCGGCGTCGATCACCAGATGACAACGGTCGAACTGTCACAACGAAAGTGAAAAGAATGGATTTCGTTGTCGACAACAGTTGGATTGTTCCATATTCACCACTTATTTCTAAAACGTTCAATACACATTGCAACGTTGAATACTGCAATTCAGTTAAGTCCATAAAATATATCACTATTCTAAACAACAAACCCATGAGCAACCAATGGTTAAACTTCAGGCCAATAACTGAAGGTAAATTAGAGAGATTCAAAAGCGTAATTAGTAGCAAAATTCCAAGTCTATCTTTTGTTAATCGTGACCCTAATATTCTTTTTGGTGCACTTTTTGAGACAATAGACAGTGAGTTTTCTAAAATATTCAATTTAAAACGTGTTAATTTAAGCCAAAAATTAAAGTTCAGTGACTGGGCTACTGTAGGTATTTATAAAAGTAGAGATAAATTGTATGAGTTGTATGATGAAAAACAGTATAATCACAGTCAAAAATTTTCGGAATTTCTTAAAAATTATTCAAAAACATTCAAACGCGTATGTATTAATGCAAAATCCATACACATGAAAGAGTTACTAATTAGAGCTGACAATAAGATACAAACCTCGTGGAACATAATAAATAACGCAACTGGCAAAGTTAAACCTCGCCATATGAATTATGAATTAATTGTTGATAATAAAAAAATAAACAATAAAAACGAGGTTGTTAATGCTTTTGAAGACTTCTTCCAAAATGTACCTATCTTATTAACAGATTCGCTAAATTCGTCTCCTACGTCAGCCCAGAGGTTACTAAGAGACAATGTGAAAGAGTGCAACATTCTATTTAAATTTAATTATGTAACTGCTTTTGATATTATAAAAACATTTAAACTACTTAAATCAAAGAGGACTAGCGATCTGTGGGGGATGTCAGTAAAAGTAATATCTAATATTATAAATATCATTGCTCCACACTTAGCTGTTATTTTTAATGAATGTGTGGACTCAGGTACTTTTCCAAACCTAATGAAACATGGAAAACTTATTCCACTTTTTAAATCAGGCGACCAAGCAGATCTCAATAATTACAGACCGGTTTCAATATTGCCAACACTAAGTAAGGTCTTTGAAAAAATAGTTTTAAATCAACTGCTTAGTCATTTTAACTTAAATAACTTACTTCATCCTGACCAATATGGTTTCACTAAAGGTCGCAATACTACTGATGCAGGTGCTAAACTATTAAAACACATCTTTGATGCCTGGGAAAGGTCTAAGAATGCTATTGGCGTATTCTGTGACTTGTCCAAGGCTTTCGATTGTGTTGACCATAAAACTCTTTTGCTTAAGTTAAGCCACTATGGCATTAAAAATGTTGCACTTAATCTCATTGCCTCTTATCTTAGTGATAGAACTCAAACGGTATGCATTGATGATATAAAGTCACGTGGCTCATCTCCTAAAATGGGCGTTCCACAGGGTTCAATTTTGGGTCCTTTTCTATTTTTAGTGTATATCAATGATTTACCATACCATGTTAGCGACATTTGTGAAATTGTGCTGTTTGCTGATGACACATCTTTAATTTTTAAAACTGATAGAAATAAAAGTGACTTTGACGATGTAAACCGTGCTGTATCGCATGTGTCGCATTGGTTTACTGCTAATAATTTACTATTAAATGCAAAGAAAACTAAATGTGTTGAGTTTTCTTTACCGAATGTAAAAAAAATAAATAAGTCTTTAATGATAAATGGTGAAACGCTAAGAATGGAGAGTTCTACGGTCTTTCTAGGAGTGACCTTGGACTGTAAACTTCAGTGGAGCGCTCATATAGAGTCACTGACAGCTAAACTTAGCTCAGCAGCATTTGCAGTGAGAAAAATAAGACAGTTTACCGATGTAGAAACAGCTAGACTGGTTTATTTTGCTTACTTCCACAGTGTGATGTCTTATGGCATCTTGTTGTGGGGAAAGGCTGCTGACATAAATTCTGTCTTTATACTTCAGAAACGAGCAATTCGGTCGATTTATAAACTTAAACCACGCGAGTCCCTTCGAGTCAAATTTAAAGAAATAGGAATTCTTACAGTAGCCTGTCAATACATATTCAATAACCTAGTTTATGTTAAACAAAATATAAATATGTATAAACAGAAAAAGGATTTAAACGACCGTCTTCCTAGAAACGGACATAAGTTAGTCATATCAGCTTATCGCCTCCGAAAAGTACAAAAATCTTTCGTAGGATTGGGTGTACTCTTCTACAACAAGATGCCCAATTCAGTTTTAGATCTGCCATTGCATAAGTTTAAACAATGTATTAAAACTCACTTACTGAGTCAGGGTTATTATACTATCGATGAATTTTTAAATGACAAAGATGTTCAAATCCAATTGGATAGGCTTTCAACTTCACACAGGAAATAAAATAAATAACTTTATGTAACAACACACTTAATATTGTAAAATTGATAATATTATAAAAAGAGCAACTGTTGAGTTTCTTGCCGGCTCTTCTCAACAGGGCCTGCCTTCCGAGCCGGTGGTAGAGTCACTACAAATAGTCCAATTTGACGTTTCAAAAGTGCTTGTAATAAGCCTACTTGAAATAAATGATTTTGAATTTGAATTTGAATATATTTGCAAATATGTCACGAAAGGCAGTGATATGGCGGTTTTTGGATTGCAATCCTCGAATACCAACGATGAAATTTCACGCTATCAAGTTGGTCGTTATGTGAACTGTAATGAAGCGATTTGGCGTATATTCGCATTTCCCATTCACGAACGTCATCCTACTGTTATACATTTGGCGGTGCATCTGGAGAATGGTCAACGAGTATATTTCACGGCTTCAAATGCTATGCAACGTGCTGAAACACCTCCAGCAACTACATTGACCAGTTTTTTTGCAATCTGCCAAAGCGATCAGTTTGCAAGAACTTTGCTTTACTCGGAGATGCCACGTTATTATACTTGGAATGCTTCATCCAAGAATTTTCAAAGACGGAAGCAAGGTGATGCTGTTCCTGGGTATCCAGATGTGCGTTCTACTGATGCCCTTGGTCGTATGTATACAGTTCATCCAAAGAATGATGAATGTTTCTATTTGCGGTTGTTGCTGGTAAATGTGCGTGGGCCAACTTCATTTGAGACACTACGAACTGTTAATGGTGTTATATTCCCAACATATCGTGCTGCATGTGAAGAATTGAACTTATTAGAAAACGATACCCATTGGGATACGACAATCGCTGAAGCCATTATCTCTGCATCTCCAAGTCAGATACGCACATTATTCGCTATCATAATTTCGACATGTTTTCCATCAAACCCATGTAACCTGTGGCACAAATACAAGGATAGTATGTCAGAAGATATTTTACATCAAAGTCGTGTCAGTTCCAGAAATCACGATATTGAGATGAATGAGGAGATACATAATCGTGCTTTACTTTTGATCGAAGATATGTGTTACCTCATGTGCGGTAATTTATTAATCAGGTTAGGAATGCCAGCGCCAAATCGTGAAATGAATGACGCATTTAATCGAGAATTGGAACGGGAACGTGAATATGATCACCAGGAATTAGATTTAGTAGTTCAAAGGAATGTACCCCTGTTGAATTACCAACAAAAGGAAGTTTATGATACTTTAATGAAGGCAATCGCTGATGAAAATGGTGGTTTATATTTCCTAGATGCCCCTGGTGGAACTGGCAAGACATTCCTTATGTCATTAGTTTTAGCAACTGTTCGGGCGAGATCCAACATAGCGGTTGCAGTTGCTTCTTCTGGAATAGCAGCCACATTGTTAGAAGGATGCCGTACAGCTCATTCAGCATTCAAATTACCGTTAAATCTTCAAACTATTGAAGAACCAACGTGTAATATTGCAAAACACTCAGCAATGGCCAAAGTTTTAGCGGCATCGAAAATCATCATCTGGGACGAATGCACAATGGCGCATAAACGTGCATTAAAAGCACTTAACCGAACATTAAAAGATTTACGCAATGACTCGAGATGTTTTGGAGGAGCAATGATTTTACTGTCTGGCGATTTCCGCCAAATACTGCCAGTAATTCCAAGATCTACGGCTGCCGACGAAATAAACGCTTGCCTCAAATCGTCAAATCTATGGCGCTATGTGAAGAAACTGCAGCTGACAACAAACATGACAGTTACATTGCTTAATGATACATCTGCTGAAGATTTCTCGGAGCAATTGCTGACTATCGGTAATGGTCAAGTACCTGTCGATGAATCGAGCGGATTAATTTCATTTCCAAATAATTTCTGTAATTTTGTCTCATCAAAAGACGAACTTATCAACAATGTATTTCCAAATATTATTTCTAACTACAAAAATAATGAATGGTTGAGTGAGCGAGCAATTTTAGCGGCTAAGAATAAAGATGTAGATGACCTGAACTACATAATTCAAAATAAGATCATTGGAACAATGCATTCATTCAAATCTATTGACTGCATCACAAATGAAGATGAAGCCACCAACTATCCAATTGAATTTTTAAACTCTTTGGACATGCCTGGCTTACCACCGCACAATTTACGCCTAAAGGTTGGCTCCGTAGTAATCATGCTTCGAAACATAAACCAATCAAAACTGTGCAACGGTACGCGTTTGGTGGTTAGTAAATTGATGAACAATGTAATTTACGCTACGATAATGATAGGAAAATTCAAAGGTGAGGAAGTTCTCATTCCGAGGATCCCGATGATCCCAACCGATATGCCGTTTGAATTTAAAAGACTTCAATTTCCGATACGTCTTGCATTTGCCATGACCATCAACAAATCACAAGGCCAATCCTTAAAAGTTTGTGGTTTAAATCTAGAACATTCATGTTTTTCCCATGGTCAATTATACGTGGCATGTTCACGGGTCGGAAGACCATCTGCGTTGGTTGTTTTTGCGCCTGATAATAAAACAAAAAATGTCGTGTATCACAAGGTACTTAAGTGAAGAGCAACCTATGTACCTACTAAAATACAGAAATAATAATGAATGATTAATGTAGTTATTAAATTTTTTTTTTGGATTTTTTTTCCAATAAAAAAAAATCTGCTTATTTATTGCCATTAAGGCGGAACAAAGTTCGCCGGGTCAGCTAGTAGTAATAAATATTTCAACATCTCTGCATGAACAATTCCTAAACGCTTTACTAATTATACATTAATGATTATGAACTTTTAGAATATCGCGATTCGATATTTAGTAATTTATTTTAGTAATTTATTTTATTTTTCGATATTTAGTAAATCGAAATTTAGTAATTTTTACATATATTCTTCACTGATAACTACTATAATTTTTTCTCCGTGTACCGAATAATTATGAGATCTGCTTACCCAATTCAATCGATATAATATCGATGGTCTAACAAAAATACTGACTAAAATTGACTAATTTTTATTAAATAAAAAACTAGTTCAATATCTTATAGAGATCATATTAATCAAATAACTGATAGTTAAACGACTGTGACTTGACAATAAAAAATTCCCTCCACAAAATATGAAGTGAGACAATTTGCTCATTAGAAAATTAATACATTTTATCAGTTAATTATTTTATTTGCAGTAAGAAAAAGTTTGGAAAATTCAAATGAGCAGGCCTTAAGCGCTCATGTCGTACACGAATTATTTTAATTAAATGTTTACATCAGTAGGTATATTTGATAACTTTTTCGCAAAGCCAACTTTTTCAGAAATTGCCAATCGGAATGAATTAATTATAATAAGATAAAACAATACTCAGCTGCAATTTTTTATTCAACGGCTTCTCTCCAGTTAAACAATAAATTAAAAAAAATTGAAGTGAAAAAATTATTTTTTCGAAAGTTATCGTGTTTACTGTGAACACGATCATCCAAAATCCATACGATATGGCATTAAAATTTCTTCCTTTTAAATAAAAAATAATTAATCATAAATATAACTTAATATAATATAATTAAGCATAACTCTTAACCGAAAAAATAATTTTATAAGCTCAGCGATCATTTTTCTTTCCGATAAGTTGCTTTTTAAATAATATTCATGTACATCATATTTATTAGGTACGGTTTAATGTGAGAAAACATCGGATTTAGATTTTAAGGCAAGAGTAGAGCATACCTACTACGCGCTTCGCACTTACGGCATGCAATTGCGTAGTCGTATTTGTATTGTAACGCCAGAACAAACGACATGACGATTCGGTAAGAGGTACTGGCTGAATGGATAGCACAAGTGCAGCGCGATAGGGTTACTACGTGAGCCGCAGCGGGCTCCTGATGTATACATACGTTGCGTCGATCCTTTCGTCTGAAAGAATTTCAATAAAACCAATTTCTGGATCATTAATAAGTCTGTCTTCATTCCTGCAAGAACAGAATCTAGGAAAAATTTATCCAAACTTGGATATAGCACTTCGTATGGCTCTTTGTACACCAGCGGCAAATTGTTCAGGTGAAAGAAGCTTCTCTTGCTTGAAGAGAGTAAAGAACTACCTACGATCGACTTTAAGTCAAGAAAAGCTAAACGCTTTAGCTCTCTTGTGCATAGAGTCAGAGCTAATGAACAAGATTTCGTACGACGATATAATAAATGATTTTGCGAATTCAAAGTCTCGCAAAAAAGTATTGTAATGCTTTTATAATTTAACTTAAATCATAATGCTAACAAATAATAAAGAAAAGATATATTTATTGTATTGTTTTTAAACTGTGAGTGTAATAATAAATGTTAATCAACGTTCGCCAAATGTATTTTTTTTACGTAAGCTTAATTCATATTTTGTAAGTATTGTATAGTTTTAAGACATACCTTACCTTACTTTAAAAGTGGTATACGATTGAGATATTTTTTCCTTAAAATAATGTTTTTTGATAATTTTTTTGCTGTAAATTAATTAAATTTGCTGTAAAAATAATCAAGGATCTAACACGGTACCATAGTTCTCAATAATAATAACTATATGGGAAAAGTTGAAGTAACGAGGATGATGGGGCACAAATTATAAAGTTGGAATTTTATTGATAGAAAATTGATATGATTGTGGACTAAGATATCAAAATTTAGAGGCGGCAAAAATTGAATAGCCTACGGGCGGCAAATCTATAAATCCGCCACTGAGTGTCCTCCTTTTATTTATGGAGTAGAGACTTTTCGCTGTTTCTTGAGTGGTATCCTTCATTTATGAGTTTTTGTAAGCGCGAGTGTGATAAATGTTCCGTGTTCGAATGTCATTGAATCTCGGACATTCTCGTGACAAATGGTGCCCTGATGATTATTGATTGTTTTGTCGAAGCAAGTGTATTCGGTTGAAAGAATTCCATTAGAACTTTTGCTTAGAAGTCTTCGGACTTACTCTTTTTATTAGGTAAATGGTATAACATCCCAAAAAGTACCGATACATTTCGATTTTGTTAACACAATTTTGTGTATAAAATAATTATTTTTAATGAAATAAGACGTGTGACACTCGGAGACTGCCGCGGTAAAGCTATTGCATAGCATTTTTTATCAACTTATGCAATTATAATTATAGTATATTAATTTTATTTATGCAGTATTTTTTTTTACAAGCGTGATATTTTAAAAAGTCATTAACAGTTCTGGTATTTATCGATAGATGGAAAAACTAAAAAGTAACACCGCTGTGCCGGTTGGAGTAGGGGGTGTTAGATTTTTCCGTTACGGAATTTCTAGATTCGGTCTCCACGCTCAAGACCTGCGATAGAAGCTATGCAATAGCTTGAAAAATCTCTCCCTAACTCCTGGTTGATGGCCTGATAGGGTGTTTATCTTACACGTGTATACATATAGCTTTGTATTGAACGAATTTGTTTGGAAAAGTCCCAATACTTAATGTCTTTTGCTATCCAAGAGCTTTATTTATTGCTGTGTTTTACAGTACGACGTAATTGCATAAGGTTTAACACCTACGCCTTAAGAAAAAGGTCTGAGAGCCCTGAACTCTTGTTCTATTATCTAAGAGTTTTTGTAAGCGCGAATGTGATAAATGTTCCGTGTTCGAATGTCATTGAATCTCGGACATTCTAGTGACAAATGGTGCCCTGATGATTATAGATTGTTTTGTCGAGGCAAGTGTATTCGGTTCAAAGAATTCCATTAGAAGTTTCGCTTAGAAGTCTTCGGACTTATTTATATGTAGCTCTGTATTGACCCAATTCATTTGGAATAGACCGAATACTTACTGTCTTTACTCATTCAAGAGATTTTCGTGATAGAGCTCCTTGTGGATGTACTACTACTAATGTGTGGTAATGCTTAATGTGGCGAGGCATAATGTGGCTCTTTGACACTAAACTATGAATAACTCGTTTAAAAACATATTTCATATCAACTATTTATTTTCTGTTCTTTCAAGCCAGCCAAGTGGCGATACATTTTCAGTTAAGTGTGAGTAGCGGCGCCGCGTGCCACCGACTGGCGAGATTACCTCTCTTGAGACAACTCGATGTGACACACCGTTTTATTGTGGCCGACTGTACTTTTGTGACCGCCAGCAATATTGAACTAATACTTCGATGAAATGAAAATTATTTTAATTTATTGTATCTTCATTATTACGTATTTTATATAAAACTGTGCTTCCGTGGCGTAGTGGTATGCGCGGTGGATTAATAAGACGGAGATCCTGGGTTCGCTTTCACCGTGGCTAGTTACCTCTCTACCGACCAAAACGTACCGCCAAGTGATTTAGCGTTCCGGTACGAAGTCGTGTAGAAACCATAAGGCGTGTGGATTTCATCCTACTCATAACAAGTTAGCCTGTTTCTATCTTAGATTGCATCATCACTTAACATCAGGTGTGAGAGTCAATGGCCAACTTGTAGCAGTTAAAAATAAATTTGACAAGCTGACCAAAGCTGCCCAACATGAACTAATGGGGCTAAGATCATTTAGTTCTATGTTTATTAAACACAGAAGGCTAGCAATAACTAAAGAATAAAGGAGAAGCAAGTTATAATATTATTAACGAAGTCACACTAATTATGTTAAAATGTATTTATTTGTACAATATCATAAAAGTAGTAAAATTCGAATATCTATTATAGGTTTAATATACTATATGGTTAAAAAAATGTGTTAACAATCATTACGATTAAGAGGTTACTAAAAAAAATAATGACTTTATAAAAGAGAAATAAACTTGGAAGAAACTTTCCTTTCTACACTGAACTAAATAACCAATATTGTAATTTATAAAATACAAATTGTAACATTGATTTTTAAAAGAACAACTGTTGATTTGCTTTTGGACTCTTCTGGCAGGATCTGCCTTCCGAACCGTTGTTAGAGTCACTACGTACTAACGTACTTGATGTTCCAAAAGTGCTTGTAATACAGCCTACTTGAAATAAACGATTTTGAACTTTTTAATATTATATATCATGCTAACACTCTGCAGTACTATAAGAATTATTTATACCACTAAAATAAAAATGATCCTCGATAAATACAAAACCCAAATAGGTATGTATGTATATAATATAACTGTTACAGGTCCTCAGGTGAAATACCCATCAATCTTACACGTGTGCACCTAAGTAGCAAATGTTTGGTAGGTACAAAAAATATTATATAGAAATTGAGTGCGATTCTTTCGAGTGGCGATATATTTGGGGTAAAGTGCGCAGTAGCGCCGCGTGCGGGTGACTGGCGAAATTACCGCTCTTGAGACGGCCCAATGTGTCATACCGTTTTATTGCGACCGACTGTACTTAAAGTGACCGCTTGCTATAAAATAATGCTGTCATCTGAGTGAGATAGAAAAATAAAAATGCGGTAAAATCGAAATTAGAAGTGTTAGTGCTGACGCAGCATATTATGTTCGGAAAGCTAATTCAGTAAATTAAATTTTAAAGGACATTGCCAATATTTGCCCCAGTTATGCTTATATTTATCAATTTTATTTAAATATACAATGAATTTTAAACAACTACCCATGTTTCATAGGAATTACTTGAAAATATATCAAAAATATAAGAATTTCCATTGACATATTAATACTATGGACTTCGGGTCAGCGATAAAATGTGTCCGAACCTAAAGTAAGCCAAAACGCGAAATGACTTCCAATCGCAATTCAGTCTCATATTAGCTGACTGACAGAATACACGTCAATAATGCCGTAATGTGTTATGAAAAACTTGTAGGAACTACCCGAGTAAGGTGAGAAAAGAAGACGGTGTACCATATTTTCAGTAAGTAAATATTTACTGATGATTTTAAAGTATTATTTTGCTTTGAAACAGGCTATTTTATTAAAATTTTAATAAACTATAGAAACGAATTGCATAACCAACCAAAATGAACACAAGTATCTATCTGTCCTTTTCCCATACGCTACCCGCGTATAGGATAGAAGGAGTGCAATATATTTATCTAATTAACCACATTTAGTTCGGATCTGCCGTGAGCAATAGAATGTTTTAGAACAACGACTGCATAGAGTTATTTTGTTGTTTAACATTTGAATTATTTACTTACTTAATTTTTGAATTAAAATAATTAGATTATTTTCAATTCAAAAATTTTTATTTATTATGTCAACTTTTATTTTTTATGTCATGAATATTAATCAAATATCTTTGACCATAATGGTATATTAATTTGATGACTATAAGAATTATCTACATGAAATTAGGAACAGTTATTTAAAAAAGTGATCTAACGTCATTGAAGTAAAAAAATATATTTTCAGTTTAAATAAAAAGAGGAAAATATCGAGAACTTGAAATTTCAAAGTAAAGAACTATATCGAGTGGCATATCATTTTGTACATTCGTGGATTTGATTTGTAATTAAATATTATTATAACTAATTATTATTTTATACAAGATAATTACAACAATTATTATTTGGTACAAGATTTATCCCAGCATATAGAGGTCAGGGATATGTTAATATAAATTAAAATTTGTTGTAAATATAATATTTAAATATAAGATGCCAAAAAAATTTGAAAGCTACCGACTCCACACCATTTATGTTGTCCTATTTTCACGAGAAGCTGTCATGTCAAATATAGGCTGCCATGGTAACCGTCAATCGAAGGTGATTACTTATTGCATGCAATTAGACCGTTGCAAATTAGACTGTATAACAATACGATAAGACATACATTACAATGTTATTTTGTGTATAAAAACATAAATACATCCTAGTGTGTATAAAATATCTTGGGACACTTTTGACGTAAATTTTGCATTAGACCCGAAGTCCATAGTATTAATATGTCAATGAGAATTTCAATCGATTTTTTGTGTTCTGAATCACGTGACCGTCGTCGTAGTATGAAAAGTTAACTTTTCAAACTTCATAATTTTTATCAGCGACTGCTTAGCTACAAGTAAATTTATTGCTATTTAAATAAAAGATCTGTACTATTTAATGACATATATATCATCTCCGGGCATCTCTGGGGCAGACTTCCATACATTTTTTACCTAAGTTCTTTTAATAACATTGTAAATCGCTAATATCTACATGAGTGTTAAATCTATGTGAGTTTTATTATACACTCGCAATGCTTCCAGATATAACCCGCGTTCCCTTTCCCATAGGAAAATTAGTACGAAAAGTCCATAACTTACCTTAGTATCAAATGTCATAAAAAAATCCGTTTAGTTTTTTTGGAGTTATGGCGATATTGATCCGATTTTTTACATAATTAAACTGTGACCAAAGGATTTACTCGTGTTGATCCAGCTCCCGTTATAGAGAAATTGAGCGTTTACATCGTGAATGAGCAACTTTTTTTTTTCATTTATTTATCACAATAAGTACAATTTTAATATATAACAATATATATATAAAACAATATATATATAAAACAATATAAATATATATATATTGGTGCTCGTAAGCTCTTGTCAGCTTTTCTGAGCACTGCCACGACCCTTCAAATTTCATTAAACCTTTCATACAATTTCATCTGTTTACGGTATTCTTGGCCATTCTTTAAAATATCCTGAATTTGGCCCAGAAACGATCACCTTGGTCTTCCTCTTCCAACATTCCTATTCATACTTGCCTTATAAATACCTTTCGTAACTCTCCTTTCATTACTCTCTACATGACCAAAGCATTTCAGCATAGCTTTCTCAATTTTAGTCACTGCATCTTCTTTTATACCACAATGCTCTAATACCACACTATTCTTAATTCGGTTACTTAGGTATGTATCATCATCATCATCATTATCAGCCTATTAACGGTCCAGTACAGAGCCAGGCCTCCCTCTTTATAGGAGAGGGGATATGGAGCGTAGACCTCCAGCTGCTCCAATGCGGGTTGGCGCGCTTAGTGTGATAATTTATTAACGTTCACTATCAGATGTTGATGACAGTGACCGGGACCGACGGCTTAACGTGCTCTCCGAGGCACGGGGGTGTAACACCACTAACTTCCCGACTCCAGGCTTGGAATGTACTGAGAAATTCATAGAAGAATGAAAAACTCAGAATTATTCCGTGACCCGACCCAGGATTCGAACCCAGGATCTCATGATCGAAGCTAGATAGGCTAACCACTAGACCAACAAGGCAGTCCAGGTATGTATACCTGTCAAAAAAATAAGATTGTTATCATAATTAATTTAATTTAAGCTGAAGCGGGCGTTATTATAAAATATAATATAATTTCTTATTTCACCAAAATTATAGTAGCAGCATAATTCAATTCATCATTACGAATGTTGTAGCGAACACAACACGATGGAATTAGTCAAAAATAAATTATTATCTTTCGCGAGCACAAAGCGCGAGCCCGCTTATTAAGTTAAATTTTTAATATACGCGCGCAGCCCGCGGAAAATTGCAATCTACCGCCGAAAAATGCTCCTTTTGCGCATTTTTACACACTTAACGTGGATTATTTATGTCCCGACTTCAAAACAGCAGCACTATTCCTTTTTACAATTTAATCATTACAAATTAACCTTTTTTTTTTATCAACCACAAGTTGGCCCTTGACTGCTATCACACCTGATGATGCAATCTACGTCCTTGTCGGTAGGGTGGTAACTAGCTACGGCGAAAGCCTCCCACCAGCCAGACCAAGACTAATTAAAAAAAATCTCAATCTGCCCCGCCGGGAATCGAACCCAGGACCTCCGTCTTAAAATCCACCGCGCATACCACTGCGCCACGGAGGCCGTCAAAACCCTTGACTAACTTGTTACGTTTAGAATGAAAATCTAAACCCTTTTTGCTTCGATCAACATTTACTATTGTATCGACAAGTACTGCTGATCGAAGCCTTTTGGTTTCTGCACGATATCGCACCGGAACGGTAAATCATTTGGCGAATCACTCTGCCGGGACAGACGTGCTTTCCCGGCAGAGTGGTAAGTAGTCACAGCCAAAGTCAGACCTGGACAATATAAGAAAATTCAATCGGCACAACTATGCATCGGACATAGGACCTCCGTCTACTGGGCATACTGCTGCGCAACGGCTGTCAGTTCTATCTGTTTTAGATGTATCCGCTTCAATGTAGTAGTCGGTCAGTTATTCTTTTATATTAACTTTAAGTACTTCGTTGATCCTTTTTTAGTTTTTATTGAAAAGTGTTTATTTAAATTAAGGGATTATTTAAATTAAGAATAAACATAAAACATAGTATTGTAACATGTTCAGTTCATACTGTAGATGGCATTACAGGCCGTATACCTCGATATCAAAAACTTAATGTCAAAAACACAATTTCGGCACCGACGTCATCGGGATCCCGACCCGGATTGCCAGAGAAACGCGGGTTCGAATTCCGTCGGTCTGATATTTTTTTTAAAATCTGATATTTTTTAGTAATAATAATATTAATTCGAGCTTAAATGTTAAAAGCTTCGACCAACACCTTAAAAAGCTTCCGCTTTATTGTTTGATCAAGGGTCGGATACAGAAAGCAGTAATTCTTTAGACGGCGCGTATTGTGAGGAGGTTTCTCACTCTGGAGCCCTGACCACCGGTTGTTTGGGTCTCCGAGCCCGAGTAAATTGTAAATAAATAAATGATAGAAAAACATATTAATTCTCAGCCCGAAGTTAATGGTGAGAAACTCCCTTAGTCTCAGAGAGCACGTTAAGCAGTCGATCCACTCATATTATCACAGCATCTGATAGCTGTTAAGCGTGTACTTGTGTACTCAAGTAGTATAGTAGACTAAGCACCAATGTTCCTATGAGAAAAGAGCTTGCAGTTAATGGTTTATATGCTCAGCGATTTTTGCCGCGTAGTTCCATTCTTGAATCTTAAAAAAAAATAATAACCTGGCTGAGTTTGTTGTGGGCTCTTCTCCGACCAGGGTCCGTTTGGAACCCTCGTAACTTTAATTATAAGTTTCCGACTTTAATTATCACCATTACTTTTCATAATCTAAAAATTGACGATTCAAAATAATCATAAAGATTTTTTTGAATAAAGATATTTTGAGTTTGAGTTTGAGTTTGAATAACTATGCTTAATTTCAAGTCAGTTGAGCTTAAGAGATTTCGAGATAAATCAATAGTCAGTGGTAATTTCCTTATATACCTGAAGATAGACTAGTGTGATGAGGTAAATCTATAAAAATGAAACATGTCTGTGTGTACATAGCTCGTGAATACATTTGGTTAATGCAGCGTAGGATGGTAGCAAGGAATTCATTCGCAGCGGGCAAATTGAATAGAATCGGAAAAATTACAGCTCTGTTTTAATTTTTCTCTTCCAAAGGACGCCCGACTCTTCATTGAATTAAATTTGGTTTTTGTTTGAATTTTTGTATTCTTAATTGGATAATGTTGATAGAGAGGGGATGATACAATAAGTTTTTTAAAACATTAAAAGTTAGACTTGGAATCTCACCTGATGGTAAATGACGATGCAATCTAAGATGGAAACATCCCACACCCCTTCGACACACGAATCGTACCGGAACGCTAAATCACTTGGCGATACGTCTTTGTCGGTAGGCTGAAACCTCCCACTAGCCAATATTATTGTTACCCAAGGTGGTGATGTTTAATTTTAACCCTACTTTTATTTAGGAAATGCGATATAGAGCTTAGACTCACCACGCTGCTATTGTGAGTCGACTGGTGTATGTCTATCAGATATTATGGACAGTTATTAATGGATATGAGGATCGATGGCTAATTCAAAATAATTGGTAACCTTTAAACTAATAGACAATTTACTTATCCAAACTATACAACGAGTTAAAAATAAAAAGAAACTTAAAAACACTAAAATCAAATTAATGTGCATAAAAATAGGATGAGCGGAAAATTGTTGCAAAAGTCGAAGCAATAATGAAATTCTTATCATACTTACGGTGGGTAGGTTTAACAACTATATAAAATTCTTGGGACTTTCCTGAATTTATTATTCGAAGCCACACGAGCTAAAAAATTTGACCAACGAGAAAATTAATTTTAATAATTGTTATTAATTGTTTATTCAGTCGAAATTACATACATACATAAACATCACGCCTTGTTCCCATAGGGGTGGGCAGAGACCACATCCCTCCATTTGCAACGGTCCTTGCATACCTCCATAGCTTCTTCCACTCTCATTAATCCTTTCATACAAGTTCGGCGGTTTAGAGTACTCTTGACCTGAATTTGGTCCAGGAACATTCGCCTAGGCCTTCCCCTTCCAACATTTCCATTCACCATCGCCTTGTAAATCTCTTTTGTTAATCTTCTTTCATCCATTCTCTCTATATGACTAAACCATCTAAGCATCCCAATTTTAGTCACTATATCTTCTTTTAGAAAGAAAGAAAGAAGAAAGAAAAAGCGTTTATTCATCTTTAGTGCCACAAACAATACAAACATCTTGCACTTAGCAATGTCTGTCTGTAGCACCAAATAAGAATGGGTGTACAGCTCAGCATATGCCGTGCATTGCAGTCGAGTACAATACCCGGCGCTGATTTTCAGCTGTGACCCGGGTGACGTTACAGCCATTAGTAAAATTAATTACATACATTAAAAAAAACAATACTTAAAAAAAAATACAAGGAAATAGCAAAGAAAATTATGCAACAAAATTTAAAGCAAAACTAATATTAATACAGACTGTACTGACACTAATAGTAATAATAAAATAAAAATAAAATAATACCTAATAGCTAAATTACAATATTAAAATACCCATATAAATTTAATTTAATATTTAAAAAGAAAATATAAATTATCTCACATTCCTTCTAAAGTATCGATATTTCCACCGCACAATTTTCCAATTCTTTTTGTTTATTAAGCAAAAACTTTTTTAATTTCTTACAAAAAACAACTTTACTTTTCGAATCACGAATTGGCGGTGGAATATTGTTCCAACACCGAGTGGCGGCATATTTGAAGCTGCCTCTAAAAGCAGCAGTGCAATGTCGCGGAACGCGAAGGGGCTTTCTTATGCTCCTATATTGGTCTTTGTCATCGTACATCTTTCTAAGTTTGTCATAAAGGTATGATGGTTTACCATCTTTAAATAGACAAAATAGCAAAGAAGCAAGATGTAGTTTTCTCCTAGTGCCCATCTTTAGCAAGCCATGCTCATTTAAAAATGGAGAAACATGAGTTTTTGGAGGGATCGCATAACAGTAGCGAGCGCACGCATTTTGTACCCGTTGAATGAGTTTACTAGTTTTTAGGAGCAACCGAGGCCCGTAAACCACGTCTGCGTAATTTAACTTGGACAGTACAAGACTTTCAACCAGGGTAGTACGAATTTTGTAATCTATATATTGGCGAATTTTGTACAATATTTTTAGCCGGTAAAAGCAATTACGCACGACCGCAGCGACATGGTTCTCGAATCTTAGCTCAGAGTCCATAATCAAACCTAAATTCCGCACTTCGAACACACGTTCTAAATTTACACCTTTTATATTTACATTAGCAGAGCCAAAGTTTACCTTTTTCAATTGAGACCGAGTGCCAAAAACTATAAGCTTCGATTTGCTTGGATTGAGAACTAACGCATTATTATGTGACCAATTCGCTATACGTTGAAGGTCCTCATTGACTCTTTGAACTGCTGAGTGATACTCATGCGGTTCAAAAGAATAATATACCTGCAAATCGTCAGCATATAGGTGAAACTTACAGTTTTTAATATTCCTGGTAACGTCAGCACTGTACAAAATAAATAATAGAGGCCCTAGAATCGATCCCTGAGGAACGCCTCTATTAACCTTGGTGATGGAAGACCTACTTTTCCTTCCGTCTTCGTGAGTTACCTCTATGTACTGGGTTCTATCACTCAGATAACTATTAAACCAGTTCACTGCACTGATACTAAACCCGTAATACGTTAGCTTAGAAAGCAACAAAGGTATATTTATGCAATCAAATGCTCGGGAAAAATCTAATAACACCAGCATTGTACACATTCCCCTATCCTGGGCCGTCAGTATATTGTCCGTTACGTCCAAGAGTGCAGTTACCGTGCTTCTTCCAGCTCTAAAACCGGACTGCATTTCCGGCAATAAGTTGTTAATCTCCAGATATTTCGCTACCTGAAGATAGACAACCTTTTCTAAAATCTTGGAAGCACAGGGCAATATACTGATCGGCCGCAAGTCTTTTAATGTGGTAGGGTTATTAGATTTTGGAATAGGACGGACCACTGCTACCTTCCATGCATCCGGAAAGACGGAATTTTTAATAGAGGTATTGATAATCGATGAGATAACACCAAGACTATCTGGAAGTGTCATAAGCAACATATCTAGTGTAATCTCATCAGTCCCCTCAGCATTAGAATGTAAATTCTTAATAATAGTATAAACCTCCGTCTCACTTGTTCCGCAGAGCGAAAGTGTACTAGAAGTGGCCCTATCGAATGCATATAATGTAAGCTGAGAAATAGTGATATTATCATCTCCTGGTACATCCATGAAATGGTTACTAATTGCATTAGGATCGCATAAATGGACGGGTAGATTAGTATCCTTCCTAGGTAGTACAACACTCTTAAGATTACTCCATAATATTTTGGGAAACTTGACTTTATTATTAATGTCGTTAGAAAAATATGCTCGTTTTTCACTCTCGAGTGCTGTAATTACCAGTGATTTATATTGTAAATAATTTACTTTACTCTGTTCTGATTTCCCGCCACGCCACTTGATATGAGCATCATCTCTTAATTGCATCATAAGCTTTACAGTGCACGTGATCCATGGACTATGACGATCTTTTATTAATTTAGTTTTTTTAGGCGCGTGAACATCGAAAATTATTTTGACATAATTAATAAAAGACGAAGCCATAAAATTGACATCACTAGAAGAAGATAGTAGGGACCACGGAATCATTCGTAAATGTGTATTAAACAGATCTGGTGATACATTTTGAAGTGACCTGTACGTGGACATTTTTGGAGGTATTTTCTTTTTTTTTAGATTTAAAGTGCAATGAAGAAACGCATGACTACTAAGAGTAGGTATATGCACGACGCAGGAATTCAGTATAGGTATATCTGTACAAATTACATCAATTAGACTTTCACAGTTCTCACTAAAGTGTGTGGGTGAGTCAATTATTTGATTTAGTTGTAAGGTGTTAAGAAATACGATTAGCTTTTTAGTCTTGGATTCGTTTTGTTTTATTAAATTTATATTGAAATCCCCCAGCACAACTGTATAGTCATGATGCGCTAGGGATTGAATGCTCTGAGTAACTGAATCTAGGAAGACGTCGGTATCAAACCACGGAGGCCTGTAAGCAGTACCTATCGCAATCTTAAATGAGTTAACTTTAACAGTTATCCACATCTGTTCGACAGTGTCGTGGTGCAACACTTCACACGTACGTGCAACTATACCCCGCTTGATATAAAAAGCAACTCCGCCTCCCCTGCCCCCGCGCACGGAGTCCGGGCGAGGAACGTGACGTAACCGATAGCCCGGGACGGAGGGCGCACGCCCCTCCTCCCCCGCGCGCAGCCACGTCTCGTTGATAGCCATCACGTCTACTTGGAAGCGATCCATGGCAACAATAAACTCCTCATGCCGTGTACCAAGTGAACCAGCATTGAGAAGACCAACTTTTAGAAATTTGTTTACTGCGCCTTTTGTTTTAGTGACATAAACCAATCACTGTATATAATAAAACCAAAAGCTGAGAAAATATAGTCATAACATTTGGGTTTGTTATAAGCTTAACTCCATCTAGCTGGCATGCCAACCACATTTGTTCAACAGGTGGATTTTCTGGATGAGCCCATATTTTGACATTAATACCCCGCCTTATACAGAAGCCCACCCCACCGCCGCGCATACGCACGGTGGGCGGACGCGGGATGTGACATAATCTGTAACCTGGCACCGTCGTCGCACGGCCCTCCTCTCCCTGTTTTAACCATGTCTCATCAATAGCCATTATGTCTACTCTGTGAGTCTGCATCGCGATTATAAACTCGTCGTGAGAAGTACCCAAAGATCCTGGATTTAAAACCCCTATTAAAAATTTATATGGACTGTTATTAGCTAACAAGAAAAGAATTGTTAAAAAAAGTATGTATATGGTTTTATATTCATGGATTAATATTTGCAAGTATACATTGTGGAATATTGTTATTGTATTAATCGTTAGTGACGTGTAATAGTAATTACTTAATATAGTACTAGTTTTTATATTCCATTTTGATCCCACATCACACAAAATAATATAATAAACATAAATAGTAAAGAGAAACAAAGATAGTCCCGTAAGGCAGTGAATTAGCTTGCAATAACAATTAAGAAAGAGATAGCTATTATACAGACAAACATGACTACAGTTTAAAAATAATATAATATTTTTTAACAAGTACATAAATAACTGATTTGAAAGTAGTATACAGACATACAAATTCAGCAAAATTATGTATAACAATATAGGACTATTTAGGACATCATTTTGCCACTTCGTTTTGGTTAATGAATTTATTAATATCTTCTTCACTTTTAATATTGCACACCGAAGATTCTTCATTGCGACGGGCAAATATTCTACCCTTTTTCGTCCAAACAAACCGCCAGCCATAAGTGCGCCCAGCTTCTCGAGCTTGGCGAAATAAATTACGATTTTGCTTCGTGAGTCGCTCGTTGATATAAAATCTACGAAACGGAGCGGGTAGGTCAAGATCAGCGGTGGTTACGCCGCGTCGCACGCGCGCGCTCTGCATGAGCTCTGCCTTAAGCACCGGGCTCGCGAGGCGAACAGCAATCGGACGCGGGCGCACCAGCACAGGACCCTGGGGATTATTTGAGCGCAAGTGCCCACCGACTCGGGAAACACTGATGATGTCACGCTCCTCCAGTTTAATATTCATTTTACACCCGATTAATGACAGTAAATGCATTAGATTTTCACCAGGCACCTCAGTGATGTTTGATAATTCTACATCATTTGATAGAAGTTCTTGGTCGCGATCATTGATGTCACTCTTCAACTGTGCTACAGTACTTTCTAGCTTGGCGATGTTTGAAGCCGTTTCGTTTTGTAAAGTGCTTTTTTCCAACTGCTCCACTTTAGAGTCTAAAACGTTTAACCTTTGCGTACAGAGAGTGAGAGACGATTTAAAGTAATTCATTTCCTTACGGAAGTCATGTAAATCACTACGCATTGCTCGCATTTCCTCTCTTTTACACCACACTTATCTCTTATCACACTATTTATTAGAAATTCAGTTGAAATTCATTAGATACTATTAACTTATCAAGATTTATAGCTTTATTGTTATTTATTTACAAATAAAAATAAACACCTAATTATAATTGAATCGAAAAGTCACTAGTATGGGATGCAATTTGCGTTAATACTACAACTGCATCCCATATTGCGGTTACCTCTTCTATGGTAGGTGCTGCGGCGAAGAATGCTGAACTGGCCAAGAAGCGCAAATATGAAAATATAAATAGTAATTTCGTTTTTGTGCCTTTGGTATAGATACTTTAGGGCTATGGGACCGGAGGCTCGTGCTTCTTTTAGAAATATTTTTAAAGGGTTATCGATTCTAAGGATGACCAAAGAGCTGGCTGCTTGACCAACGAATTTGTTTGGCCATTCAAATAAATGCTGCCAGTATTTTAGGCACTATGCCTCGTTACAGTGGAGACTAGGTTTTAGATTTAATTTAGTAATTAGCAGTACTTTGTAATATTTATTATTTAATTAAACGACATGAAAAAAAGAAGTTTCTCAGTTCGACCGTATATATTTTTTTTTATAAATATTAATAATGTAATTAATTTATTTACTTAGCTTGAATAAAATATACATACAATATATAAATAGACTAAATCTACTTAGGTACGAAAATTAAAAAAAAAAATTTAAACAAATTATAGAACCGACTCAAAACTTCCTTCAATTTTCCCAGGATATCATCATCAGATCCTAACATGATGGATGATGATGACGATCCCAAATTGGAAGTGTGCCCTTTCTAATAAAAAAGAATTATCAAATCGGACAACTCTGTAAAATGTTATGCGTGGTTATACATAAAAAAAATATATACGTGTCGAATTGAGAACCTCCTCCGTTTGTTTTCGTCGGTTAATAATTTTGTCTAGGTTATTGAATTGAATTATTATTTTGTCCTTTCATTGCCGTGTTTATGGAAGTCCTATCGATAGGGAACAAAAATATTATTTCCACGCTGCTTTAATGCGAAAACTGTGTATTGTGATGTTAATATGAAGGATCGCGTCCTAGCGCGGCTCTGTTGATATTGCCAAAGATTGAGTGTGATGTATCACTCTATTGGTTTTATTGATGGAAGGGACGAGCGGAGACTCGAAGCGACTTTTAATTTAAAAATATTCTGTGAATATTTTAGTTATTTAAAACATTTTTTGAGTGTTAAATAGTAAAATAACTAAAATATTTGAATCTAAAAGTCAAAGTGCAATGTTTAATTGCAATTACTTTGTCATTGTAAACTGTAGAGTCAAAATCTATGGAGGTTGCTCCAATTTTTAAACGACTTCAAAAAAAAAGGAGTTTCTCAATTCGACCGTATATATATATTTTTTTTTATGTGTGTTCGCGCATAACTTCGTCGTTTATGAACCGATTTTGATAATTCATTTTTTGTTGAAAAGTAGATAGTCCGGTAGTGGTACCATGACAAGAAAACCAGGATCTGATGATGGGATCCTGGAGAAACTGAGGGGAACTTTCAAAAATTGTAGGGACAACAAGTACGTTTGTTAATTTTTCCGGTATGTATTTAAAAGCACTACAATTTGATGAAGGTCTGGAGTCGATCTGATGATGGAGCCGAACTACATATAAGAGAACTCCTTGAGGATTTACTGCAGTTTCCTTGTGTTTGGGCTCGATTAATTTGTCTTGATGAGAACTTTACATTTAGATGGGCTGTGACTGTCATTGAGGGTCTGGTGATGAAGACGAAGTACAGTTAAGGGAGCTCCGTAACGGCTTACAGTACCTACCTTGTGAAGTGAAAAGTACATCGAAAACTTCTTCTATTGATATTGCCAAAAATTAAGTGTGATGTAGGTATTACTCTTGGTTTCTATTTTATCTAGCCGATGTCACGTCGAGACCTAAAAGAGTGTGGATTTCATCCAACTCCTAACAAGTTAGCCCGCTTCCATCTTAGGTTGTAGATATTATTACTTACCATCAGGTGTGCTTTCTAATAAACATAAAAAAATGAAAATTCTAGTAGTGACTCAAGATCGTTCTGTCATATAAATTTCGATATAAATACTTTACCTATAGATAAAAATTTATTGAAATCCATGAAGCCTCTTGCAAAATTTGTACCACGAAAACCTAGACATGAAATTTTTATTTATATTTGACTAGCGACCCGCCCCGGCTTCGCACGGTTGCAATGCTGGTACTAAAGTATATTTCAAAAGCGCGACCCCAAACTCTAGCTGTGTCCCTGCATTTTGAATCTTATATATCGTGGAAAATATTTACTTAAATTACATGCTCTAAAGGGCAATAGCGATTTATATTGAATGCACAAAGTATTTAAGATACTTATTTGGATACGGATTAATGCAGTATTGCTTAAAATCGCTTTGTAAATAAACTACTAATTTTGGTTGAAATTAAAAGATAGAAAATGGTTATTGTGGGTTATCCCTAAGAGATAGACATAAATCATCGCACACTTTTTTGTTGTTCTTTTTAAGGTGTGTAATACTGTAGTATATTATTTTGATATATCTCGTAACTTTTAGCCAGCGTTTGCAATGTAATCGCAAAAAATGCGTCAGTTTACGACATCACATCAGAAACCTCTAAAATTATCAGGGTTTCTCTACTATATTAGACATGTATTATACACATAAACCTTCCTGTTGGATTACTCTATCTGATAAAAAAACCGCATGAAAATCGGTTCCGTAGTTTTAAAGATTAAAGCATACATCCGGACAAACATAAAAAAGCGACTTTGTTTTATACTATGTAATGATAATGTTGCTATTTTCGATACTTATTTTAATATTATAATTCCAGTGTAAATAAACTGTTTGCTTCTCTACATGCATTAACAGAACAAATTCCTTTAATATGAAAGGCCGACAGAATAAATTCCGTAGCTGATGATTAACCGCGCCTCCGCACTTCGTTTTTATTCATTTTTATTCATTTTCATTCATTCTATATTCATGCCGGCGCTTGCCGAATGTATTCATAGAGTTCCGAAGGGAGAAAACTCGGGCGGGAGAATTTTTCAACAATTTCTTTAGCTGAAACTGGAGGACACAGTGATACACTGAAGAGTTTTATGATTTGTTTATGATAAGGTTTTAGACGTTTCACAGTCTGTTTCTATCGGCCGATAGTTTGGTCTGTTTCCTAATCAGTATTAAGACCAAATACGCATATATACATATGGATATGTCTGTGGGGTATGTATATGGACTAACAGTACCAGGTGACTCGACCAGAGTCCAAGGCTTACGACTTGAATGTAGGTTTAAGGATCCTTTTTGGCATCAATGTTTACCTTCAATGTTGGTGTAGTTCTCCCTAGTCCAGACACTCTTAGTAGGATTGACTTTTTTTTTTATCAACTACAAGTTGGTCCTTGACTACTATTACACCTGGTGTTAAGTGATAATGCAGTCTAAGATGGAAGCGGGCTAACTTGTTAGGAGTAGGATCCACACTCGTTTCGGTTTCTACACGACATCGTACCGGAACGCTAAATAGCTTGGCGGTACGTCTTTGTCCGTAGGGTGGTAACTAGCCACGGCGAAAGGCTCCCACCAGCCAGACCAAGACAAATTAAGAAAAATCTCAACCTGCCCCGCCGGGAATCGAACCCAGGACCTCCGTATTATAAATCCACCGCACATACCACTGTGCTACGGAGGTTGTCAAAACTACATACATACATTTGACTATTCGTTGGCCATCATAATATTCTTACATCATTGAAGCCTTACACCACCGATCAACCCTAACCCTCCGAGCACACGGCTATCTCTCCGACTTATACATGGACCTAGTTTAGTTTACTAGGGGGGGGGGGGGAACATCCATTGAAATACCTCACTTAATTTCCCCCCTCCCTGGTAAACCAAAATATAAGAAAGGTTTTTTTTTAAATTCTTACCTATGCCTCGTGCATAAATATCAGCTCGTCATTATATAATTAAAAACGAATGTAATAAATAATTAATAGAAATAACGTAATTAACGATAACGAAATTACGATTATATAAATAAATAAGTATGTCCTGATTAATTACTCACTTTAATTATAATAAAATTATCTGTTTAAGTGACGATAAAATAAAATTACCCGATATTCGGGGAACTCTATACATAATAATCTAAGTTGGAGTATACCTAGTTCAACTAAACAGATTTTTTGTAACAAGACTTATAAAGTCATTGAGATATGCCTGAAACAACGTGCATACACATAAATATAGAAACTTACAAAAATTAATGAAAGACAAACATATTTTAAAGCTGGTCTAGCCTAGCCAAATACAAAAAACTGTGCAATAGTAACATTAGTACGTTGAAGAGGGTTTAAATCGTCATTAATGCTAAATTATTGCCTATACACATTATAACTAGTCTGAAATCCGCTCCTGCCGGCACCGAGAACGCAGCTTCAATATTTTTCCGCCTTTTTACCTCGCCGCAAAGACACGGCTAATCTGCTGATATCCGGGGATTAGGTTTGAAAAACTCCATGTTTAAAATTTTTCTACCCATAATACTAAACTCAATACCATTTTTTAATCCTCTTGGTATTATTTGTTTTTGTAGCATCGATTTTAATGGTTTTTGATTTAGTTTTGTTTCAACGGGAAGCTGGTTTGGCCTCTGATTTAAAAGATGGGTGTTGAAAACGTGTCTGTTTATTTATCTATGTGTTTGCGTCTGTGTTATCGTAGCATCTAAAAAATCACAGATTATGAAGCAATTTTTGTTCGAAAGCTGACTTCATAGAGATACTTACGATGAAAACTATCCTAAGATATCGGCGATTTTTAATCTGTAATTTGACTACAAAAATCGACTACCAGTTGGTCCTTGACTGTTATCACACCTGATGTTAAGTGATAATGCAATCTAAGATGGAAGCGAGTCAACTAGTTAGGAGTAGAACGAAATCTACACCTCTTTCGGTTTCTACACGACATCGTATCGGAACACTAAATCCCTTGGCGGTAGCGATACGACTTTGTCGGTAGGGTGGTAACTAGCCCCGGCAAAAGCCTCCCAAGCCTCCCAGCCAGACCAAGACAAATTAGGAAAAATCTCAATCTGCCCCGCCGGGAATCGAACCCAGGACCTCCGTCTTATAAATCCACCGCGCATACCACTGCGCCACGGAGGTCGTCAAATGTTTGTACCTACTTAAAAGTTTTAGTGGATAGTGGAGTTAATCGCAGCTGTTTATATTGAGGGTGCATAAAACAACACTTTTAAGCACTATATAACTTTTGGGCCGGTCAGAAGAAAGACCGACCTAAATATGTTTCTGGCTCAAAATAATCGAACTTATGACTTCTCGATAATAAGTCTCTTAACCATAGAGCTATTGAGGCTCAATTATACGTATGGGTTTAATTGCCCAATTATTGTTATACATTATTAGTGTTACCTTAAGCCGATGGTTAAATCTTGAGCATCTATTTACATAATATTATCCTATACCAAAGGGAATAAATAATTAGGTACCTACATAGTTAATGGATCTACAGCGGAAGTGTTAGACTGTTGAATTATATTAATTACTAGCTGTACCATTAGATTTCTATTCCTGTAGAAAGAGGAGGTATGCTGTACCAAACTGTGATCTATTTCTGTGCAATTTTGTTAATTTTTCAAAAAACATGAAAGTATGAAATTACTTCTAAACGTAAGTAATTTTGTTGTGTAATTTTTTTTGGCTGGTGGGAGGTTTTGGCCTATGGCTATTTACCACCCTACAAAAAAAGACAAAAAAACCAAGCAGTTTAGCGTTCCGGTGTGTCGTGTAGAAACCAAAAGTGATGTGGATTTCATCATGCTCTTAACAAGTCTGCTTCCATCTTAGTTTGCATTATCACCATCAGATGTGATTGCAGTCAAGTGCAAACTTGTAATAATTAAAGAAAAAAGTTCTTTTCTGCTAACCGCATGAAGGTCGATTTAGTTAAACACGAGACAATCGCAGACATATCATACAAACATAAAGGCTTAACTGAGATACTCTTTATTAAGCCAGTTAAAAACACAATTAATTCGCTTAAACCTTAATATCTAATGCAATGATTCTCAACCTTTTTTTTGTTGCGGCAGATATTTAATGATTACAAAATTTGGTGGCACACAAAGAAAAAGATAAAAATTATTAATTACTACAACTAAACACTGCATAAATAGTTTATGACAAACATTTTAAATACACCAAGACCCCGCTTTGCGTCGCTAATGTGTTCCTGAAAAATGCGACGCAAAGTGAATCTCAAATTTGGAAAGCAAATAATAAAATAATTTATTTTTTTGTGGATGTAAGTATATATTCATGTTAAAAATATTTTTCTTTTTTAATAATATAATTTAGTAATATTAACATTATTATATATTTACAAAATAAGGCGGCACATTTTTGAAATTTGGCGGCACACAAAAGTGCCGCGGCACAGTGGTTGAGAATCACTGATCTAATGCATAGATAAGGTACGATAGCAGTGGGTAGGTACATGCATTATATTTATTTATTTGTGGACTCGTACCTCGTACAAAATAAAAAGTTATCACCAACATTAATGGCTTCAAATTGCAATTTTAGCGTATCACTGTAGCGGTGGCCCGCGGGACGTCCGCTCCCGACCTTCTGGATTCAATAATTCAACATTTCAAACTTGTTCCGCCATGTTGTTAAACTTTAGAGCACTGGGAATGCACTGCATGCAGCTCGCCGAACTATATCATGTACCTACGGAAATTGTCTATCAAATTGTCTTATATACCTCCGGATGTGAAATACTTAGTACTCCTAATGTTATTAGACCAGCAATTATAATATTTTAACTTGATTTAATAACAAATCAAATTATGAAAAAATCTATTAAAATTTATCAAATAAGTAATAAGACTTTAGAAATAATAAATAAAATTGTAATTTATTACAGGACATAAGTATTTTATGTAAGTATATTTTATATAATATTATAAAGAGGTAAAGTTTATAAGTTTGTAAATAAAGATCTATTGGGGCTAATCTTCGGTCTGATCCAATTAAAAAAAAAACTTTCACCAGTAGAATGCTACGTTATCCGTGAGTGTCATGGGCTATATTTTATATTTGTATTGTATATATTAACCGAGTTATCACAGTTTTTGTCGCGCAAGTCGGATCGCAAAATTCTGTTAAATCGGCTGTAGGCGCATGCGCTGCTTAAACTATTGAGAATAATAGAAAGCAATGTATGGGGACTTTATGTATCTTAAATTATAATTAATATATTATTCTAATGCATAATCATTTTCAGCCTATTAACGGCCCACTACTGGGCCAGGCCTCACTCCTTATAGGAGAGGGGATATGGAGTACACCCACCACGCTGCTCCAATGCGGGTTGGCGGGCTTAGGGTGATAATGTTTCATTTATTAACGATCACTACTAGATGTTGATGTTAGTGATGTTTTTTTTTTATTTTTTTTTTGTCGACTACAAGTTGACCCTTGACTGCTCACACCTGATGTTAAGTGATGATGCAGTCTAAGATGAAAGCTGGTTAACTTGTTAGGAATGGGAAGAAAATCCACACCCCTTTCGGTTTCTACACGACATCATACCGGAACGCTAAATCGCTTGGCGATACGTATTTGTCAGCAGGGTAGTTACTAGCCACGGCGAAAGCCTCCCACCAGCCACACCAAGACAAATTAAGAAAAATCTCAATTTGCCCTGCTGGGAATCGAACCCAGGACCTCCGTCTTATAAATCCACCGATGTAATGTATAAGCCACATTATTGTTAAGTTTCATCAATATCTATTCAGTAGGTTTTACACATCACATCACACTTAATACGAAATATCAGCCTTATATAAAAGCACTATTGAAAAGTAAAATTATTATTATAAAAACAAAAAACCCAACTGCTCAGAAGTTATGAACTGAAAAGAGAAAAACAAGGATCACTATATCTATATAAAATTCTAATTACTTTATGGTGCTGCAGGTAAACTACAAAATAGTTTACTACCTGGGAAAGAAAGACTTACCAAAACTACGTTTATCCCCGTCTGCTTAGAAGTTATGAACTAAAAAGAAAAAAACAAGGATCACTATATCTATATAAAATTCTGGTATACGAGCTCGGATTGTCCTGTCATGTATGCCGAAGAAAGCAGAGCCAATAGCTTTTAATTTTCGATGTCGATCACGATTCCTATCGCACTTTACCACGCGTAGACAGATATTCTGAGCCAATCCAAGTGATAACGAGCAATAGCTATCCAGCTATTCACAACCCGATCGTTAATCAGAGCAACGTAAATTCCTAAACCATTTATAAAGACGTCGCGCTCGGCGCGGAGGAGCGAATTTTTCTTGTCTTAAGTAAATAAAAATCCAATCAGAGGCAAATCCAATTTTCATTCCCGCCCGTCGGATTCACCCGGGATCCAGAGCTCATTTTTTACTTTTTTTTTATCACATTTTCACACTATTCCGTCCCGCTGTTTCTTGGGACACGCTTGTCTCTCTTTAAATTATGATGTTTGAATCTTTTTTTAACAGTTCCCTCCTTATTGCATTTGAATTTACTTTTAACTTTTTACGAGAATGTCGTCTTTATTTTTAATACGAAAGCTAATATTCTACTTTCTTTTCTAACTTATCTTTTATCTTAATACTGTAAAACAGAAATAAATAAATTCTGGCTTAACATGAAATACACAATAAATGGAAGATAATGGTAAGTGCCTACCATGCCACCGATCAAGGAGGAAAAGGCCAAGATGATGGTTATGATGATGGGGTGTTGAAAATCGATACTAGAATGCTAAAATAACATAGAAGAAAAGTAACTAAATATTTGAAACAAATGTATAATTTATTAAAAAAAAAATCTTGAGTTTTTTATTTTAGGTTGAAATTTTTTTGGACATTTCAATAATGGAATGAATTTTATATTTCTAGAAATTGACAAAGACCCGTAAATTGCCTGTTATAATAATATTTTATCTAATTTTTACAGTACTTTAAGGTACACTTTTTTTGGAAAATTGAAAAACAAATACAATATTTCAAGTATATTCCTAAATTTCCCAAATCAGGCAATATTGTACAGCGTAACATATGCAGTATATCTGAAAGAGATAGCAGGGTCTCATTTCCCGAGCGCCACATACCGGATGCCACGGAAATGCATTTCGATATCATATTATTTTGATATCTGCGTCGCGCGTCTGTTAAGTATATATGTACTAACTTGTAGATTATTATTTAGGTATTTGAAAGATTACTCAAGCGTTCCCCGATACTAAATTCAAAGTATCAAAACCTTCCGAGTTTATTGACAAATATAAAAAAAACATAAAATAGACTATTAGAAATAATTTTTTAAGTTTTTTTTTTAAATATTATTTAGGTAGGTTTTACTTTAATTTTTTTTATGCACTACAAGTTGGCCCTTGACTGCTATCACACCTGATGTTAAGTGATGAATGATGATACCTCAAGTTTTGATGACCTCCGTGGCTCAATGGTATGCGACTGGATTTATAAGACGGAGATCCTGGGTTCGATTTAATATTCTTTGGCATAATTTTAGTTGATTGAGAAGTAGGTACTGGTTTGTGTGAAATTATATATTTGTGAAATAATTTTCGTTGCGAGCGACACGTCGTTTCCATATAAATACATAGAAATCAATAGTGTTGCTACAAAATGTCGCCTGCTACTATCGTCTGCGGTCACCTACGAACTGGCACCCTTGGCTGTGTGCGCTAAGCAGCTAAGTGCTATGTATAGTACAATGTAAATACAAAATATTTTCCACAATATTGAACACCTTAAACGGCTAAAACTCACGTTACGTATTAACCCATACCTACGAGGCCCTTAGTTATGAACTGGTGTTCACGAAACGGCGTAAAACAAACTGCGTGCGCCGCAGGCGGCTGTACACACGCGCAATGTATAATTGCAATCATACTTCAACAATAGTAAAGTGAGTTTTAGACGTTAAATTTTGCTAGAAGATTTTCAAATTTTGCCATGCTTTCCTTGTTAGCACGTCTAGTGCTAACGCATGACTAAAACGAAAGCATGGCTAAAATTGAATCATCACCAGCAGAAAATCAAAGTATGTTGAATGCATGTTGCATGAAAGCATGGCTAAGCATGGCCTTATTTTCATTACCTATTTAAAAAAAGTTATATTAAGATAAATAGAACGAAAACACAAACAAATCGTTATTCTATCAATACAAAAACGCTTAGTATCTGGGCGCGGGGATGGCCGGCTTCATTTCCGCGGCATTATCGACACAGATAAATATTTTGCTCACTCCATAAATAACCAGTAATGGATTCCCATTCCGTCGCGGCTTATGGTGAGACTTGGGAGAGTTATGCTCACTGGAAACGTCACATATGTCAACTGAAATGTAGAGAAATGTTAAAGAACTTTTTGATCTAAAATAATTTACTATTTTAATGTAAGACTTTTTCCATCCCTTAAATTTTGTAGTCGCCAGAGCAGCCAAAGCCAACATGGCGGCGCTTGCATTGTGATATCATAAAACCACCCAATTGATTTTGCTTTGAATGAATGAATGAAATATTCTTTAATGTACACCAAAGAAAAGAGCTTACAAAATAGAAAATACATTAGGAATAAAACCAATGTACAATTGGCAGTCTTATCGCTAATGAGCGATCTCTTCGAGACAACCAATATTGGAGAGGAATGTGCATCCATTAGAGAAGGTTCGGGTGTACGTACACACAAATAAAGGAACTATAGTAACAAATTATCAAATAAAAATATACTATGCTATCCCTGAATACTTACGTTAGCCTACCAAAGGTTACTTGTCTCTCAAAAAAATTGGTTGTTTGTAAAGTCGGTTTACTGACGATAGTTGAACGTGACAACGTCTGAAGAAAATACTGATGGAATGGTAGCATTTAATTGGTTATTAAAATTTTTAATTTAAGTATATTTTTATAAATATTAATTTAAATTAATAAAATAATTGATTTTGATTTTTTAAATTTATATTTTAAATTTATAATAAATATATCAATTTATAAATATATTAATTTTTAATTTAAAATTAATATATTTAATAATTATATTTAATGGACGGATGTCGAACGCTGCCGAACGCAAAGGCCGATTGTGCTTCTTTGTCGCTCGTTCCGCGCTCTCGCTTGCACTTCAAGCCTTACATGGAACGCCTCAAAGTGAGGTAACGCCGCCGAAAAAAATGAGTCATGTATTTTCGTGCGTGCAGCCGGCTCTATCGTGTTATAAGACGTTGTCACGTCAAAATTAATAAGATAACTTTATGTATCGCAGCTTTTTAACGATTTTGACATGGTGGTCAATGGTGTGTCTACGGTTAGAAGCCGAGCATGAATCCGATAAGTGTGACCTACAGAAGAGAAGAGAAGAATTTTTAAACTTCTCCTGTAAAATATGAAGAATATTTTCAATCATTAACGAAATAAAGAAAAATATTTCACTATAAAAAAACGCTCAAGTATTTCTTTATCTTCTTTCCTGTAAGATGGTATACTTTCCTTCCTAGAAAGAGAGGGCCTGACCCTGTCATTATTAGGCTGATAATGATGAAGCATTTCTTGAAAATTAGCTTTCCTGTCTAACAAACATTTACATTTAGAGACAATGATAATTTCTGTTCCTTTTCTAGCTTCTCTACTTCGATGTAAAGTTAGGTTGGAAATGATTTCCACTGGCCACGCCCGTCGCGGTCACCCATTGTTATTTAAATGTGTATTGAAAACTTGGGACTCCTCGCCTCTGGAGTATCTGTCACTGAGATTTTAAAATATATTTCCAATTTGCATTTGTTTAGGTTTTGGTACTCTGAACTGTACCAACTAACATTTCAGAATCGGGACATAAATGACTTGATTTTTGTTTGATCTCAATGAAAGTCATCAGAAGGATTTGGGTTCTAGACGACGACGACCTCCGTGGCGCAGTGGTATGCGCGGTGGATTTATAAGACGGAGGTCCTGGGTTCGATTCCCGGCGGGGCAGATTGAGATCTTTCTTAATTTGTCTATGTCTGGCTGTGGCACTGGCTTTCGCCGTGGCTAGTTACCACCCTACCGACAAAGACATACCGCCAAGCGATTTAGCGTTCCGGTACAATGTCGTGTAGAAACCGAAAGGGGTGTGGATTTTCGTCCTAATAAGTTAGCCCGCTTCCATCTTAGACTGCATCATCTTAACATCAGGTGTGATAGCAGTCAAGGGCCAACTTGTAATCGATAAAAAAAAATTCGCGCCCTGGATTGTACCTAGTTGTGAATGCATATGAATATATATACGGTACATACACCAAAATAACATTTTTTATAGTTTTGTCTGTCTGTCAGTTTATTTGTTCCGGCTTATCTCTGAAACTACCAGACAGATTGTGAAAAATTTACATAAGGTTATTTGTATCTAGATAATCCTACGGGAACAGGAACTACGCAAGTGAAACCGAGTGCGATCGCGGCTTTTACCTAATATATAAAATTTCCCTGTCACAATGTTAGTTATGGTGGTACTCCTCCGAAACAGCTTTATCGATTTTTATCAAAATTTTGTATTTCTCAGTAGGTCTGAGAATCGGCTACTATCTAATTTTTTTTTAATTTTTAATGCAAAACAACGTTTGCCGGGTCAGCTAGTCCAATATATAATATTTCCCTGTCACAATGTTAGTTACCGTACTCCTCCGAAACGGCTTTACCGATTTTTTACCAAATTATGTACGCGTATTCAGCAGGTCTGAGAATCGACTACTATCTAATTTTCATCTAATTTTTTTTTAATTTTTAATGCAAAATAACGTTTGCCGGGTCAGCTAGTCTAATCATTGACATATTAATACTATGGACTTCGGGTCAGCGATAAAAAGTGTCCGAACCAAAAGTAAGCCAAAACGCGAAATGACTTCCAATCGCAATTCAGTCTCATATTAGCTGACTGACAGAATACACGTCAATAATGCCGTAATGTGTTATGAAAAACTTGTAGGAACTACCCGAGTAAGGTGAGAAAAGAAGACTGTGTACCATATTTTCAGTAAGTAAATATTTACTGATGATTTTAAAGTATTATTTTGCTTTGAAACAGGCTATTTTATTAAAATTTTAATAAACTATAGAAACGAATTGCATAACCAACCAAAATGAACACAAGTATCTATCTGTCCTTTTCCCATACGCTACCCGCGTATAGGATAGAAGGAGTGCAATATATTTATCTAATTAACCACATTTAGTTCGGATCTGCCGTGAGCAATAGAATGTTTTAGAACAACGACTGCATAGAGTTATTTTGTTGTTTAACATTTGAATTATTTACTTACTTAATTTTTGAATTAAAATAATTAGATTATTTTCAATTCAAAATTTTTTATTTATTATGTCAACTTTTATTTTTTATGTCATGAATATTAATCAAATATCTTTGACCATAATGGTATATTAATTTGATAACTATAAGAATTATCTACATGAAATTAGGAACAGTTATTTAAAAAAGTGATCTAACGTCATTGAAGTAAAAAAATATATTTTCAGTTTAAATAAAAAGAGGAAAATATCGAGAACTTGAAATTTCAAAGTAAAGAACTATATCGAGTGGCATATCATTTTGTACATTTGTGGATTTGATTTGTAATTAAATATTATTATAACTAATTATTATTTTATACAAGATAATTACAACAATTGTTATTTGGTACAAGATTTATCCCAGCATATAGAGGTCAGGGATATGTAAATATAAATTAAAATTTGTTGTAAATATAATATTTAAATATAAGATGCCAAAAAAATTTGAAAGCTACCGACTCCACACCATTTATGTTGTCCTATTTTCACGAGAAGCTGTCATGTCAAAAAAAGGCTGCCATGGTAACCGTCAATCGAAACTGATTACTTATTGCATGCAATTAGACCGTTGCAAATTAGACTGTATAACAATACGATAAGACATACATTACAATGTTATTTTGTGTATAAAAACATAAATACATCCTAGTGTGTATAAAATATCTTGGGACACTTTTGACGTAAATTTTGCATTAGACCCGAAGTCCATAGTATTAATATGTCAATGAGTCTAATATACAATATTTCCCTGTCACAATGTTAGTTACCGTACTCCTCCGAAACGGCTTTACCGATTTTTTACCAAATTATGTACGCGTATTCAGCAGGTCTGAGAATCGACTACTATCTAATTTTCATCTAATTTTTTTTTAATTTTTAATGCAAAACAACGTTTGCCGGGTCAGCTAGTAAATTAATAAAATTTAAAACGTAAATATAAAAATTTTAATAAAGTTATATAATTTAATTTACTACGTTAATACCACTCAATGATTCATTGGAGATTTATTAAAGGAAAGGGGTGTAATACCCCTCTCTATGCACTAATTTCTATACGGCACTGCTGCGAGTGGGTAATCAATCCTTGTTAGATAATACGACGTTTGCTTGGTCGGTTTAAAAGACACATCAATCTCATTCAGCCGGCCATGTTAAATCACTTGATTAATTCCAAACCTATTTTCAGAGCGTGTCCAATTTCCCCAGTAGGTATATTTCACTGGCTAACAGGCGGGAGAGAATGGATAAAAATTACCCCTCGTGTAGCCTATAACCTAATTGAAATGGGTATGTGTTGCCAACAGTAAGTATGTTTACAGTGGAGTTACTTTTTAACCGACGAAAAAAAACGGAGGAGGTTCTCAATTCGACACGTACTTATATTTGTTTTTTTTTTTTTTATGTATGACCACGCATATCTTTTTACAGTGTTGTCCGATTTTGATAATTCTTTTTTTATTAGAAAGGGCATACATCCAAGGTAATCCCATTGTCCTCATGTTAGGATCTGCTGATGATATCCTGGGGAAATTGAAGGAACTCTTCAAATTTTGGAGGCACGCTTACAGCGATTTCGGTTTTTGACTCGGTATCGGTAGCTTTTTGGCTACTAGTGCCATATAATATACTATGACAGTATGACAGTATAGTACGTGTACGGTACGTAGCGATAAATCACTAAAAAGTAAGAAATAAAATTTTTTAACAAAAAATAGAACCGACTCCAAACGCACTAAAAAGTAAAAAATAACTGTGTCATTTAGCTGCTTTAATTTACTTAAGCATATCTAGGAGTCGGTGCCAGCCAAGGTTTCTACTTTAAGGACGTTACCTAGAACCCACAAACTGCTTTACTACATATAATAAAGGTTCCTTAAACTTGGCTGGCACCGACTTCATAGATATGCTTAAGTAAATTAAAGCAACTAAATGACACAGTTAGTTTTTACTTTTTAGTGCGTTTGGAGTCGGTTCTATTTTTTGTTAAAAAATTTTATGTGTATGTAAGTATGACTCGCTCGTTGTCGTTTAACTATTATATTTTAATAAACAACGCACTTTACATAACTACTTGTATTTCGATTTTTTCTATTCTAAATCACGTGACCGTTGTTGAATTCAAGTTGTCGAAATATAAAGTTTCAAAAATCATGTTATTCTCCCTGCCCAGACAAACTTGTAAAGATCCTAATATAGCAACTTTGGATACTCGTTCTCATATGGATATAAAATTATCACTATAACTTTACAATTGTACAAATATTAATAAATTTACTGACGCCTCAAAATATTTTGTTTTTATTTATCAAATAAAATTTGGTTTGAATAGAGATGACTTCATGAAAATATTTATTTATTGGTTAAAATAAATCGTGCCCAGTTTATTCGTGGAATCTTATTCAAAAAGGTACATGTATAACTCACAAAAGTCAATATTAATGATGATAAAATATAAAACGAAGTCAGTAACAACGTTACCACAAAGGCTGTATTTATTAAGGCAGCAATTACTGTGCGAAGTTGAATTACAATCCTTTACTGGTTTAAGATAAAACACTCCGGCTCGAAGGACCAATTAGTAACTGAGACGCCCCTACTCGGGTTCCGTAGAACAAAAGGAGCACAAATAAGCGAAAAACATCTATAAGTACGGCTTACAGTTCCGATGCTCTGTAATTGCTGAGCCTCGGGGGTTTTGGCGAAGAATATTTTTGATATCAGATGCGGTGTGTGTATAGCGTGGTTATTACCTATTGAATATTTTGTATGTTTCACATACAAGATGACGCCAGTACGGTTTGCTAGTTATCATTTAACATATAATTTTAAATATTTTACCTACGATGATAATAGAAATATTTTAAGAATATATTACTTAGATTTATATTTTTTTACTATCTAATTTATGTCTCCGTACTCTGCCTTACAACTCTAGCCTAATATTAAATGTTTTAAATTTTAATTCTCTAGATTGTTTTATTGTTGGTAAGATAGTTATATATTATAAAACAAAGTTACTCATCACGTCCGTCTGTGAATCTATCTGTTTACGATAAACTCAATGACTATTGAACGGACTGTCATGCGGTTTTCATGAGTATTGGTTTCTGAGGAAAGTTTTGGTAATAATTTATATAAAATAATTTGATCAGGTTTTATATAACGGAACATGAAAAGAGAGAGGAATTGTTTCTCTTATTTAGAACTACAAAAAAGTCCGTGATAGCATATACCTATCTATCTTTTAAGCATAACTTGCTATACCCATTTTTTAAATGTTTGCCTACATTTCTTATTTTTGGTGTTTTTAGGAAGTTGCAACACACTATTTACCAAGTAGGAGCAATTGCTAGTGTTAAGACAGTGACGTAAAATTGTATTTATACGAGTCGCATCTTAAATTTTATTCTATGAACTCTGGAAAAGTACGGAAAGGCTTTCCAATACCACTTTTAACAATCAATCAAAGTGAACCATAATTTTAATAACTGACAATAGTATTTATTGGTAGACTGGATGTAATTAAATTGTTTGTCAATTTGTAAATTACATTTAATCAATTTATAATTCAATAACGGTAACTTAAAAAGAGAAACTGCTTAGTTTTTTTGCTCTTTTAAGCAGGACCTGTCTTCTAAGCTGGGTAGAAACACAAACACAAACTTGATGTTTCAAAATGATTGTTTTAAATTTTCTTTTTCATTGCTTTTTTTCTTTTATCGACTACAAGTTGGTCCTTGACTGCTATCACACCTGATGTTAAGTGATGATGCAATCCAAGATGGAAGCGGGCTAACTTGTGAGGAGTAGGATGAAATCCGCACCCCTTCGGTTTCTACACCATATCGTACCGGAACGCTAAATCGCTTGGCGGTACATCTTTGTCGGTAGGGTGGTAACTAGCCACGGCGAAAGCCTCCTACCAGCCAGACCAAGACAAATTAAGAAAAATCTCAATCTGCCCCGCCGGGAATCGAACCCAGGACCTCCATCTTATAAATTCACCGCGCATACCACTGCGCCACGAAGGTCGTCAACATGGTCGTGAACATGACATGGTTCGGGCATGGAGAGAGAATGAATGAAAGAAGATTAACAGATGAGCGAATAAGGCGAGAATGAATGAAAATGTTGGAAAGAGTAGGCCTAGGCGAATGTTCTTGGACCAAATTGAGAACATTTTAAATAATGGCCAGGTCGAGAGTATCCTAAACCGACGAACTTGTATAAAGGGATTGAGAGTAAAAGAATCTAAGGAAGTATGAAAGGACCGTGGCCAGTGGTACGGAAGGATTTAGTAGTCTCTGCCTACCTCTATGGTAATGAGGTGTGATGTTACGTATGTATGTATGTAGAAAATTAAACTAATTTATTCAAGAGGAACACTGATTGTATGTCCCCATTGAATAGTTCATTGAATACCTACCTAATAGTCAACGCTTGCGCAAAAACTGAGCCAAATCTTTTGTCACCAGTTAAGGCAATTAGACGCGGGAAATAAACAAAACTGAATTTAAATGTCCCTGACCAAGGCAGTCATCAGTAAGTGAGAGCCATCAGGGTTCGTAACAACATTATATCTCAGTCCGTCACTAGCAGTTAGCGCGCACTCGCCCTCGCGCTCGCAAAGTGAGTTAAACTTGCCTCGTGTTGTTCTTGTCAACTGCGCTATCCATTAGCGAGTTTATTTGTTGCTAGAGTTCACTTCTAGCATTACCACATATGTTCTAACTCTGTTGTATCTACATTACGTACGTTGTACATACGTTACCAACGGTTAAAAGCTCGGTAAAATCTTTATGTTATGTAATTTTTTTTATCGACTACAAGTTGGCCCTTAACTGCTATCACACCTGATGTTAGGTGATGATGCAGTCAAAGATGGAAGCGGGCTAACTTGTTAGGAGTGGGACGAATATCCATATCCCTTTCGGTTTCTACACGGCATCGTACCGGAACGCTAAATCGCTTGGCGATACATCTTTGTCGGTAGGGTGGTAACTAGCCACGGCGAAAGCCTCCCACCAGCCAGACCAAGACAAATCAAGAAAAATCTAAATCTGCCCCGCCGGGAATCGAACCCAGGACCTTCGTCTTATAAATCCACCGCGCATACCACTGCGCCACGGAGGTCTTCAGACAATATAATATAGTAACCACTATATACACTAATATATAATCATCCTAATGGACCGTAAACCAGTGGCAGATTTAAATGACCTCCTGGTCCAAAACTTGTACAATGCTTGACAGTGTTATTGTATGCACCCTAAAATTAGTCTGCTGGGATTCCGATGAAGGGTTGAGCAGCAACAGTCTGTAAGTTCATACGTGCCGGGAAGAAATGGCTAATGAAATAATTGTAGCTAGCTTACAGTCAGCCTACCAAGCAGCGCGGTGACTCTATGCTAGCTTACGGTCAGCCTACCAAGCAGCGCGGTGACTCCATGCTAGCTTACGGTCAGCCTACCAAGCAGCGCGGTGACTCTATGCTAGCTTACGGTCAGCCTACCAAGCAGCGCGGTGACTCTATGCTAGCTTACGGTCAGCCTACCAAGCAGCGCGGTGACTCTATGCTAGCTTACGGTCAGCCTACCAAGCAGCGCGGTGTCTCTATGCTAGCTTACGGTTAGCCTACTAGACCGCTTTGAAGCAGTGCTGTGATTATGCTTCATTGCCCCTCTCCTGTAAACACCGAGGCCTAGCTTACTGAGCCGTTACAATAGGCTGCTAGTAGATGTTCTGAAGCACTACTACTGTATGCAAAGGAATATGCGATTTTTATTTTCTCTAAAACAGCGGCATTTTATTTATGTAAAACAGATAACGTCACATGCAGTGCCCCGTCAGCGCCATGCATTGTGGGCAAATGATATCTTGGGCCTTTGTATAAAACCCGGTCTGGTAAAAATGTGCGCGGGAATTTATTGCTTACGGATAAAAAATTTAATGAACTTGCATTTTTTTCATTTACATTTAAATGTGATATGTTTTGTAAGTTTTTTAACCTTACGATTTAAAAATGGAGCCCTAATATCTCTCGTAATTTGGAAATAAATATTTTTCACGCTCTGTTTAGGGTACTGTACCCAATGGGTAAAATTGCGACCCTATGACTAAGATTTCACTGTTTGTAGACTGTGTGTCTGAAGACTCATGAACCGTGATAGGTAGACAGTTGACATTTTCACAGATGATGTATTTCTGTTACCGCTGTAACAAATAATACTATAAAATATAAGTTATTAGAATAAAATATAATTTAATAAAAATAAAAATTTATAGTGAGGTCCCATTGTTGAATTTCTCTCATTTTGTATATAGATCATAACACACAATATTTCGTGCGACTTGCACTTGGCCGTTTTTTTTAAATTTATGTACCGATATTTCTATGGATGAAACTTCTGGGCGTAGATACTTTATATATAAATAGATAATATATGTATGTATAGCCTTTATTAACAATTTTAAAGATAATGTTCATTTCGCCTTATTTCTACTTAAAAACTATATGTAAGTAGAATATTCTTTACATACACCGGTAAGATTATTTCGCTTTCTAACATAGGCCACCCCAAGTCTTCCCTATAATATTCGATCTCGTGCTTTCCTCTTCCATGTAGCACCTGCCACATTTTTAATATCATCCTCCTATCTACGATACCGCCTTCCTTTATTTCGCATCATATATCTAGTCCACCAATCCTTCACCTCCTTAGCCTATTTTTTCTGTCTTACTTCTCATTAAGTGTCCAGCCCTTTTCCATTTTAATTTCTTAACTCGGTAATAAATACCGAGCTATATAAATAGGTACACAATGTTTAATACCTACGTACGTAGCCTGTTAACACTATCTCGCTACGATAAGATAACCTGCCCGGTAGCGTGCCCGCACGCAAATCTTGCATCTCTTTTGCGGTAATGCGATTTTGCGTCAGCAGGCTAAGCGAAATATAATTATCAAGCGTTGGAGAAAGCTTGCATTCTATTTAGCTGTTAAAAGAATTTAAGCTATAATATATTCCAAAATTAAGCAAATTGAATTAAAAATAAACTAGTTTCTTTTTTTAAATTGACTACAAGTTGACCCTTGACTGTTATTACACCTGATGTTAAGTGATGATGCAATCTAAGATGGAAGCGGGCTAACTTGTCAGGATGAAATCCACACCCCTATCGGTTTCTACACGACATCGTACCGGAACGCTAAATCGCTTGGCGGTATGTCTTTGTCGGTAGGGTGGTAACTATCCATGGCGAAAGTCTCCCACCAGCTAGACCTGGACAAACTAAGAAAAATCTCAATCTGTCCCGCCAGGAATCGAACCCAGGACTCCCGTCTTATAAATCCACCGCGCATACCACTGTGCCACGGAGGTCGTCAAAAATTTCGATTCAGATCAAGTTTTTTGCTAACATCCCAATTGTATTATGACAATCATGTTGATGGCAGGCCTTATAAGAAGGTTCAGAGTCACTCAGCAGCCTACAGACAGGGCAATTCTCGGAGTATCTCTGCGCTCAGAGTATTTTTGATTCGATCAATCAGAAATTTGGAGATCCGCAGAAGAACCAAAGCAACTGACATAGCTCAACGAGTCGTAGAACTGAAGTGGCTTGAACAGCTGGCGGGACACGTAGTTTGAACAGCTGATGGACGTTGAAGGCCTAAAGTATAATGGCGACCCTGCACCGGAAAGTGCAGTGCTGGTCGACCGACTGGGGAACTGCTAGGACTGACGACATTGAACGTGTCTCAGAGAGCCGCTGGCCAAGTGGCGGCTCAGAATTGTTGTATTTGGAAGTCCCTAAAAAGTCCATGTCCAGCAATGGACTTCCATCACCTGATGATGAATGATGGAGATAATCATACTCGTACTATTACATGGTTTTACTTGGTATTACTCTAAGTTTTAATGACAGGGTATAAAAATTAATTTAATATTTATAAATAGACTAGCTGACCTGGCAAAAGTTGTTTTGCATTAAATATTAAAAAAAAATTAGATGAAAATTAGATAATAGCCGATTCTCAAACCTGCTGAATACGCATAAAAAATTTGGTAAAAATCGGTTTAATAATAAATCGGTAAAAAGCCGTTTCGGAGGAGTACGGTAACTAACATTGTGACAGGGAAATTTTATATATTAGATATTTCTTTCTTTGATTCTTTTTTATAATCTCAACAGTAAACTTTTAGTGGTTGTTCGGTGTATACCCGATATCGAATCAGATATCTTGAGAACAGACGAAACCGAATCGAACGTATAAGCCCGATTCCAGGCAAATAGAAGCACTAATCACTAAGCTAGCCCATTCAAAGCGGATGCATTTCAAAATAGATTCACCTACCATTCAAACTAATCCCACCGATTCTGAAACTGAGCTATAAAGGTTCGCGCACATTGAATAGACACTAACTGGACAATATTGTGATAATAGTTTTTTGTTGCCATTGTACCTAATGCTAAAGTTTGTTTGTTACGCTATGAAGCTTTAACTGTTCACTTTTTGACGGCTTCTGTGGTGCAGTGGCGTACGCGGTGGATTTATAAGACCGAGGCTACGGGTTCGATTCTCGGCAGGGCTGATTAAGATTTTCTGAACTGATCGGGGTCTGGGTGGTGGGAGGCCTCAGCCGTAGTTACTTACCACCGTACCGACAAGACATGCCAGATATTGATGAAAGTGATCGGGACTGACAACTTAACATGATTCCATAAGTCATTCAAATAAATATATTGACTTACATCATTCAAATAAATATATTGACTTAGGTCGTACGCACTTGGCCAGCATGGTGGCCGTTGTACGTGGATCCCCTGGTGTAGGCTTCCGCTGACTCACTCCAGCCAGCCGAGCTCGCTCCAAAAGCTTAGCAGGCCGTCCAGATCGCCGATTGTCTCTTGGAATGTCAATTTGGGCCCAATGTATGTTTCACGTTGTTCCGATACTCCTCTGCAACTGAGCATAACGTGTATCGGTGTCTCGTCGTGTTCCAGACAAGCCCTGCATAGACGGTCGGTCATAACTAGAATTGAGAGGTGTTTATTTAATGGACAGTGTCCTGTGATCAGTCCTACGACCGTTCTGAGTTTTGCACGAGTTAACCGTGTGAGTTTTTTGGTTAGTTTTGTGTCGAGGCACGGTATTGCCTCTTTGGTGTGTTTACAGTCAGGTGTCTGTGTCTAAATTTTTGCGTGTCTGTTATAAATTGTGTAACCAGAAAAAAATATATTGACTTATTTGTGATTTTTTGACGACCTCCGTGGCGCAGTGTTATGCGCGGTGGATTTATAAGACGGAGGTCCTGGGTTCGATTCCCGGCGGGGCATATTGAGATTTTTCTTAATTTGTCTTGGTCTGGCTGGTGCGAGGCTTTCGCCGTGGCTAGTTACCACCCTACCGACAAAGACATATCGCCAAGCGATTTAGCGTTCCGGTACGATGTCGTGTAGAAACCGAAAGGGGTGTGGATTTTCGTCCCACTCCTAACAAGTTAGCCCGCTTCCATCTTAGACTGCATCATCACTTAACATCAGGTGTGATAGCAGTCAAGGGCCAACTTATAGTCGATAAAAAGAAAATTTCAATTAATAAAGTGGATTTGTATTGTAAATAAATATTCATCGTTTTAGAAAATCATCCTAAATAAAAAGCGTATAGCATAAAATTCAAATCCAACACTGCGATAGACAGACGTCATCCCCGCTTCGATGCCCCTACAGCTTCCACCCCTTGTTTTACGAGAACCCCTATAAAATAAACAGTGGCACTTTAAACGGGATTCTTTGTGTATTATATTAATTCAAATAAAAATAAAATAAATATAGATATATCATACTACCATTATAAAGTCGAAAATTTGTAAGTGTGTGACTGTGTTTGTTATTTTTTCAAGCAAAAACTACTGAATAGATTTTGATGAAACTTCACAATAATATAGCTTACATATCAGAATCACATATGGGTCAGATTTTATTATGAAATTCTCACGGGAATGAGGACTACGCGAGTGAAACCACGGGCGTCCACTAGTTAGGAAAATACACAATTATATTATCATATAGCCTCAGTTTATAAAAAAATAATTACGAGATCTTTAATTTTATAAAGAATATTATTTTTTAACCGACGAAAAAAAAACGGAGGAGGTTCTCAATTCCACACGTATATTTTTTTTTCTTTTTTTTTATGTATGACCACGCATAACTTTTTACAGAGTTTGATAATTCTTTTTTTATTAGAAAGGGCATACTTCCAAGGTGGTCCCATTGTTATCATGTTAGGATCTGATGATGATATCCTGGGGAAATTGAAGGAACTCTTCAAATTTTGACAGCGATTTCGGTTTTTGTCTCGGTATCGGTAGCTTTTTGGCTTCTAGTGCCGTATAATATACTATGACAGTATAGTACGAGTACGATACGTGGCGATAAATCACTAAAAAGTAAGAAATAAAAATTTTTAAATAAAAATAGAACCGACTCAAAACGCACCAAAAAGTAAAAAATAACTGTGTCATTTAGTTGCTTTAATTTACTTAAGCATATCTAGGAGTCGGTGCCAAGGTTTCTACTTTAAGGACCAAGAACCCACAAACTGCTTTACTACGTCATGGTAAGGACGTTACCTAGAACTCACAAAAATAGATGTTCCTTAAACTTAGCTGGCACCGACTTCATAGATATGCTTAAGTAAATTAAAGCAACTAAATGACACAGTTATTTTTTACTTTTTTGAGTCGGTTCTATTTTTTAATATTACTAATATTGACTATTGCCTCCAATTAGTCGAATGGACTTTGTTAGCAATAGGAATGACAATAGTCTAGGGAAGGTTTAAAACCCATGACCTTTCGGCGTCGATTCCGGCCCATTTCCCGTAACGGATGCTTTAAGATTTGGAAGGCAGTCACAACTCTGTAGAGTCGAAAAGAGACTAAGCAGTTGCTCTAACCTAAAATTTGACTAATGACATGCCTTTTTTAAGGCCTTTTTTTATTATTATCTGTGATTAGTAATTATGACTTTAAGTGAAATATAATGTAATTATGAATTTTATTATTTTTTCATTTCATTTTTAAATATTTTGCACGTACGGTAAAACATGCTTATGTTTATGGCAAATAAATGACTATTCTACTATTTTTTTACTATACCACAAATCATAAAACCCGATATTCTTATGAGATCTACGTAGGTAAAACCATACAGCTCAACTAGTATACTTAAATACTAAACCCAAAATTTCCAAACGCCACAGCACAGTTATTTGCCGAGCGATCGATCTAACCGTTCGTCGGATGAATGCAACGGAGGCTTTTAGACGGGTTCCGGCGGGGAGTGCGCCGTGACGTCACTTCCGGACGGTTCGGCATCTACACTGACACTCTCTCATTACACCCTCCGCACGATAGTGGGTCTCTCGGAGGATTTAATGTAATCACTTGCATACATATATGTTTATATTTTAGACGCAGGAAATTTTAACAGCCAACTTCAGGACCAGTGGTATACTGGTCTATTTTGAAACAAATTATTCGTGCAAACATCATTATCGTCGGTCGTCCTACCTTTAATTCGATTGTAACAAAACTATATAATATGTTATGGACTTCGATTTCTGTTACATCCACTTTGCAAGCAATCGACTTTTTAACCGACGAAGAAAAACGGAGGAGGTTCTCAATTCGACACACACACACACATATATATATATATATATATATATATATATATATATATATATATATATATATATATATATATATATTATATTTTATGTATGACCACGCATAACTTTTTACTGATTTTATTAATTATATATATATGATTTTGATAATTCTTTTTTTATTAGAAAGGGCATCCATCCAAGGTGGTCCCATTGTCATCATGTTAGGATCTGATGATGGAGGCACGCTTACAGCGATTTTGGTTTTTGTCTCGGTATCGGTAGCTTTTTGGCTACGAGTGCCGTATAATATGACAGTATAGCACAAGTACGTTACGTGGCGATAAATCACTAAAAAGTAAGAAATAAAAAATTTTAACAAAAAATAGAACCGACTCAAAACGCACTAAAAAGTAAAAAAGAACTGTGTCATTTTGGTGCTTTAATTGACTTAAGCATATCTAGAAGTCGGTGCCAGCCAAGGTTTCTACTTTAAGGACGTTACCTAGAACCCACAAACTGCTTTACTACGTTAAATAAATGTTCCTTAAACTTGCTGGCACTGACTTCATAGATATGCTTAAGTAAATTAAATCAACTAAATGATACAGTTATTTTTTACTTTTTAGTGCGTTTTGAGTCGATTCTATTTTTTGATAAAAAAAAATTTTTTAATTACAAGTTGGCCCTTGACTGCTATCACACCTGACGTTAAGTGATGATTCAATCTAAGATGGAAGCGGACTAACTTGCTAGTAGTATGAAAATCCACACCCCTTTCAATTTCTACACGATATCGTACCGGAACGCTAAGTCGCTTGGCAGTAGGTCTTTGTCAGTAGGGTGGTAACTAGCCACGGTGAAAGCCTCCCATCAGCCAGACCAAGACAAATTAAGAAAAATCTGAATCTGCCCCGCCGGGAATCGAAACCAGGACCTCCGTCTTATGAATCCACCGCGCATACCACTGCGTCACGGGGGTCAACAAAACTTAGAATTTGGAGAGTTGATCTTCAGGCAATCCATAGTGATCATATTGGGCTTAAATTCACCACGCTGCTTTAATGTGGGTTGGTGAGCTTATGATGATTAATGATAATCTTTGACACTATCACGATTAGTATCAACAGTTAATGATAATTACTGGGACCACTTAACGCACTAACCATGGTACTAAAACATCTACCAATCTCGCAACAAGAGTTGAGTTTATATTTAATATTTTACATAAATGTTTTATTATGTTTCTTTTTTTCTATTCACTATATAACTTTCTGTCAACACACTTTTTCAAATAAACCTTAAACGACGGTCATATATTTAGGAATACTGAGACAAAAAATGTCCTTGCCTAGTGAAAAACGGCCCTAAAATGAAAAAATATCACCCTCGGGGAAAGCAGACTTCAGACCATACTATTTTTATGCGATTTTCTAAAGTATATAAATCTTGAAATTACGCACAACAGACCGATTTTTTTTTCTTTTTTTAAATAATAATGTCTTTGTATAGCCTTCATATTTGACTATGTTACTTATGTATGTATGTATGTATGTATATATGTATGTATGTATGTCCATTTCTTCGGCACGCGCTACAGCCTAAACGGCTGAACGTATTTTGACAAGTGAGGTGTCGTTGACTTTGGCAAAATTGTGGAAGTGACATAGACTATATGAATTTTCAAAACGGCGGCTGTAAATGAGGGAAAAAAGGGGGATGTGTGTATTTCTTTCTTTTATCTTAGCAATATGGGTACCAAATAAAAGGTCGTAAAAAGACCATTTCAAAAATATAAATATCATATCATGTTTATATTACGGTTTTAGCAAAAAATGTCAAAAAGTATACCAAGTGTCTATATAAAATTTTAAATTTTTTATGGTGTTGCAGGCGGGGACAAACGTAGTTTTGGTAGATCTTTCTTTCCCAGGTAGTAAAGTATTTTATCTACGCCTGCAGCACCATAAAGTATTTAGAATTTTATATAGATATAGTGATCCTTGTTTTTCGTTTTTCAGTCGCGTTTTTTGTTTTTATAATAATAATTTTATACTCTTCTATCAATAGCATATTTTATTTAATCTTTTTATAACTTTCTTCGTTTTATTATTCCGTCTGCGTCACCACATGGCCCCATGGGAGACTAGCGCAACACCGGTGGATTTCCCACAGGCGTAGCATATGCTAAATGACTCCATTTTGATACCACACACCTTTTCCTCTTTTTTCATGTGTTTGTGTATATTTTATTTAGTGTGTCTGTATTAAACAAATTGATTTTCTTTCTTTTATTACATAGATAAATTATTTATTGCGTACTCTTTGATAAGAAACAAAACAAAATAAAAATATATAACTCTCAAGGCACTATACTGTTTAAGTAGCCTACATTGTTAGAATTTTGTTATAGAAACTACACATTACTGTCTTTTTATATTTTTAGTTATTTCAAAAACGTGAATTTTTGAAAATCCTTTATTGATAGATGCCTACGTAATAATAATAATTAGATAACAGCACAATCAAGATATTCCGTGGTTTGAGTGAACACTAAAGCTCAACTCTGTTAACTCAAGTCTGAGTTAAACCTAACTTCTATCACAGAATACAGAAAAGTTGAAAGAAAATGTTGCAGCTTGTCTGATGTTTGCGCCCGCACTTAAATATCGTGACTGTCATACGAAAACCTTACAAATTCTCTAGGTCGTTGGATGGATGTAGCGCACTTGGCCGCCGGACTGGGCTATTTGTCATCGCTGAATTTTTTATATTTATAAGATATCTACCCAAAATGTGGACTTGTTTACTTACTATTTCATAACTAGTGGACGCCAGCGACTTCGTCCGCGTTGAATTAAAATAGATAAAATTACTAAAATAAAACTAGCCTAGTTACTTATAACATGATTAAATGAGTGTTTAAAAGTCTTGTCTAAATTGGTTCAGCCATTTAAGAGATTATCCGGAACAAACAAATAGACAAAATCTTTTAAAAATTGGCTGTTGATGTAAGTATAATAATATAGCTTATCCAGTAATTTTTACAAATATTTATAAAGATATTTTTATTTGAATTAAGAATATAGTAATATAAACTTTAAACTCATTTTATAGGTAGAATTTTAAAAATCATTGAATCACATTACATTTCAAATTTTGTCACTTATTTTTGTACCAACTTTCATAAACCTAGGGGCCAGGGTAGTAACTCAATGCCAGTGGAATTGAAGTCTAACCTGTAACTTCTCAAAAAAAAAAAATATTGCATAAAATATTTCTCAAAAAAAAGATTACATTATATTTTCAATTTTATCAGATATTTTTTAACCGACTCTCATAAAATTGGACTTGGACCAATTAAGAAAAACTCAAATGACCCAGCTGGGAATCGAAGTCAAGACCACTGTTTAATAAACCCCGACATCAAAAAACATACAAATTCTATTCTATTCTATTCTATGAATCTATTTTCACTAAATTAATTATCAGTTCGAATAGACGTTAATTATCAAATGTCTGAACAACTCCAATATCACAAACTGTTAACTCAAACAACCAGCGATACGTAACAACAATACGACAGGTATCGCTGCTGACAACTTTGAAATGCATAATTAAATTTCGTATTCCAAGATCCCCTTTGAGACGGAGTGTGCAGTAATTCCAGTATTAATATATAGAGGTAGGCTATGTAAGGTAGACTTACATTACCTACGCTTTAATTGTAGTTTTTTGAGAAAATGTTAGATTATATATTAAGGGGCAAAATAATATTTTTACGGCGAGTGCGATTTTTTTATCAAGAGCGAAGGAAAGGATTGAATTTTTGAAATCTGAACGAGCAAGACTCTGAGCTCCTCCTCCCCTCCTCCTGAGGGTGGCAGGGATTCTTTACTAGAATCCTGAGCGTAGTGAGGGATTTAAAGAACATCGTCCGTGTCAAAAATATATATTACGCACGAGTCATACACTGTACTTTATTCTCCTTCTAGGAGGAAAAAATATATAAAGCACTTCATGTTTTATAGTAATATTAATATTTAATAAAACATAGAAAAACAACAAAATTGAAATTAAATGGTATTTAATAATATAACAACTAAAAACTTATATTTACATTTGAGACAGTTTCGCAATTTGGCCTAGTTACTTCCCTGCCGGAGACGTACCACCAAATGTTTTTTTTAAAATAAAGGTTTGCTTTCACAACGGTCATTCAGCAATCTCTTTAATTAAGCATTCATCATTACATTAACCCATTCATCATTACATAAGCCCATTAACGGCCGAACATAGGGTCAGACTCTCCTTCCTTATAGAAAAGCTGATATGGAGTGTAGACTCACTACACTGCTCCAATGCGTGTTGGCGGGCTTAGGGTGAAATTGTTTCATTTATTAACGATTACTATTGATGTTGATGAAAGTGACCGGGAACAACGGCTTAATGTGCATTCCGAGGCATGGGGGTGTATAACCATCAAGTTCCCGACTCCGGAGTTAGAATGTACTAAACATTTCATAAAACACTGAAAATCTCAAAATTATTCTGGCTAAACTTCGAATCCAGGACCCCGTGATCGAAGCCATATAGACTAACCACTACAGCAACGAGGCAGTCAAATAAGCATTAAAGAATGAATTTTGGTATGCATCGAATAAACTTCAACTCTCCCAGTCGACCAATGGAAATGTGTTATAATAACCTACAGCGAACGAAATAACAGCATTAATGGCGGAATGATTATCCCGAATCACTCACAACGTGGCGCGGCCACCGACGCGTGATGTTTATACCAATTCGCCCACCAATCTAAACCGCAGCGCACGTGTGGACACGGCTTTACATTGAAAATTGAAAGCATGAAGATTAATTCACATTTGATTCATTGCACATAGATTTTAATAAACTGCGATTGATAAATAAAAATACTATAGAAAAATCTATACAATTTGATAGGTAAATGGCGCAACATCCCGCAAGTTACTAATATATTTAAATCATATTAATATAAAATCATTATTTAATAAAAAAATCCAACATAAATTTTAAAATTATTATTATTTTAACGATTAATTGCATGACACTTATTGTTTATTTTCAAACCGTACAATAAAATATATGACAAGGAGGGCGTTAGCTCGGTAGGTAACTTTCGTATAAGCCTAGTTGCCATCTCAAAGTTTTAAGTAATTTCTTGAAGTCCACATATCTCTCTCAGGATTCTGCCTAGGAATCTCTTTTTTTTAGGCATGTATTCCCTCTCCTTAACTTCTGGTTGACGGCTTTATATGGTATTGGACAAATACTTTGTATAAAAAATGAAATACAACTGACGAACTGGAATTACTATTTCTTGTAGTATGTATGTACTACTGTTAGGTACATAGTACAAACATACTGTAAGAATTTTTGAACGAATGCATTCAGATGTATATTGATATCTATGGTTCAGGTCTGTGGTCAAAAGCATAGATTACTATAGCATCAAAGTTGTTATTGTGCAGTTGGTCTGTGGGAGAGAGTATTGATTTATAGATTTTGCAATTATATTTTTATCAAATTATTTAATTTGAAACCACTAAAAATTAAATAATTTGATAAAAATATAATTTATTTTAATTTTTTACTGTTTTTTGAAACTGTACTGTACTAAAACCTGGCCAGAAATGAAACAACCCCTTATGAAGAAGTTGCTAAGAACGGATTTCTCGATACATTCACGTAAACGGGAAACACGTGGTGAAACCGCTGAGCATTCTCACCGTGGCGCGCCCACCGACGCGTATATTTAGACAAATTCGCCCACCAATCTAAACCGCAGCGCACGTGTGCACACGGCTTTACGTAATCGGGATTACATTGAAAATTGAAATCTGGAAAATTAATTCGTACGTTCGATTCATTTCAAAATATAGCTTTTAATGAACTGTGATTGAAAAATCTAAAATTTTTTATAACATTTAAATAAAAACGGTTAATAGTTTAAACATTAATCACTCTAAGCCCGCCAACCGCATTGAAGCAAAGGAGAAAACCCTGGCCATGTAAGTGGGACATTAATAGTCTGATATATTGATTTGTTAAGCTATTGTATAGCTTTTATCGCGGGCCTTGAGCGTGGAGACCGAATACAGAAATTCCGTAACGAAAAAACCTAACACCCTTTGTGTATCAAAAACATATTATCGAAATCTTTATTTCGGCACGACGTCAGGGGGGGACCTAGCTTAGCGGTATGGCGCTCTAGTGGCGCGGAGTTGCCAAAAAGAAAAAGAATATTATAATCCCGTAGAAAAATACAATTTTTTTTCTTCACTAATTAATCGAGATATTTCAATAAGTCATTATTTTTTAATAATAATTATTTTTACAATATCACATTTTATAAGTTGATAAAAAATGCTATGCAATAGCTTAACCGCGGCAGTCACGTCTTTTTTTTAATAATTACAAGTAGTGGCAATCACACCTAAAGATAAGTAATATTGCACTCTACTCGTACGCTGGTAGCGGGCTAACTTATTAGGAGTAGGCTAAAATCCACACCCCTTCGGTTTCTACACGACATTGTACCGGTACTTTAAGTTACTTGGCTGTACGTCTTAGTTAGGTGGGGGGTAACTAGCCACAACTGAAGCCTCCCACCAGCCAGACCCAGCCTAATTCAGTTAATCTCAATTGGCCTAGCCGGGAAGCTGGGAATCCTGGACCTCCGTCATATAAATCCACCGCGCATACCACTGCGCCACGAGGGCCATCAAAAACTAATTGTAGGTACAAGAAGCCTATAAATGTATTATAGGCCTCTTTTCTTACAGCTTATTAAACTCACCATGTTGCTGCAACAGGTAGGTGAGCTCGAATACAGTCTCTTCTTTTATGAAGTCGGTTAAAGCCTATAGCAGTAGGTACAATACAAGCGTAATAAATCTCAATAGAACTAGAAACGTACCAACAAAGCTACGCCGAATATCTAAAACGTGATTGTCTAGAAGTTTAGTATGTACCTACGTAGAGCACAAAGACTGAATAGACAGGAATAGTGATCAATGTCTGCCGATAGTCCTACTGTCTTATACTACGCCACTGGAAATTCATTGGACTGTTTGCCGAAACGTGCTACTGGCCATAGACGTACAAAGCTAATAGAAGTGGCAATTTAATAATTTGATTTAATTTTAAATCGCTTCTTAGAACGCAAATTAATAAATTGATATGCCTCGTTGATCTAGTGGTTAGCCTATGTGGCTCGATCACGAGGTCCTGGGTTCGATTCCTGGGTCGGGTCACGGAATAATTCTGAGCTTTTTCATTCTTCTATTCAAATTCAAATTCAAAATCATTTATTTCAAGTAGGCTAATTATAAGAACTTTTGAAACGTCAAATTAGACTATTTGTAGTGACTCTACCACTGGCTCGGAAGGCAGGTCCTGTTGAGAAGAGCCGGCCATGAAATGAAATGTTCAGTACATTCCAAGCCCAGAGTCTGGAAGTTGGTGGTGTTACACTCCCGTGCCTCGGAGAGCACGTTAAGCCGTCGGTCCCGGTCACTATTATCAACATCTAATAGTGGTCGTTAATAAATTAAACATTATCACCCTAAGCCCGCCAACCCGCATTGGAGCAGCGTAGTGGGCCTACGCTCCATGTCCCCTCTCCTATAAGGATAATTAATTGATTATAACATGTTATTACTATACGACCTCCGTTGTGCTATGGTATGCGCGGTGGATTTATAAGGTGGAGGTCCTGGGTTCGATTCCCGGCGGGGCAGATTGAGATTTTTCTTAATTTGTCTTGGTCTGGCTGGTGGGAGGCTTTCGCCGTGGCTAGTTACCACCCTACCGACAAAGACGTACCGCCAAGTGATTTAGCGTTCCGGTACGATGTCGTGTAGAAACCGATAGGAGTGTGGATTTTCATCCTACTTCTAACAAGTTAGCCCGCTTCCATCTTAGATTTCATCATCACTTAACATCAGGTGTGATAGCAGTCAAGGGCTAACTTGTAGTCATTAAAAAAATATGTATATGCATATATAATATATGTAGTTAAGTGAACATAACACCGAGTTTTACATGCATTTACCAGCCTATTCTAACTACAAGCAATAATTAAGTGATATTAAGTATCAAGATTAAGTTAAATTTGAAAGAAAATTAATTAAACATAGCAATACAATGTCGTGTCTATAACTTTATAAGGTTAAAGGGCCAGGTTTAGAGTTTAATACAGATCTGTTAAACTTTAGAAACACGTGACAAAAGTTTGGAACCTCATCGACGAATTTGAGGACAAGTCATATTGCAGGGGAAGTTTCTTGAAGGCACAAGATGGAAATCTAATGTCCTAATGTTTGCCTAAAGTTGCCTGGTAGAGATCGGTACTGAGCGATAAATCTACCTAAATTACTCATTTCGTAATATTATCGTCATTATTTATTTTAATGGTCCACTATTGGGTCTTCCCCCTTTTAGGAGAGGGGATACGGAACTTAGAACCGGATTGGTGGGCTGTTACAATGTTTCTGCTCTTGTGACGATCTTTATTAATTGATATCTAACAATAATGAGCCAGAGTGAAAGCAGATTAACGTACTCTGCGAGGCACGAGGCGTAGAGGACTTTTTGGAAGAAAGATAAACTTATACTCAACTCAGAAATCGAACCCAAGACGGTCCGAGACACGGTGTTGTAATAATTACCACCAAAGCAACTCCGGGCTGCTAATTTCTGCTATAATTGTCTAAGAAGTGCGCAGTATTCCATAGATCGATCAAGGACTTGAACCTTGGACCTCGTGATCTAAAGCCACTTATGCTAACCACTGGACCAACGGCGCAGTCACTGGAGTATAAAACCACAAAATTCCTAACTCCGAGCTAAGAATATATGAGAAATTAATCTAGGATAAAAAAGCTCAGTATTTATTTATTTTCTCCCAGATCAAAGACGTAATCTTTTGAAACTATTTGTGTATTAATTAGCTTACCTCGTTGTCTACCTCGTTGGTCACGAGGTCTTGGATTCGAATACTGAGTCAAATTGTAAAATAACTCTGAGATTATCTTTATTCTAAGAACATTTCAGTAAATTCTATGCCCGGAGTCGGGAAGGTGGTGGTTTTGTAGACCCGTGTCTCGATGAATAGGTAGTCCCTGCATGTCCTAGGCTGTGGTCTTCCCACATCTGGAAAAATGTTTGTGTGGATATTATAAGTATTTATGTATGATATATATAAAAATATTCATCAGTTATCATAGCACCCATAACACAGGCTATCAACGCTTACTTTGGGACTATATAGCAGGTTAACATATAATAGTTACCTATTTAATTATTTATTTATAATATCACCAACCCATTTAACAGTATTTGGAGCAGCGTGGTGGGTAAGCTCCATATCGCCTCTACTCGGAGTGAGGCCTGGCTCTGTAGAGGGCCGTTAATAGAAGGAAAAGATGGACGTACAAGGGAGTTATAATTTATTTACTGTAATGCAATAGTACTGATGAAGATTCCCAAATAAAGCCTCAGTAAGTTTTTTAACGAGCTTCCACGTTGCATCTTCTCCAATGACGTTTATTCCCACCTTAGAAAAAGTTAAAGCGAATTCAATTAGCCACAAACTTGGTCCTGCTCCGTGGAAATTAGCTCGTTTCATTTAAAACAACTGTTCCGAAAGTGTTTGTGTTTGTTTTTCAACAGCGTTAACGTTTCTATTTTCAGTCTTACGAGTATATTGTAATGGGAGTAAGTATTTTTTACCGCCAAGCGATTTAATGTTCCGGTACGATGTCATGTAGAAATCGAAAGGGGTGTAGATTTTCATACTACCCCTTAAAAGTAAGCCCGCTTAGATTTTTAAATTGACAACAATGGTGCAGGTATTGTCACAAAAAACACGCTACGAGCTAGAATCATCGTTTTCTCAAAGTGTCACTTGTAAATGTAAAGAAACCATTGTTAATACTAAAAGCAGATGAAAATGACATTCAAATCTCTCAAGGAGAGGCAAATAACAACAAGAAAATGCACCATTAATTCCTGAATTCTTTACGTAGATCAACAGATTCATTTCAATTGAAAAATGAACTTAGATGCTTTCAAAGTAAGGTTCAAATTTAATTGGATGTTGGTAACGAAAATATTTTTTCTTTAATTCGATAAAGTCAGACGGAGTCACCGCATTAGTGTTGCCACGTTTTAATCCGCTTTGCATTTCTCGGGAAACAAACAGGGGGAGGTTTTTTTGACATCAACATCAATATTTATTCATTTTGTTGTGATAAACAGGGAAAATGTTTATTTATCGGAAAAACGATACTGCGGTTTCAACTTAGTTTGAATCTATTGTAGTGAATTATTTTTAATTTATAATTTTATTTTATTAAAATACTATCTTTGTCTTTTTATAGACTTAACTAGCAGTCGCCTTTGACTTCGTCCGCCTAAAAACCTCTTAGGTACCCTTTTAATTTTAAAGACAGACTTTCATATAAAGTATGCTCTTTCCCCGCTACCCCTCTCAATTTAATTTTTTATAGTCTCCCGTGAAGCAATATTCTCCGTCCCGTCTCGTGTACTAAAGATCTACATTTTTGTTAAACATTGTATGATATTACAGTACACTAACATTAACAATATATATTTATGGCAAGCTGATGTGTATAGCTTGTATTAAATAGTCTATTTCACTTTTGTGTCTAGCTTTCATAATAAGCAAAATAATTTACAATCCGACATGCAGATCTCGAGATTAGCCCGTTTAAACAAACGAACAAACTTTTTCGTATTTTATATAAATATGGTCTGCCATGCCAAATAAATTGAAAGAAAAGATCAAAGATCGCATTCTCAAAGAATATCAGTACCAATATGTTGACCCCTATTCAGTACGTATAACATAATTCGGAGGAGGTCAACTTGATTTGGACGATATAGCGGCAATGTTGTTTTTTAGAAATTTTGTAATATCTCCGAAACTATATAACTAAGTAACATACCGTAAAATCTTACCTCTATAATGTCCTTGTAATTATTAAATGATTTATTTTTATAAGGATTTAAGTTTAGTAGTATAAATACTGACGTAAACGTAAGCATATAAATTAAATGATTTTTAAACCACAAAAGTTATATATCTACCAAAATATAAAAGATAGATATATGCTAGTGCGGACTTTTTTGTAGAACTTTTTAAGATCCATTAAGTTTTCATACAATATTTTCAATTTTATCCAATAGCTAAGGCAGCGTACGCGAAATAATGCCGATTTAATAAATTTCACCGTCCGAATCGCGCGACAAAAACTGTGGTAACTTGGGTAATATATACAACACAAATATAAAATATAGCCTATAACACTCACCAATAACGTAGCATTCATCTAGTAAAAGAATTTTTAAAATCGGATCAGTAGTTCTGAAGATTAGCCCCCACAAGAACTTTATTTACAAAATTACAAATTTTACCTCTTTATAATATTAGTATAGATAATTTCTGACTCGTTTGTCCAGTTGTTTAGTCTATTCGCCTTTGGCTCACGTAGTGTTATGTTCGAATTCTGTGTCAGGCTATTTAATATGTAAGTATGTATGTACATGATTTTCTTTCTTCTTAGGGATTTTCAGTAGCAAATTAAAACTAGGTAAGTTTTGTCATACTTCCGTGCCTCAGAGAGGCAGTTAAGCACGGTAGGGCGAGAGTGGTATTTTTTTAGGCAGGTTCCGTAGGTCTTTTTTAGCAGCGTCACGGGGCGCTCACATACCGGCTTGTTCAGATATTAACATACCATGGTTGCTTCAGAAAGTACCTGCACAAGATAGCGAGGAGAGAACCTACTTCGGAGTGTTGGGAATGTGACGCGTGCGAGGATTCGGCGCACCACACACTTAAAGAGGCGGCAGAGAGAGTCCGAGAGTTGGCATCAGATGCACCGCCGATGCGTCAAAGAAGGACGGGTAGCAGGCGGCGCAGGTTTGCACATCTACTTGCGTAGAAGCAATGTGTCAGCTTAAGCTAAAATGAATTTCGCTCATGAATGAGCGAAATGTCGGATGCGTCGAAGCGACAACGTAGGATGCCCCACAGCGATCTGTTGTCGTTTTATTAAGGCGCTAAAGGCTACCGCTGGGTTTTAGTGGGTACTCCAGTGCTGTGAGTCCCACATACCCTCTATCCTTCGAGGGATGCGTAAATGCATTTCCCTGCGAAAAAAAAAAAAGGTCTTTTTCAGCAACACATTTGCTTAGCAGTTTCACTTGCATAGCTCCCTGGAGTATCGGGAAATCTATTCATAGTGAGCGTTCATATCGCAAAATTTGAAGCATTTTTTTTATCGACTACAAGTTGGCCCTTGACTACTATCACACCTGATGTTAAGTGATGTTGCAATCTAAGATGAAAGCGGGCTAACTTGTTCGGAGTTAGATGAAATCCACACCCATTTCGGTTTCTACACGACATCGTACCGGAACGTAAATCGCTTGGCGGTACGTTTTTGTCGGTAGGGTGATAACTAGCCATGGCGAAAGCCTACCACCAGCCAGACCAAGACAAATTAGAAAAAATCTCAATCTGCCCCGCCAGGGATCGAACCCAGAACCTCCGTCTTATAAATTCACCGCGCATACCGCTGCGCCACGGAGGTCGTCAAAATAATAGTAGACATCTTATAATAAGTCAGTCAGTGCTATTTCGCACATAATATGCATAAACATATTATGTAGATGTATTACAAAATCTTAAAAGTGTGACCAAAAGGCTCTTGGACTATATGCCAGAAGCTGCAGAAAAAAATATAACAAGAAAAATAAAAACCCTTTATACATTTTGCACAATTTCATAACATTGACCCATGTAGAGCGTAGTCGTCATAATGAGCAAGTCGTTTGCAACATGACGAATTGCCCGCGTAATGCTAACGTCATTATTCATATGTTGCCATTTGTGGGTACCTCGTAATTTATAGCGGTTTTCTACGCGCATCTTTACAGATGAGCGGAACTTCTTGGTTACAGACTTGCTATTATGACAGGAAAACTTAGGAATAAGACAAACTGATATCTACAAATCATTGAACGGTTCACTTTTTAGCCTCTTTAGAGATTAGATGATCTTTACCAAAAATAAAAATTTTAACAAAAAATAGAACCGACTCAAAACGCACTAAAAAATAAGAAATAACTGTGTCATTTAGATGTTTTAATTTACTTAAGCATATCTATGAAGTCGGTGCCAGCAAATTTAAGGAACATTTATTTAACGTAGTAAAGTAGTTTGCGGGTTCTAGGTAGTGTCCTTAAAGTATAAACCTTGGCTGGCACCGACTCCTAGATATGCTTAAGTAAATTAAAGCAACTAAATGACGCAGTTATTTTTTAGTTTTTAGTGCGTTTTGAGTTGGTTCTATTTTTTGTTAAAAATTTATTATTTCTTACTTTTTAGTGATTTATCGCTACATAACGTACTCGTACTATACTGTCATAGTATATTATACGACACTTGTAGCCAAAAAGCTACCGATACTTACACAAAAACCGAAATCGCTGCAAGTGTGCCTTTACAATTTGAAGAGTTCCTTAAATTTTCCCAGGATATCATCATCAGATTCTAGCATAATGACAATGGGACCACCTTGGAAGTGTGCCCTTTCTAATAAAAAAAGAATTATCAAAATCGAACAACTCTGTAAGAAGTTATGCGTGGTCATACATAAAAAAAAATATATTTATATCAACTCTTTCCTTAAAGGCAACGCACTAGTAATGCCTCTGGTGTTGCAAATGTTTATGGGCGGCGGTAATCGCTTAACATCAGGCGACCCGCATGCTCGTTTGCCCGCCTTATTTTCGATAAAATAAAAATAAAAAAATATAAATTTGTCGAATTCGTAAAAAAACTTCCTCCGTTTTTTTTCGTCGGTTAAAAAAACAGCCAAAGAATATTTTTGGTTTAGATCATCGAGTTGTAGAAAAGCTAATGAATGTATGTGTTTAAAGGCGCTAAAATATTTTCCTCAACGCGCTGCAAAGCGTAATGTTGATCGAGGTTCTTACCGTAGTCTGACGACATTGAACGAGAGAGTCGATAGTCACAGGTATCTCAAAACTACGTCTAACACTGAACGTCCATTGGCTAATATAGCGAATTCAGCAGATATTATTTTATAGCTATTCTTGTACTTGAACGACATTGCTTAACGAACTCTCCAAGGTACAGAGGTGTAGCACCACCAACTTTTCTACCCTGGACTTAGAATTTTACTAACTAAATCTGAGAATAAAAACTATATTGTTAAACCAGACCCGACCTCTCTTCTACTAGGTCTATCTCAATAATGATACTATTAATATACTAATAATATATTGTAACATGTTCAGTTCATACTGTAGATGGCATTACAGGTCGTATACCTGGATATCAAAAACATAATAAGAAAAGCAAGAAATTTCGGCACCGACGTCATCGGGATCGTGGCCTAGCGGTAAGGCACTCTAAGTGCCAGAGAGACGCGAGTTCGAACCCCGTCGGTTCCGCAAATTTTGATATTATGTTTATTCTTAAATGTAAATAATCCCTTAAGTGTGGCAACACTTTTCAATAAAAACTAAACAAGAAAAACAATATATACTGAGCTGAATAATAAAGATGAAGCTATTCTTTTATGATGAGGGGTTTACTCTATAGGTATCAGAAAGGGGAACAAAAGTCTAATGTCAAATTAATCTTGGGCATTTTGTGAGAAATTTGCTGTATATATCTTTTTAAACGAGAATTATACAACTTCACGTTATTATCCCTACAGCTACACGCTCATCTTCTTAACGAGTTTCAAGTTAAAAATATTAGTATTTTATGCATCGTATAAGAGAACTTTAGGATCATTTAACTTACTTATGGTATAATGACTACATATATGTACCTAAACTGTGGCTACGAATGATGTGGTAAGGAATCCTCGTCTTGTTGCGATGTTCAAAATCCTGATTCCTGGTCAGGTCCTGGGTTTGAGTGCTATCATCATCATCACGTGGTGCCATCCTCAAAACGAAGTTTGGCGGTCATTATGCGAAAAGCTTTTCTATTTTGTACAACTCTCTTTAGTTGCGGGTAATTGAGTCCGGTCCACTCTCTTATGTCGTCCAACCATTTCCGCCTTTGACAACCAGGTGCTCTCTTGCCCTGTAGCTTTCCTTCCAAAATTAATCTTGGAAAGGAAAACTGAGCTCCTCTTTGAAGGTGTCCAAAGAAACTTAGCTTTCTTTGCGTGATAGTGGACATGAGTGCTATACATTCGTTAAATGATTCCACAATTATCGCTCTAAGCCCATGAATTTGTTTTAGAGTAACGTAGTATGTCTTTACCCCATATCCCCTAAAGCCTAACCCGTATTATGCCTATTAAATTAGGCTGTTAAAAATGACGAAGCGTAAATAGCCTTAAGTATTTTCGACTTAATGAAGATAGGCTAACGATTGATTGATGAATGAGACTTTCGCCCACCAACCTGCATTGGAGCAGCCTCGTGAGTCTCTATATCTAATAAGGAGGGAGTCCGAGGTTTGACGACCTCCGTGGCGCAGTGGTATGCGCGGTGGATTTATAAAACGGAGGTCCTGGGTTCAATTCCCGGCGGGGCAGATTAAGATTTTTCTTAATTTGTTTTGGTCTGGCTGGTGGGAGGCTTTCGCCGTGGATAGTTACCACCCAACCGACAAAGACGTACCGCCAAGCGATTTAGCGTTCCGGTACGATGTCGTATAGAAACCGATAGGAGTGTGGATTTCATCCTGCTCCTAACGAGTTAGCCCGCATCTATCTTAGATTGCATCATCACTTAACATCAGGTGTGAAAGCAGTTAAAGACCAACTTGTAGTCGATAAAAAAAGAGTTCTGTCCCTAGTGGTAGTAGTAGCAGTAGTAGTAGTGGGCCGTCAATACGTTGACAATGATGATCTATAAAACCTATATGGATACCTTATAAATGGTGTGTTAAATACAAAACCAATAAGTAAAGTAGAAATACAGCATAACTCTTTGGAACAAATTATAATTAAAATCTTCGTCAAACGTATATAAACCTTCTGGCATTCATTCACAATCCCATTGCTATGATAATTAAATGACAATCAAACCCGCTTAAAATTCACCTCAAACAGGAATTATGCAAACTCAAAATATTTCGTCTCGTTCGTCAATATATTTAGCATTTGGAATGGAGTTGTAACGGAATAAATGGTTAGCACGGCACGTCCGCCTGCTTCGCACGCTACTCACGAACTGATTTGAATTTGGAATTTGCACGCTCGGGTTGCGCTGCTGCTGTATTTTAGGCTTTTTTTCAACCAAGGAATGCAAACACATTAGCTTTAAATTGCGAGGGTAGATCATGAAGAGAAGTACATAAATTAGTTTTTACTTGTTACCGCTATATACTAAAAGCATAGCAGCTTAATTTTAACTTCCGGTAACTAATAAAATGTTATAATTGTTAAACGGGAGAAGTCAAAACTTTTAGTAAAATGTTGTAGTAATAAAAAGTAACAAATACAAGAAAAGCAAAAATATTAAATGTAATAAATTAAAAAACAACGACCATTATTAGAGAGCTTTGAAATTAAAAAACATTTTAATCCTTAAAAATAACGTGTGTGGTCAAAGTAAATTGTTTTAAACTTGCAGGCACACGCAACTAGGTGTACTACAACCCTCCAAGAACATCCATCGATCCAGTAGTTGGCCAATTTTTTTGATGGAATGTTATAATGAACTATCTTTAAAAGGAATAAAAAGAAAATTGTAGTTGACAAATTTTAGATAACATCTTATAGTGAACTATCCGTAAAATATAGATAAATGCAATCACGCACTATTTTGTACAGATCAAGAATCCTACCAAGTTTTGTTATATCTCAAATAGATTAGGAAGCGTAATCGTTTCGGTTTAAGTTCCTAAACAGATTGAGTTTTCCGAACCATCCAAAACTTATCGCCACATTTACCAATAAGCCATGCTCATAAATTACTTTACTCGTTGATGAAAACCGCCTGAAAATCAGTTCAGTAGTTTTGAGTTTATCGAAAACAAAGAAACAGACACGGTGCAGGACTGCTAATAAAATTAAATATATACAATGAGTAATGTTTTTAACATACATACAACAAGCTTCCACAAGCTGACAGCGCTAATATCTAGGCTTGTATCTGGATAGAAGACTTACCTGGAAAAGACATATCCAAACCAAGCGGGATGAGATCACAAATATAAAATTGTACTGGATAGGAACTAAAAGTTGTCTCTGGAAAACAAGCTGCTTCTGTATAGAACTGTAATAAGCCCTATGGATGTATGGCATCCAGCTATGGGTCATTCAATGTCAACGTAATACAGAGAGAAAAATATCCTGAAGTAAATGTCAATGCGCCATGGTTTCTAAAAATGTCTGAAATCCATGAACATCTACAAATGCCAAGAGTAAAAGAGGAAATAAGAGCAAGTAGCATCAACTACAAAGCTTGACTCATAAAACATCCGAATCATCTGGCTGTTTTATCGAGTTCGACGGTTAAAGCAAATTCTAACTGAGAGAAAGCCGCATTTCAAATGTATATAGAGCATCTCCCGCTGGGGAGGTTTCTCTCGCCAACCTCTTACAACGCCTCTGCAGAAGTTGAATTAAATCAAAAAAAACATACATACAACTCTTAGAAGGAAAGTATGTGGTAAAAATAAATTGTATTCAATATAAAATATTATAGTTATGAAAACTATCCTAGAAGTAAGGTAAGGTAAGCTCTATAGTTGATTAAATTGCAATACGCTGGTCGGCGTCGTGAAACTTGATTCCAACTTCCGCACAGTCGACTTTTTATTGAGTTACTGTGAAACAAACTGGCTTAGATTTTTTAATTTTATAGCTACCTTGAAAGTTAAATATTCAATTTCTCTAACTTAGCCTTGACTCATTGAAAACATGGCTTTTGGAAAGCCGTTTTTGTCAACAAGTCTTTATCTTTTATATTTTTTAAAGATAAGTTAAACATTTAGTCTTTGCTAACTTGGCCTAGAGTTAACTCATTAAAAACATGGCTTAGATCTTTTATTTTGTAACTATTGGAACTAAAATATCTACTTTTTTCGAATTTTTTAAATATTGGTACTAAGATAAAAAACTATATTTGCTAGCTTGGCCTTGAGACCATTAAGTTAATTCGTTGAAAGTGTGGCTTTTGGAAAGCCGTTTTTGTCAACAGGACTATTTCTTTTATTATTTTTCTTATTTTAACAAATTAAATTTGGTATTTCTTTTGTAGTTATTATGTTCGGACAAGTCGAACTAATAAAATTACACCATCTTGGCTTGGCTTAGAGTTATAACTTTAAAGGCAACTTAAAGAGACTTTTATGGTTTGTTTAAAATTAAAATTTAAAATAATAGGTAAATTATTTTTACCGTATTTTTCTCACCAGTAAAAACGTATTTCTTTCTTTTTGTATTTGTAACTTATAACACCTCCAACTCCTCAAAGATCCGTATTAAAACGGTGCTTTTATCTCTTTTTACAGGCTGGAGACGGGATGAATACATCAAAAGGGGCCGCGTTTAATCGCTGCGGAACCACTGCATTCATAGAACGAATTTCTACGCTTCTTTTCAGTTCAATCGTCGATAGATTTAAAAAAAATAGTAAGAAGTTACAGTTAAATGATCGTAGAACTGCTTGTTCTATAATTGAACAGATACTTTACGAAATTTCTACAAGTATAGTATATTATGACCTTATTAATGAACTAACCAAAAATGGCTATGTGGTTTATACGCGGTAGAAGTGGGTGTGAGGGGTATACCAGCGAAGTCTCTCTACAACCTACTAAAAGCCTTACTAGAAGTGCAGTAAGCTCCATATTAGAACGAGTGTCCAAAGTTGCTTTAGTAGGGTACTTCCGAATTTGGCTGGGCAGGGAGAACAACTTGAACAGAGGCGGTGAGTGTTGACGCGCGTCACTAAGGGTACCCTTAAACCTACACCCGTGTCACAAGTCTCGGGCTCTGTTCGGAGTTTTTCTCTCAGCCACGCGATGGACCCGGCACCCGCACGGTGAATCCATGGAATGCTAAGATATTCGTCTCCTATACTCTGGAGAGTTCCAAATCATGTGCGTAAAATGTTTTGAAGAAATTAGATGTAGAGTACCCGACTAGAACCTAGGTTCGATCGTCAGATAATTCTAGCATAAACTTACGTGTAGGAATGGGGAGTTTAGGTCAGGTTTAAATGATATTGATAATATTCTTAAATAAATAAAGGCTTAAAAACTTTGTATTTGTATGCTCTAGTATTGTTCTGTTGTATAATTCAAAAACCACCAGAAAATAAAGTATAGTACTTAATTAATAATATAAAAAAGGGAAAAACTTAATATATTTTGATAAGTGGAACTCAACCAAGACGTTACGATCTAAACCAGGTAGGTAGTACTAGTCGTAATTTCTTAGAAAACAGTTTCTCACAAAAAGTGGAGTCCCACGTTGGGCGCCATTTGCAAGCAATACAAATTGACAGCGCCACCTACCGGCGCGCGTTGCAACATCGCAGTACGTGACCAGACTCGGCGAACGACGGACGTGCACATTCACTGTAAAGTATTTTTCTGTCAGCCTTCCAAGGCGCTAAATCTATTTTTACAAGCCAATAAAATCGTTTTGTGAACCGAATAACCACGTTGCAATGTACTTTGGAACGAATTTGGTTTAGTCCAATGCTACAGAACTAGATTTGTGTTTATTTTTGTATTACTAAATAACTAGAAACCTAAATTCATGTTAGAAGTTATTATATGTTATGTGTAATAATTAACAATTAAATTAATGCAGATCATCATAATTATGAACTTTTGGAACGAAGTTCCTTATCGCGCGTTGTGAAAGGGGGCTAGACGGAAAAAATTCGTACGAAAAGTTGTCACGACACTTTTTGATCAAAGGATCTTGCCGCCGCCTTTGATGTGTGTGCGCGTGAGCGGCGGGGGGCGCCCGCGCTGTATGCTGTCTCGCGCTCTCGTGGCGCCCTCTGGTGTTTCGGTGTACAACAACAAACGCGTGTGTGGTACGCGTTTAAGTTTATATAACATTATATTTGTTAATAATAAAAAAAAATATTATTATTACTTAAAAAAAATAAAATTTTATTACAATTCCTTCACTAATTAATCGAAAGGAACTTCGTTCCATCCAGGTGTCCCTTGACACCTCTCAACTTTTTTTTATTTTTGATCGGAATATATCGTCTTATAAGAAATTGTGGTCTCCACATCCCCAGATATGGACCTTAGAGACACCAAACAGCTTCAGTGTGAGCCAAGTAGGGGTTGATTGACTATGTGATGATTACTCTAAAATGTTTATCTTTTTTATTTATTTTGTACCAAAAAATTTAATGTTACAAATTACAAGAATGAAACAAAATTAAATTAGACAAGAAAACACTTATCTCTTTAAAAGATCTCTACCAGTGACCCTTAGCAGTGGGAGAAGATTATAGAAAGGCGAATAGGTACAAGAAATAAAAGAAGGAAACCTTATTACTGACGCTATATTACTAATAAAATAATTAACACATACATAAAAATAAATATAAGTATTAAATATATATACAAATATTGGTAAAATTAAGATAACTTCTAATATATATACAAATACTATATATATAAATAAAATACTATATATAAATAATATAAATAAAAAAAAAATATTTATGATTGTAATGAAAGGTAATATTTATGAAGACGATTTTCTTGTGTCTGTATGTCTAAGATATCAAGATTATGAACGAGACCGAAGCGATCGGTTTGCCTCGGAGAGCACGTTAAACTGTTACCGTGTTCTCCATGGCACGGTGATTTAAAACTGCTAAATGTCCCACTTTAACCACTGATTTTTACTTTGATTGTTTTTTTGAGGTACAAAAGTTTAATATTGAAATAGCCCAACCTAGGAATTTAAACGATCCTTATGATATAAAACTAATATAGCTAACTCTAGATCAACGAGTTAAATAAATCAAGAAAGTAGTAGAAAATACTTTAAACATTTATTCGTTTGTTTCCCTTTGTAACTGTTTATGTTAATCTATGAGACTACTAAGCAGATTAAAATGCGGTTTTAAAGATTATGCTAAGCCTGGAGTAAGATAGCTTTCATTTATTCACTGTATTTGCAGCATGCTCCAATGAGGAATGGTGATAATGTGTAATAGTAATGATCACTATTGTTGATAACTTTTTAATAAATTAAAAAAACTTTTTTAAAAGATGCTTTTATTAAAACGCTCTAAAAAGAAGAAAATAAATTTTGTTTAAAATTTTAACTATCAACTTTATAAGATGATAGTTAAAATTATATTAAATTTATAAGTTCATAAAAGCTTGTCGCGAGCTTTAATTAGTTATCAGTATTTAAATGGAATTTGAAAATATAATAGACTTAGCAGGTTATTAACAAGTTACATAATTGAATTGCTACTAGTTTATTTACCAATCTGGCTGTAACATTTCCCAATAATGCAACTTTCTACTGGCGAAAGAATTTTTTAAATCAGATCAGTAGTTTCGAAGATTAACCCCAATAGATTCGTTTACAAACATACAAAGTTACAAACTAACAAACTTTACCTATTTATAATTTTAGTGTATAGATTGTCAAAATGCATTAAAAATATCTATTCTGCCATCTTGTATGGTCCGCCATATTGGATTTAGAATGATGTCACACACTATATCATGCATTGTCATTCAAAGTAAACGTGTATACAAAAATTCAGCTTAATTGGTTGAAGGTATCTACGTCAGAATTGATCTCAAAGATTCCACCCGAACTTACATACAATTATATATTTTTTTGCAACTACAAGGTGGCCCCCGACTGCTATCAAGTTAAATAAAAGCTTTTAAATTAAAAGTTGGCCGTTTGACTGCAGTCATATTGACATTGCAGAGCCATTAATAATAGATTGATAATGTGAATTAAATATTGGAATGAGTGTCTCGAGAACATATTATTGCAAAGTTTTTTTTTTATAGTAATAAATAATTTACCAATTAGATGAATTAATAAAACAATCGCATATGAATAGAGCAACATTTTGCAGGGAATGTGTGTAACACGTTTTTTAACGGCAAAGAAGGAGGCCCTGGGTTCGACTCCTGGCAGGACCGATTAAGATATTCTGAATAAGTCTGGGTCTGGCTGTTGGGAGACCTCGACCTCGTAGTTACTACTCTACCAACAAAGATGTATCGCTAACTGATTTAGCGTTCCATACAATGTTGTATAGAAACAGAAGAGGGTTGGACTACTCCTGACAAGTTACCCCGCTTCCATCTTAAATTGCATAATCATTTACCATCAAATGTGATTGCAGTCAAGAGCTAATCTAATATATAAAATTTCCGTCACAATATTAGTTACCGTACTCCTTCGAAACGGCTTTACCGATTTTTACCAAATTTTGTATGCGTATTCAGTAAGTCTGAGAATTGACTACTATCTATTTTTCATACCCCTAAGTGATAAGGGTTGTCCACCCCTAACATTGTATTTTAATTTTTTGGCCAATTTTTTTATAATGTGGCAATAAAAAATACATACAACCCTAAATTTTCACCCCTACATGAAAAAAAATGTTTCCTAGAAATAACATGGCAAAACAACGTTTGCCGGGTACAGCTTGTTTCAAATAAATAAAAAAAATCCTATACAGTTCTTGCCCTGTCCGACTGAAGCTTCGATCTTATACCTCACATTCGATTTAATTTTATCGGCAATCATAACCCCTTAAAACTAAATCAAAATTCTATTAAAATAAGCAATTAGTAGTAATTACCCGAATAAGCTCTATCACATAAAATTCTACATTTCGCAGGGCAAGCATTGTACAAGTCCTACAAAGTATGTCCTCAACCCAAAGCGAAAGTTTAAAGCCTCATGTCATTATCAGCCTATTAACGGCCCACTAAAAAGCCTTCCTCGTTATAGGAGAGGGGTATGGCGCGTAGAACCACCACGTTGCTCCAATGCGAGTTGACGGGCGTAGGGTGATAATGTTTCATTTAATTAACAACTACTATAAAATGTTGATAATACACGTCCCGAGATCGACTGCTTGAAATGCTCTTGAGGCACGGGGTTGTAACACTCGGGGCTTGGAGTATACAGTAAATTTCATCGATTAATGTAAAACTCAGAATTATTCCGAGTCCGTGACGCAACCGAGGATTCGAACCTAGGACTTTGTGATCGAATCCACAAAGCCTAACTAACCACTAGACCAACACAACAGTTTTGGCATACCTACCTAAGTAATGCCTTAATTTCTCATTCCAAACTGCTGTGTTCCGGTTTAAAGGCATGCCTTTTCGAACGATATCTGCCATAAATATAGGTATATCTCTTCAACCACTATCCTATCCGCTATCCTAAATTAACCAAATTAATAAAAAATATCCTATAAAGTTCTTGCCCTGTCCGACTGAAGCTTCGATCTTATACATCACATTCCATTTCGTTTCATTAAGTAATTTATTATATAATTATACATATAAATTAGGTAATTACCCGAATAAGCTCTATCACATAAAATTCTAAATTTCACGGGGCAACCAAATTACTTTCAGTTAATTAGATCATCTAATTAATAATCAACTCGATATCATCAATTCAATCCTTCACTTGAATGTCATACATTATTTTCGGAACAACCTGTATATTACTCACTGCCAGTAAGTACATTATCTTAAGTGAGTTTTATCACAAAGGATGTTGAACTCTACAACATATACGAGGTCAAGTCATATACACAATGACATTGTACTCATCGAGAATTCTTCGAGAGTAACTCTTGAATCTTATTCTTAAGATCTGTTCACGCATGCGCAGTGCAAGCCACGCCTTACGCGAGCGGGATAAATGCTGATTTCGTATTACATCCCGTGACTGGGACATTATATTAAGTTTAATAGACTTTTAAATTTGTTCTCTCCTACAGAAATATATAACTAATCCCAAAAAAATATGGAATTATAGACGAAATCAAAGCATTAAATAATTATGGTCAAACCTATTTCCAAATTATTGTTCTAAAGCTTTATAATTTCCTAAAGGAACTACTACTTAATTTTATTATAGGAGGTGTACTTTTAAACAAGAAAATTTTCTTCACTTGAATTCTTATCTGTGTAAACTTTTTTCCTTCACGTAACTTTAGTCGATAAACTTTAAACGATTCGCGTGATGTTTTTTTAATCTTAAAACATACATACAAAACATGGCACAGAATCGAAATTCATTTTAATGTCGGCAAAAAAATAATGTTGCGATAAATATGCTAAATATCTCAGCGAAAACATTCATTGAATATACTTTGCCATAGCGTTTAACTTCTCGTCGTAGCTCGTCATGCAGTTTGAAACACTGGATAACAATTTCACGTAAAATTAAATTACTCGCAGCATGCAACACTAATTAATTTTCATCCTTTCACCACCTTTAACATCCTTTGCGTTATTTCTACTGTTTTTCCCACACTTTTTCACACCACCAATTCATTTTCAGCCAAAGTTTCTATTTTAATTAAAGATATTCACTGAAAACCCGCCCCTAGAGCCTTAACTCACTGAGACGTGGTTGGCTTATTTTTTTTCGTAACTCATTCCCGCCTCTACGTACCTCCCAAACAAACAGTTGAGTACTTTGAAAACAAATTTTGTGTTAAAGAAAATTATACTTTAATCACAAATTGTATACGTTCCAAATTTGTTAAAAGCATTATGTCGTTAACGTCGTTTTGGTTTTGGAGAACTTGTCTTCATTTTGTGAAAACAGGCACAGAATGTCGTGAAATTCAGCCAGTTGACCGCGATCTTTCGCGAGAGAGGACGTTCCTTTGGGAATAGTTTTGTACGGGTTGTGAAAAATTACGGAAAACTTTTCGCTCACTCAAAAATAATACGAGAGTTGTAAGTGTGTTGTAGGTTTTATATTTTGTGTTTTATGACTAGTGGGCGGTGTCTGAATATATTTTAAATGGTAAGTTATCTTTTTTACATGAGATTTAACAGCATATTTTTATTTACTTAAATAAAATAAATGTTTAAACATTGCCTAACTACTAACTAATGCAATCGTCTTTAAATAATACAATTTATTAATCCGATAACATTTTACACACATTCAACAGTAATCAATGTAAGTTTATTTTAATACCAAAATTATATTTCTCTTAAAAAGCAAGAATTTATGTAATAGAATTATTTTAAATCTGTGATAATTACTAAATCGCAAAATAAGTGAACAATACTTACTCATATTTCGCTTTCATTCACATTAAATTAATTAAAATTATTTATTTAATGAATATTCAGTTAGCAAAGCAGTGGTTTTTACGTCTTATTATTTATAATATCTAATGTATACAATTAAGGCATCAGAAGCTGTTATCAAACATATTCTTGACCTACAATAGGTCACGATAAATGCTACAAACTTTATAAATAACGAAATAGATAATTGTTGTTATAAACATTAATTATAATTAAATAGCCGTCGTTGACCGTATTTCAATCTTTCAACAACACCAAAAAAATTAAATTGGACAGGATCACTTTTATGATAATACTAGTGACTCGTCCCGGCTTCGCGCTGGTGCAATGCTGCTACTATAATATGCCTGCATTTTAAATCTTATTATCTTGGAAAATATTCACTTAAATCATAATATGCTGTGAAGGACAATAGTGATTAAATGCACAAAAAATTTACAAAGTATTTAAGATATTTAATTGGATAAGGATTTATGCAGTATTAATTAAAATCGCTTCGCAAATAAGCCATTACTTTAGGTTAAAAGTAAAAGATAAAAAATGGTTATTGTGGGCTATCCCTAAGAAATAGACATATACCATTGCAGACTTTTTTGTTGACCTTTTTAAGGTTGCAATACTGTAGTACTTTATTTTGATATAATATCTCATAGGGTTTAGCCAGCGTTTGCAATGTAAGCGCAAAAATGCATTAATTTACGACATCACACCAGAAACCTCTAAAATTATCAGAGTTACTCTCCTATATTATACATGTATTATAGACATAAACCTTCCCTTTGAATCACTCTATCTGATAAAAACCGCATTAAATCGGATGCGTAGTTTTAAAGATTTAAGTATACATAGGGACACATAAAAATCTTTGTTTTATACTATATACCTAACGATAATGGGTCTAGCAAATCCTGATATAGTGATAGTCGATCGATCAATGCGCCGTGCAATAATTGTTGATATTACTGTTCCACATTACGATAATCTGATAAAAGCCGAAAAGCAAAAAGTATCAAAATACTTGGACCTTGCTCATGAGATTACCGCCATGTGGAATGTTGAGTCAACGATTATTGTTCCTATAGTCGTTTCAGTCAATGGTCTTATTGCGAAAAGCTTCAACCAACATCTTAAGAAGCTTTCGCTTGACTGTTGGATCAAGGGTCGGATACAGAAGGCGGTGATTCTTGAGACGGCGCGCATTGTGAGGAGGTTCCTCACTGTGGAGTCCTGACCACCGGTTGCTTGGGCCCTCAAAGGCTCCGCAAGTGGAGGAGCAAATTTTTTTTTATAAATTTTTAAAAGTGCTTTTATATGTTTTAGTATTACATTGTTAAAAATTAAAAACAAAATGTAAAAAATAATAAATGAGAGAAAAAAAATGGGTCTAGCAAATTATACTTAAAAAATAGATGTGTATAATATTTATGCCACAGCGGATTTTTCTGCAGTCTTAACAACAATGAAAACGCGGTTAGTGATCTTTAATTTCTGCGTGGAAAGCTGACAGACGTGGCGGAATGCTTGTTTTAAAATATTTAAATCGTAATTACAATACATACCTAGTATTCCTAACTGTACTGTCGGTAATTGCGTATCTAAAGTTATTCAAATTATCTGTAAATTTAAGCTTCAATAGCTCCACTGTTAAGAGGCTGTAACCAACACGGTGAGATCATGTGCATTCCCATCACGTTGATCTGTTGTCATAACAACTATTCTTTTGGAAAGTTTGATGGGTTAGGGTCACTATCGAATAAAGATCGGGACTGACGGCTTAACTTCCTGTCTAAGTTACAAAAGTGTAGCATCACCAAATTCAACTTCACACTAAGAATTATTAACAACATTATTATTATTTTGACAACCTCCGTGGCGCAGTGGTACGCGCGGTGGATTTATAAGACGGAGGGGACGGGTTCGATCCCCGGCGGGGCAGATTGAGATTTTTCTGAATTAGGCTTGGTCTGGCTGGTGGGGGGCTTTCACCGTGGCTAGTTACCACCCTACCGACAAAGATGTACCGCCAAGCGATTTAGCGTTCCGGTACGATGTCGTGTAGAAACCGAAAAGGGTGTGGATTTCATCTAACTCCTAACAAGTTAGCCCGCTTCCATCTTAGATTGCATCATCACTTAACATCAGGTGTGATAGCAGTCAAGGGCCAACTTGTAGTCCATAAAAAACAGTGATCTTGTCGGCAGAACGAAAATCAACATTATCTTACATATCCGGTTATGATATATAAAATAATAATGCTTTTCCAGCACTCGAACCCAGGATTGATCTGCAGCGAACCACTGGACCTACGAGGCAGATTCAGGATTACAAAACCTTTAATACTTACTGAAAACAAGTAACAATTTTTTTTTTAGCTTTAAAATATGTCCAAGGAAAACTACTTGAAAGTTAAGCCATGTTTTTCTTAATTAGTATAATCATTATAGAACTTGTTCAGGCATCGGATATTCTTGGAAAGTACGCGGATTACCAACCTACGAGACGAAAAGGTAGAATCGGATTTGAAAAATATAAATTTGAAAGTATATGATACAATTTAATTCAAGGAATAAAATTATTGCTATTTTCTAAGAAAACCTGATAATTGTTAACAGTGATAGGGTATTAACAGTGTTTTCTGAAAAGTATTGAAATAACTGATTGTAAGGAGTGAATACACTGCTACAAAACTTACTTAAATCTGTTTAATCTATATTGTTTAATTAGTTATGAGTACTACAATTATGTACTTACATAACACCATATCATTTCTATAGGGTAAGGCAGAGAACAAGTCCTTCCACTTGCTACGATCTATGAATATCTCTCTCGCTTCATCCAATTCCATTAAACCTTTCATACAAGTGCATTGGTTACTGGCCATCAATCAGGATAACCTGGATTTAATCCAGGTATTTTCGTATTGATCTTCCCCTTCCAACATATATATTTTCTACTGCATTTATTACAATTACGTATCACTAATTATTATTATAAAAAAAAATTGTATGTGTATTTTAGTTACTTCTTCACGCCGTATCTATTGACCCGATTTCGCCGCAATTTGGGATTGAGATGGGTTGTATCATGAAATAAAAATTATATTTATTCAACAATAACAATAAAAATTATAATTATACAATATTCTACAAAATGGCTTCACAAGATATAATTTTACAAATTAGACGCAAAGCAAAACCTAGCCTCACTTTATCCATGTGAAATCTACAAAACTTATAATATTTCTAAACTGAAATCGCATATATTATATTTAATAAAAGATGCAATCAAAAAATGGATGTCCGTTGCAAATCCTTCTTTGATATTGTCCGGTGGGTCGTCGAGGAACGTGGCAAAGCCTTGCAATATATTTGGCTCTCCTTCTAGACCTTAAAAATGTAAAACAAACATTACCATAGGGTCACTGTGCGTGTAATTGCCCAATAAAGGCATTAAATTAATTAAGGATTTTATTATAAATTACTATTCTCCTCTAATATGAAATGAGATGCAAACTTAGTTATTTTTATGTATGATCCCATTTAAAAGTGTAATGTAGAACTTTGTATTGTAGAAATTTTTTCTTACATAAGTTTTTTACAATTGTTTGTAAATATACCCCTATATCCAAATTCAAAATCGTTTATTTCAAGTAGGCTTATTACAAGCACTTTTGAAACGTCAAATTGGACTCTACCACCGGCTCGGAAGGCAGGCCCTGTTGAGAAGAGCCGGCAAGAAACTCAACAGTTGCTCTTTTTATAATATTATCAATTTTACAATATTAAGTGTGTTGTTACATAAAGTTATTTATTTTACTTCCTGTGTGAAGTTATAAGCCGATCCAATTGCCTTTGAACATCTTTGTCATTTAAAAATTCATCAATAGTATAATAACCCTGACTCAGTAAGTGAGTTTTAATACATTGTTTAAACTTATGCAATGGCAGATCTAAAACTGAATTGGGCATCTTGTTGTACTGCGAATGCGATTCCATGATATACGCAGCATCCGCCTATATACCCACATCTCGAAGGCTTCAGGCTTATTACACATCTCTTGCGTTAAATGTCCATGCTTCAACACCGTATAGTAACACGGAGAAAACATAACACCAATCTAGTCTCATGCGTAGGGAGGGTAATGTTTAATTAACTAACAATAACTCTCGTACATACAATAACGTGTTCTCCGAGGCAACAACTAAGCAATAATTAATAAGATAATGATGATGATGATACTTACCAGGTGCTATAAAAGCTCTAGGTCCAACAGTAAATGCGAGGCTTCTGTCGTTGGCATACAGAAAAACTTCACTGTTTTGTAACTGTAAATCTTTTAGATTAGGTATGGCTATTGTCACAATGAGAGTTGCTGAAAGAAATTAAATTCGTTTTATAACTATTTAAAGAAAATTACAACCACTTCTAACCCAGCAAAATGCTTAAGTATTGAGAGACGAATATCTTAGCATTCCATGGATTCACCGTGCGGGTCCCGGGTCCATCGCGTGGCTGAGAGAAAAACTCCGAACAGAGCCCGATTCAGTTTAACAGTTAAATAGATATTGCTCTGTATATGTGATGTCAGACTCTGAAATATAATTTACATAAAATAAGTTCATTTACACATATAATGGTGGAACGGAACACTACACATAAATTTAATTACATCCCCATATACACATTTTATATACTCATTCATAACCCACTAATAATAACTGCAATCCGAAGTCACTTTCAAACTAGAAATCATTCTAGTCGAGCACCTTGTGTACAACACAACTTCAATTATGAATTTTAACTCTCTCACAACAGTAAACGAAATAGACCAAACATTACCCTCATTTTCACAACAGTGTGACATAGCGGAGCTTAACAAAATAAAGACAGTTAAAAGAACCGACCTAAAACTGGTGTCACAAAACATACGCAGCATCTATACGAATATAAATGATCTTCAAATTTCACTAGCTGAATTAAAGTATAATATTGACATTTTAGTTTTAACAGAATGTCGAATATGTCCCTTAAAAACTATTCCAACCCTTAAAAACTACAACTCATTTTCTACATCCATACATCTAAATCAAAATGATGGTGTAGTTATATATGCCAGAAATACTTTCATGGCTACAACTAAAGAGATTAAATTAACTCATGCGTCGTGTATACAACAAGAAGTTGACGATTATACTATTCTTGGAATCTACCGATCACCTTCAAATGTTGACGCCACTAACTTCATTCATTCACTTAGTGCTCATCTTGAAACTGTCAAATCACACAAAAACATTATAATTACGGGAGACATAAATATAAACCTTATACCGAAACAAAATGAATCAAATAATGATTGCAATAACAGGTCTAACTATCTTAACATGCTATCTACTTATGGACTTATACCGGGTCATTCACTTCCTACCCGAGGTAGTAGCTGCCTAGATCATTTCATTTTAAAACTAGAGAATAGGAATGTTACCCCGTTCATAGCAATTCTCAATACTTCGATTACAGATCACTCTATGATATTTTTAGCCTTATCTAAATTATGTGGAAGGATTAAATGTCCAAAAACTAAACTCTTTATTGATTATGACAAAGCCATAAAAAATATTGCGGAAAAGAATTTGGAAAGACTGCTCTGCTCAGAAGATCCTAAATTGGTAGCCGAAGAACTTGTAGGGCAACTAACTGACGCTATAAAAGATAGTTCGAGCGTGATAAATCTCCCTAAAAACCAACGTAACATCAAACCTTGGATGACACCTGGCGTTCTACGCTGTATACAAAATAGAAATAATATGCAAAAAAAGTTAAGAGCAGATCCTGAAAATGTAACTTTAAAAATTACTTTTAAAAGATATCGTAACTTCTGCAACAACCTGATCAAAAAAATTAAACGAAACTACGACAAACAACAATTAGCTCTCTCCCTCAAGAATAACAAAGAACTATGGAGTAAAATTAAATCCATTACCCAGTTAAGCAAACCTAAATCGCATAGCTTGAATCTTTTAAATATAAAAAATTCTCCGGTCGACACGATTAATTATGTTAATAACTACTTTGGCAATGTTGGAAAGGTACTTGCAGAAGAAATAATACTAAAAGCACGTCAAAGTGTAGATCCCTTAAAATTTGTTGATAACCAACTGACCTCATTTGTTCTCCTGGATACCGACTTACAAGAAACTGTTAGCATTATTCAAAATCTAAGATCCGACGGTGCGCCGGGCTGGGACAGCATTCCTACAAAACTTCTCAAGTTAGGTATAAATATAATAGCACCAATAATAAGTCATTTAGCTAACTTATGTTTTAAATTCGGAGTATTCCCGTCAGTTCTGAAACTCTCTATCGTAACACCTGTATTTAAAAGTGGAGATTACACCGATGTAAACAATTACAGACCGATTTCTGTAATATCATGCACAGCAAAGATCTTAGAAAAATTGATTAATTCTAGACTAGTCAGCTATTTAAATAAATTCAATATACTTTCTGATTCACAATATGGATTTAGACAGGGTAAATCCACAGAAGACGCAGTACTGGGGTTAACATCTTTAATTTCAGAGCACTTGGATAAAGGTAAAAAATGTCTAGCCATTTTTCTAGATATTAAAAAGGCATTTGATACTGTTTTCATTCCATTGCTAATACAAAAACTTGAAAGAATTGGCATCAGAGGAATACCATTACCATTGATAAAAGATTATTTGCATGGAAGAACTCAGCGAGTCAAAATAGGGGATTACGTTAGTCAAGAGTTTCAATTGAAATTTGGTGTTCCTCAAGGAAGCGTGCTAGGACCAACACTGTTTTTGATATATATAAATGACCTATGCAATTTAAAACTAGATAGTGGTCATGTCTACTCGTACGCTGATGACACTGCTGTAGTTTTCTCGGGTGCATCATGGAACTCAGTCAAACAGTTGGCTGAGTCTGGGCTTACAAAAATATCTCAGTGGCTGACGTCAAATCTTTTAACATTAAATACACAGAAATCCAACTATATATGCTTTACAATCAATTCCAAAACACAGCCTAACAGTGATTACGAAATTAAAATGCACAAACATAATAGATGTTACTTAGACTGTAGCTGTCCTGCTCTAAACAAAGTCAACACGACCAAATATTTAGGCATAGTGTTAGATCAGCGGCTCTCATGGCATCCGCATGTTGAATTTATAAATGGTAGAATCAGGAAACTCATCTGGATTTTTAAAACTCTTAGAAATGTTACATCGAAAAAGTTGCTAACACAGATTTATCTTACATTGGGTCAATCCATCTTAGGATATTGCATCACAGTGTGGGGTGCAGCCTCCAAAACAAAGTTTCTTGAATTGGAACGTGGTCAAAGATCCTTATTAAAAGTTATGTTTTATAAACCCTACAGATATCCAACCAGCGACTTATACAAATACTGTGAGTTACTCACAGTCCGGAAATTATATTTATTACTCACAATATTAAAAGTACACAAAAAAGTACCCCCCGGTAACAAAAATGTTGGCACAAAGAGGAGAAGAAAAAACACACTACAGACAATCCCAAGCAAAACCAAATTTGCTGCTCAGCAATTCACTAGTGTCATGATTTTTTAAAAAAGTACTCGAAGTTTTTACTCTTTGGCATGTTAGTTTATGAAAATAGTTAATCTGTGAAAACAGAATGACTGGTCGTGTGTGATTGGTTATGGCAGATCACACCACTTATTGTTAAACCAATAGTGACGATTCCCTCCAAGAACGATTTTTAATGGAGGAATCGGTGTCGAGATGAAAATAGAAAAATGAGGAGGGCATTCATTCTGTCCTGGGTGTTGAAGAAAGTAGATCCTAGAATATTAGTATAACACGAAAGCTGTATTGAGAAAAATAGCAACTGTATTGAAACAATAGTAATATAAGGAGGAAATAAACTGATTGTTCTGGCCGTTGGAGTATTATTTACTACAAGTCAGAAGCGGCAAGGAATCCGCCCACTATTTATGGTATGTAATCTATTTTTGAACAATTTTGTGATATATGTAAATAAGACCTACCTACGATAAAGGAAAAGAGAAATTCGCAAGCATCGGGCTAGGTATTATAAGCAAATGGTTTCAAGTTATGAAATTTGTTCTAATTTTACACAAATTAACTGTAGAACAACTATTACTAATAAATTCGAATTAGATTTGCCTGCTCTATGACAATATAATGTCAGTTACCTTTTATTTGATAATGGTAGTTAAGAATAATATAAAATACTACCTTCAATTAATCAATAAAGACATTGTTACCTACAATTTTTCTGTTACCATATATTACTGAAGTGTTAATTATAATCAGTTAAATGCTTAGCCAGCTAGATTTGGTGGTGGTGGTTGGTGGTTGGCTCATTGGTAATATTTAGTGACTTTCTTGCTTTAGATACATTAACAAATAAACTTTGTGACGAAGTATTATTTATTATTGTTTTAAATACCTGCATTAGCAAGATTTAGTTTCTCGTTTAATTGTTTAATTTTACTAGCCATTTAATGAGGAATAATAAATCACATCCCTCAATATAAAATATAATTATAATTACTCAATATTGGAGATCAATCTTATAGGTATGCTTATTCATCATAAAGGGATTTAATCATGTATAATAATGTTGTATAATATAATTATTAATACAAGTCATATTTAGAAATATATAATCAAATGGCCTTTTAACGGAGTTTTGTGTACTTGTGTAGTTACCCGCTTAATTATGATTAGTCTCACAAAGTTGTGTGCTGCTAGTAAACTGTGGTTATGTGTGCCACAATTCTTAATACAGTTATGTGTGGTGCTGGAAAACTGTGGTTATGTGTGCCACGATTATTAATGCAGTTATGTGTGCTGCTGGTAAACTGTGGTTATGTGTGCCACGATTATTAATGCAGTTATGTGTGCTGCTGATAAACTGTGGTTATGTGTGCCACGATTATTAATACAGTTATGTGTGCTGCTGGTAAACTGTGATTATGTGTGCCACGATTATTAATGCAGTTATGTGTGCTGCTGGTAAACTGTGGTTATGTGTGCCACGATTATTAATGCAGTTATGTGTGCTGCTGGTAAACTGTGGTTATGTGTGCCACGATTATTAATGCAGTTATGTGTGCTGCTGGTAAACTGTGGTTATGTGTGCCACGATTATTAATGCAGTTATGTGTGCTGCTAGTAAACTGTGGTTATGTGTGCCACGATTATTAATGCAGTTATGTGTGCTGCTGGTAAACTGTAGTTATGTGTGCCACGATTATCATTGCAGTTATGTGTGCTGCTGGTAAACTGTAGTTATGTTGGCCACGATTATTGATACTGGTAGGTAGGCAGCAACTGACGTAGTGTGTCATGTCAAACTGATACCTTAATTATACAGAGAGGAATTTTTAGGTTTTTTTTATAACAATTTTAAAGCACAGAAAAATAGAAGAGAACCCCGTTTCCTGACGATAAATTACGTTTATTTGCTTATTTATCAAATATTATTATAAAAAAATAAAATATTAAAAAAAAACCCTTCGTGTCAAAGAGTTACAATAAATTAGTTATTTAAATTAGCTAACATTTAATTAGGAAATATAAATATTTCGTGTTCCGCTTAACTAATATTGGTTTTATTTTTTTGGTTAAACGAGATCATGGAGGGAACCGGTCATGCGCCCATGCACTGCGGGGCGAAACGCATGAGAAGGCGAAGAACTACATCACCGCCAGAGAGGCGTGCTCGCGTGGCACGTAAACGCTCCACGCAAGTGCAGTGGGTCATCGTTGAGGTCCAGCCAAGGCTCCTCACTAAGGCTCCTGGACCATCGCCACTACCGACTGAACTGCAATCGTAAGCTGCATTTAACTTTACAACAGACGAGAACCGTAGATGATGCCACTACCACTGCGTTGGCACGTAAGCGCAGCTGCAGCACAAAGGATCCCATATAGAACCCAATGAACACCACAACAAAAAAATTAAATGAAGGGAAAATATTAAATTAAAATTAAAATTAAAATTAAAATTAAAATTAAAATTAAAATTAAAATTAAAATTAAAATTAAAATTAAAATTAAAATTAAAATTAAAATTAAAATTAAAATTAAAATTAAAATTAAAATTAAAATTAAAATTAAAATTAAAATTAAAATTAAAATTAAAATTAAAATTAAAATTAAAATTAAAATTAAAATTAAAATTAAAATTAAAATTAAAATTAAAATTAAAATTAAAATTAAAATTAAAATTAAAATATTAAATCTCTATCCACATTATTTATTAGTAAAACAAGGCCTTTGAACTAGAAAATTGTAATAAAAGTATATTTTCTTAAGGAACACTAATTTATATGTTCCTATTTAGTTATATTTCAATAGTTTTCTCGGATAATAACATTTTAGTGAAAATTATTAATAAGGAGGTATTTGAATAAATAAATAGAACCAAAACCAATTTCAATTATTTGTTTAAATTTAAATATATTTCTTATTGCAATGACTCTACCACCGTTTCGGAAATGCAGACCTTGTTGAGAAGACAAACGGCAAAAAACTTAACAAATGCTCTTTTAGACATGTATTTTACAATATTACATAATAATAACAAATATAAATAATTAAACTCTCAAATAAAAATTGTTCCCCTAAGAACAACCGTTACTCTTTTTTTTTATATGAATATTTCAATATACGTATTACAAATATGGATATAAAATAATATTACAAATACTAAAAATAAGAATAGGGAATTACATTATAAAATATACTTTACTTTTGCACAACACTGATAAACACTAGTTATTTCGCAGATAGAGAAATATACTGAACTGGGCGCTAAAAGTAACTCTTTTATAACAAACAAGCCAAAATGGCCACTGTCGGAAATCTACCCACATTTGGAGTTTACATCTACAATTTGAATCTACATTATGTCTCTCTATAAATCAATATTAATCTTATAATTATAATCTTGGTTTTACATAAATTATTAATTGTTTCACGACTTTAACGTTACCCGACAGTGGTGTCATCACGTAGTATTCTTTATTTTCATTTACGCTAAAGTGCTTTAATTGTATCGTTACATTTCTTAAATAATATATTAAGAATTTTTTAATAACAATAACAACGAAACCAATAAGCAACACGCATACTGGTAAAAATTACTAACAGTAACTAAGTTTCAATATGGATATGCTGCAATTTGTCAAAAATAGTCTAAGTAAAATATTCTATAATAATTTATTACTGTAAAACACAATTAAACGTAATTAATTTATTTGTAATTAATTGATGATGTTAAAACAATTTAAAATAGAGATAAATTACTAAAAGTGGCTAACTTTCATTAGAGAAATGTTGCTAGTGTTCACAAATTGTCTAATTAAAATATTCTATAACTATTTAATACTGTAAAACACAAGGAAACGTTATTAATTTATTTGTAATTTCATTAATGATGTTAAAACAATTTAAAATGGAGATAAATTACTAAAAGTGGCTGTTTCATTAGAGAAATGTTGCTAGTGTTCACAAATTGTCTAATTAAAATATTCTACAACTGTTTAATACTGTAAAACACAAGTAAACGATATTAATTTATTTGTAATTTATTATTGATGTTAAAACAATTTAAAATAGAGATAAATTACTTAAAGTGGCTATGTTTCATTAGAGAAATGTTGCTATTGCTCAAAAATTGTCTAATTAAAATATTCTACAACTGTTTAATACTGTAAAACACAAGTAAACGATATTAATTTATTTGTAATTTATTATTGATGTTAAAACAATTTTAAAATACAGATAAATTACTAACAGTGGTAATTTTGATTACGGATAATTATGTCGAAATTTATGAAACATGCACATAAGAATACTAGTCTTTATCTTTACTCATTTATTATAAATAATTTGCCATAATAAAAATAATCTATCACAAGCATTAAATTGTAAAGAACTTGAGGATTTATTAGTTTTCCTAAATTCTCAGCGACTAAATAATGATATGAGTACATTGGTTAGAAGACATAATGAAGGAACCCAATTTAGACATTCAGCTAATAATAATGATACTTACTGCTTTAATTGCCGTACTTGAGGTCATTTTTATCAGAAATGTCCTGTACCTCTAATAAAGTGCCAAATGTGTTTAAAAGTTGGTCATGATTCTATCACATGTGAACTTAGTGTTCACCTCATCACCGCCACGTTACCGAATTTAAAGCGAACCAAGAAACTTTAAATACTCTTGCGATAAGTACTAAACAATAAGTACTATAAAAAGGCCAGTAAAAACGTTAACAACTACCTTGCTTTTATTAATTTTAGTAGTGAGTGTACGTTGCTTCATGAATCAATAGCTTAATTTAATTAATGAGCTAACTGTAATAAAAGGTTTTGATAATTATTCGGTATCTCCTTCGGACAAAAGCCGTCATTTTACTATATTCGTGATCAAAAATGGCACACATCGACTCATTAAGCTGTAACTCTTAAGTTGACCAGTGTAGATGTTGAGTCTTCTTAGTATATATATTTCTTTTGTATAGGTAATATCATAATTTAATTGCCTTCTATGTAATATTTGTACACAAAATTGAATTTGCAATTATTGAAAACCTGGAAATGAAATAAAAGATATTAAAAGGAATTTTACTATAATTTGTTTAAGAAGGTAAAAAAAAAATTGTTTTGTAGTTCCACGTGATACCCAGTTTTAATTATGTAAAGCTAACCATGATGACTAATCATTAAAAAAAATCAAGGAGCATATTGGTTTCCTAAATTATGCAAATTTAAAAAATATATATGTTTGATTTCATATTCAGTGTGCATACCACAAACATTCTAGTGCTAAGCGGAAGAAGATAACTGGAACTATTATAATAAGGGTTATAGTACAAAATTACTATCTAAGTTCATAGATCCTTATGGAATCGATCAAGTTATAGATAATGATACATATAAAATATTTATATTCTGGATTTTATATTCAATATTTCTGGGTTTTATACATTGACATATTAATACTATGGACTTCGGGTCTAATGCAAAATTTACGTCAAAAGTGTCCCAAGATATTTTATACACACTAGGATGTATTTATGTTTTTCTACACAAAATAACATTGTAATGTATGTCTTATCGTATTGTTATACAGTCTAATTTGCAACGGTCTAATTGCATGCAGCTTCGATTGACGGTTACCATGGCAGCCTTTTTTTGACATGACAGCTTCTCGTGAAAATAGGACAACATAAATGGTGTGGAGTCGGTAGCTTTCAAATTTTTTTGGCATCTTATATTTATATATTATATTTACAGCAAATTTTAATTTATATTTACATATCCCTGACCTCTATATGCTGGGATAAATCTTGTACCAAATAATAATTGTTGTAATTATCTTGTATAAAATAATAATTAGTTATAATAATAATTAATTACAAACCAAATCCACTAATGTACAAAATGATATGCCACTCGACATAGTTCTTTACTTTGAAATTTTAAGTTCTCGATATTTTCCTCTTTTTAATTAAACTGAAAATATATTTTTTTACTTCAATGACGTTAGATCACTTTTTTAAATAACTGTTGCTAATTTCATGTAGATAATTCTTATAGTTATCAAATTAATATACCATTATGGTAAAAGTTATTTGATTAATATTCATGACATAAAAAATAAAAGTTGACATAAAAAATAAAAATTTTTGAATTGAAAATAATAAAATTATTTTCATTCAAAAATTAAGTAATTAAATAATTCAAATGTTAAACAACAAAATAACTCTATGCAGTTGTTGTTCTTAAACATTCTATTACTCACGGCAGACCCGAACTAAATGTGGTTAATTAGATAAACATATTGCACTCCTTCTATCCTATACGCGGGTAGCGTATGGGAAAAGGACAGATAGATACTTTTGTTCATTTTGGTTGGTTATGCAATTCGTTTCTATAGTTTATTAAAATTTTAATATAATAGCCTGTTTCTAAGCAAAATAATACTTTAAAATCATCAGTAAATATTTACTTACTGAAAATATGGTACACGGTCTTCTTTTCTCACCTTACTCGGGTAGTTCTTACAAGTTTTTTATAACACATTACGGCATTATTGACGTGTATTCTGTCAGTCAGCTAATATGAGACTGAATTGCGATTGGAATACATTTCGCGTTTTGGCTTACTTTTGGTTCGGACACTTTTTATCGCTGACCCGAAGTCCATAGTATTAATATGTCAATGGTTTTATAGGAAAAGAAATAAACCGTTTCAGATTATTATTACAGCAAAATTATTGAAGCCTTGAGATTAGACAAAACTGAAATTAGATTAATCAACCAAATGTCATGATTTTGAACAATTCTGTTAGTACTTTATTTTATGTTATTACAGTTATTTTATTTTTATTATAGTTATAATACTTAGTATAACAATAGATAATAACTTACCCTACTACTCTGTAATAATAATTTAATAATAATAAATAGGTAGGATTTAAATGAATAGCATTTAGCGAAACAAAAATATTCTTTAATATCATATAACAATTTTATAGATTATTAGATAATTTTAATTGTTATAAGAAGTGTATAGTATAGTAATATATTTGGTATAAGAACAGATACTATGTGAATTGTGTGTTTACTTGCTGTAATTTAT
>CM067903.1:8006103-8013603 GCA_034621355.1 Mycalesis mineus
TAATATGATGACAATGGGGCCATCTTGGAAGTGTGCCCTTTCTAATAAAAAAAGAACTATCAAAATCGGACAACTGTGTAAAAAGTTATGCGTGGTCATACATAAAAAAAATATACGTGTCGAATTGAGAACCTCCTCCGTTTTTTTTCGTCGGTTAAAAACATGATGTTTACGAACATTAATGCCACCATAAGCCCGCCCGGCGCCAATACGAATTTAGTAGGTCGTTAATACTCGTGATAATAATTGAACAGAAAAAATATTATGAAAAACGTAGACGAAGTCGAGGGCGTGTGTGTTGTTATAACTAGTAACAATAAATAATTTGATCCGATTAAAAATAAATACCTAACCTGATTATCTGATTTCATAAATCACGCAACAACTGTAACGAAGTTCAACTTAGACACGATACTCGGTAGCAAAATGATTTTGAAAACGGTAGTGTGTTTAATATTCTCGATTATGAACTTTCTAATGGTAATATGTTTTTTTATTATTAATTAACTATACTGACTTGACTGAAATCACACCTGATAATAAGTGATAACGCAATCTAATATAAACCCGAGTCCCGAGCTAAGTTGTCAGTAGGATGAAATCTACGCCCCTTTTGGTTTCTGTAAATATTGTTCCAAAACGCTAAATCGGTTGGCGGTACTTGTATAAAAAATCTACCTAAATACTTTATGGTACTGCAGGCGGGAACATCATCATCAATATAGATCTTTTGCAGGCAATAAGATAAGGTATTGTTTGTCCCCGCCTGCAGGACCATGAACTATTTACAATTTTATATAGATATAAATATCCATTTTTTTTCTTTTCAGTTTATTACTTCTAAGCAGTCGGATTTCTTGTTTTTGAATTACTAAGTAATTTTATTTAAAGTATATTGATGATTTAATCTGCAGTATTTAACTAGCATTGAAAACTAAAAATAAGTATTATTTATTTACTTAGCTTTATAAATGAGCTTGAATAAAATATAAATACAATATAGAAATAGACTAAACCTACATAGATACGAAAATTATATCTAAAAAACAGAATAAATAAAATAACTAACTAATTAACTTAACTTTAAACATTTTATTTTGTTAAAGTAAATAAATAAAAATAATAAATATTATAGGACAGTTACACACATCGCTATACAGCCCCAAAGTAAGCTTAGGTAGCTTGTATTATGGGTACTATGATAACTGATGAATATTTTTTATATATATTATACGTAAATATCTACTTATAATATATAGATAAACACCCAGACACTGGAAAACATCCATGCTCATCACACAAACATTTTCCAGATGTGGGAATCGAACCCACAGCCTAGGACGCAGAAGCAGGGTCACTACCCACTACGCCACGGAGGCCGTTTTAAAGTAGTATTGTTAAATACAGTCTGCTTAATTTAAATAGTCTGCTAAAGTTAAATACAGAAATTGCTGCAATAAGTATATAATTTTTAAATAATAATATCTACTATTTTTTACTACATAGTAATATTTAATTATATTGTTTACATCGTCAAGTACAACATCGACTGGTCAAACATTGAAACGTTCTGGTCAAACTCGCTTCTAAGTTTGACCGGAAGGTTTCAATGTTTGATCGATTTAATTGACTAAAATAAATTGTCACAAATTTTCTATAAGAAAATAAGTATTAGGAAAATAATAATTTATAGTAAAGTCCGCCTTAATTGGTCAATAGTTACTTAAATGTACTAAGACTTGACATTTATTCTTATTCTTATTCTTATTCTTTATTTGTATTCCACACACACAATAATAAAAAATAAAAAAAAACAGTACAGAGATAACTTAAAAAATATATATGTAGGATACAAAAGGCGGCCTTATCGCTTAGCAGCGATCTCTGCCAGGCAACCTTAGGCTTAGGAAAGTATAAAGAAAGAGACTGCAGGTGGTATACTTATAAAATATACATAAATTCAAATAATTACACACTAATACATAAACCAGACTACACAAATAACACCAATATTAACTATAATATATATCATAAAATAAACTAATATATATACCTACATTAATACATCATAGGAAGAACATAAACTGATAGTCATCTTTAGTTTGTAAAATAATAGGATTTAACTGCCTTTTTAAAAATGAAAATTGATTTCGATTCACGAATGCCAACAGGGAGTGCATTCCACAGCTCTACTGCACGCACTGCAAATGAGTTTTTATAAAACTTACTTCGATGGTAAGGCATGCACAGAGTTAGGGCCCGACAAGGTCTAAGCTCAGATTGCACTCCCAGGAATGAAAATTTATCCTTAAGATATGAAGGAGAATTTTTATGAAATAGCACACAGTACAGAAGAGAAAGAATATGTAGATCCCGGCGACGTCTAATAGGAAGCCACTTGAGTTTCTGACGAAATTCAGATATATGGTCATATTTGCGCAAGCCAAATATAAACCGAATTGCTAGATTTTGAAGTCGCTCAAGTTTATTAAGTTGGTCCTCGGTCAAATCAAGATAGCTTGCGTCGGCATAATCGAGAACAGATAGAAGAAGGGATTGTGCAAGCATAATTTTGGTAGGAATTGGGAGAACAGAACGCAGTCGCTGCAATGAACTCAACGACATAAACGTCTTTTTACTCAGTTCCTTGATATGCACACACCACGATAATTCCTTGTCCAAATGTATTCCTAGGTTTTTTACCGTTTCAAAATAAGGGATGGTGACACCGTTATATACAATAGGCGGTAAATTAGCCCAATCTACTCTCGAGATTAAACTAGGACTGCCAATAATTATTGCCTTTGATTTAGACGGGTTAACTCTAAGCCCATACTGTTTGCTCCAAAGTGAAACTGCGTCAAGATCATAATTAATTGCAGACACAGCAGAGCTAAGGTTCTCAAGAGTAGAAGAGCGATATATTTGAATATCGTCTGCATACATGTGATAGAGAGAAGAGATAATTTGAGTTATAGAATTGATGAAAATTGCAAAGAGTAAGGGAGATAACACGCCACCCTGAGGTACCCCGGCAGAAACCACGCACCATGACGAAAAAGATTCATCAACTCGAATGCGTTGTTGACGGCCATTGAGGTAACTCCGAAACCAGTCAATCACAGATGGAGAAATGTTAATAGAGCGAAGCGAACCCAGCATAATATCATAGTCAACAGTATTAAAGGCATTACTGAAGTCAAGCAAAACTACGACTGTGAGTTGCCTATTATCCATCGCCCAACGTAACTCATCAGTGACTTTCACTAATGCTGTGGCCGTACTATGACCGGGACGAAAGCCGGATTGTAAAGGACTTAGGATAGAGTGCTTATTAAGGAATAAACTTAACTGACGGAAAACCAATTTTTCGAGGACTTTTGATAGGAATGGTAGAATCGAAATAGGTCTAAAGTCAGAGAGGGATGTAGGACTAAATTTTTTGGGAAGAGGAATAATTTGAGCACTCTTCCATGTTTCAGGAAATTCACTAGAGAAGATGGAATAGTTTAAGATATGGGTTAAGACAGGAATAACAATATCAAGAATAGGAATGATCATATTACGGCTAATGTTATCAGAACCGACAGCATTCGAGGCGACAGACAATATGCTCTTCTTAACATCGCATTCTGTGAACGACTCAAAAGTAAAGGGAAGATAATCAGGAGTAGATGCATTAGAAAGAATGTTGAGTGTATGTTCTTTTTCGACACTATCTATTGTATCACAAGTAGAGAAGTGATTATTGAGAAGTTCAATATCAATATTAATAGGATTGTTAGGGGAAGATCTACCAACTCCAAGTGATTCTAGAAATTTCCAGGTTTTAGCGGAATTGCCATTTTCAACTGATTTATAAATGTGGCGTCGTTGAGCATCTCTACACAATGTATTGCAGCGATTCCGAGCCTTATGATATTTCGTTCGATTTGCATCAGAGTCAGATTTTTTAAATTTATGCTTCGCAGCATTCTTTTTATTCATGGATTTTTTTATTTCCTCTGACAGCCATGGAGCAGGAAGGTGTTTTAATTTGATTGGTCTTATCGGGGCATGCACATCATAGAGTTGAGTTACTAGGGTATTAAAAATCTCTACTTTCCGATCGACTTTATCAACATTTAGTATAACACCCCAGTCTAAGTTCAAGGCGTCCTCACAGAGGCGACTGTTATCAATCCCCGCAAAGTTACGCTTCAGAAGTATACTAGTTTTCGCTTTAGGAGGACGCAATTTGTAGGAGAGATAAATTAAATCGTGATAAGAAAATGCATCAGCCGGACATTGACCGTGCTTAAAGACAAATTCTGGAGAAGACACGATTATAAGGTCAAGAAGAGAAGGGGTACAGCCAGGAGAGTAATGAGTAGCAGCAAGAGGCAGGATAGACAGGTTACACGATTCAATTGCAGACACCAACTTCTTGCTACGATAGTCGTCTTTGAGTAAACATGTATTAAAATCACCTAAGATAATGGAATGGCTGTACATAGGGACTACTTGTTCCAACAAAGTTTCAAAAGAGTGAAAATAATTAGATATAGATGGAGGACAGTAAAATACGCCAAGAAGAATTTTAGTTTGGGATAGAATAACTTCCAACAGCAAGTGCTCAGCTGCGTCGGTTGAAGGGGGCTGTGGAGACGAACTAATAACAGAAAAAGGAATATAGGATCGTAAATAGATCGCCACTCCACCGCCCCCCTTACCCATTCGGTCATTACGTATCAATCTAAATCCTGGTAACGAAAAAGAGGTTGAGGGCAAAGAAGATTTAAGCCAGGATTCAGACACAAGAATGGCATGAATATTGCGGGAATTGAAGGACGCAAGCATATCGGAGTAATGGGCCGGGATACTTTGCGCATTTATATGAATAACATTAAAATTTTTCACACAGTCTGAGAAATGAGAATCAAGGGTTTCATCAAGAGAAAGGAAATCTGTACTGTGGAAACTATCATCACTAGATGACAACGACAAAAATATATCGCTATCTATACTGATATTTGACATATTAATAAAAGATTACAATACAAATACTTATATTATAATATAAAAATAATTAAAATATATATATATATAGGTATATATAATATTCAATACAAAAATATGCTATAAGTACTAACTTAATAATACGTTCCTTTTCAACCTAAGCCGCCAGCTGCTATGTTAAAAAAAAAAAATAAAAATAATATTTAAAAATACATTTACACAAAACTCCAAAAAAAAAAAATAAAAACCAATGATAAAAGAAAATACACAAAATACCACTAATAAAACTATAAAAAGGAAGACTAAATACAAATATCAGAAAATAAATTAAAAAATAATATGATTCACACATCTCGGAGGATTTTAAGTTACGATTTAAAATGGTAAGAAGTTGGTAAGTAAGTTGAACGCAACAGTTGTCAGATTTTGACAGTGTCATCTGTCAGTTGCAAGCAATATGATAGGTACAGTTTACAGTCATTGTTAATTTGTAAGTAATGTTTAAAAAAAAAGCAAACAAACTATTAAAGATTACCTACAATTTGCAAACTAAAAAAGTAGTAGAAAGTTAGTAAACATACCATATGATAATTTAAACGATAAATACACATAGATAGACGTCCTATTGAGTGTACACAATCACAGCGAAGACAAAACCGAAAGACGATGAGGGGGTTATCGCCTAACAACTCTCTTCACTCTGGGTTTGTCGCCTTTGGTGTCCCTAGAAGCTTCGGCTGTTGCCATGGAAGGAGCAGCAGGCACTGACACACTCTGCGAGGGCGACGGGATCGCGTTCAACTCTTTCAACGAATTGATGCGGTGCCGCTTGCCATTGGAGTCAAGCACCATAATATTACCATCTCTGGTCCAGCACTTCGCCACTCCAAATCGCTGCCGAGCCGCTAGAAAAGTTGAATGGCGACTTTTTATTAAAAACTCTGATAAGGTCACTCCTGAGCCTTTCAACTTTGTCTTTGCAGACCAAACCGTATTTCTCAATGACAAATCCTTAAACTTAATTAGTATAGCCCGGGGCTTGTCACCACCAGGTCGGCCCAAGCGATGGCTGCAACTAAGTGAACCGGGTTGAAGCTCAGTTAGTTTAAGGTGGTTTGATAGTAGCTGCGAAACTGCAACTCCAGGACTTTCCTTATCTGTTTCTGGAACACCGTGAACAAGAAGAATCTTCCTCCGGGATCTCATCTCCAGCTCGTCGTGTTGTCTCGCAAGGATTTCCATTTGCAGCTGCAGATTCTCAAGCGCAGTTAAAACAAATGCACGAAAGGCTGAAAACTGTGCATTTAAGTTTGATGTTGGACTTGTGGCTGGGATTGCACCTCTCAGTTCCTTTTGGAATTCCTCCATTCTCTTATTGAAGTGCTCACTAATCTCCATAATGCTACTTTTTAAGGATTCCATATTGCAAAAGTGAAGTGATCAACAATAAAAAGTGAGGTTAAATTGAGTGAATCAGCACACGGTCACAATAGCACTGTAAATTCTATGTAAATATAAGTAAAATAAGCTGGCAGGCCTAGGCTATTTACAGAAACATAAATATATAATTAAATCACTTGTAATTAATTTAAAACAATAAAAGAATCACAGATGACAATTTATATGTGTTACTTTATTGCCTACCCGCAGAGAAAAATTTATGTATTGTTTTAGAGGAGATAGAGGCCAACATAGAACGACCATGTCGCACATTCGACATGTTTTGCATCAGGGAGTTCTTTGTGAAGCATTCCCGTTGTGAGCCAGCCTACGGACCATTACCATCGCCACTCTACAAGGCCCAGTCCAACTTTCATACGCCGAGAGTGAATATGAGTGTTCACTCACTCAATGTGGAATACACTGTGCTTAATACAAGGGTTGCGGAGTTTTAGTAAGTAAAATATAATTACAAGTTTTGTACTTTTATATTTATATTACCATAGATTTATTAGTTTTAATGGCTTTAAATTAATTTAAATACAACGTGATAGGTATTTTGTCGGCTTCCGTGGCGCAGTGGTATGCACGGTGGATTTATAAGACGGAGATTCTTGGTTCAATTCCTCGCGGGACAGATGGAGATTTTTCTTAATTTGATTTTTCTTGGTTTGGTTAGTGGAAGGTTTTCGCCGTGGCTAGTTACCACCCTACGACTAAGACGTACCGCCAAGCGAATAAGCGTTCCGGTACGATGTCATGTAGAAACCGAAAGGGGTGTGGATTTTACCCTAATCCTAACAAGTTCGCCCGCTTCCATCATAGACTGCATCATCACTTAACATCAGGTGTGATAGCAGTCAAGGGCCAACTTGTAGTCGATAAAAAAAAAAAAAAAGTAGGAATACTTTTTTGCACATAAAATAATTATAACAGAGATACATGAAAAACAAAAAAGGATTACAATAAAATATGCAAAGGCAGCCTTATTGCTAGAAGCAATCTCTTACAGGCAACCTATTGATAGAACATGTAGTAGATGCGACCGCGACTTCCGTGAGC